>JADIIZ010000002.1:0-413543 GCA_027604345.1 Boothiomyces sp. JEL0866
ATTACGTGAAACTCAATTCGTAATACCACTTGAGGGTGTGCAAAAATTTATTAATTGGACAGAATGGTCGCACTGAATATATTCATAAGTCACTCTGCATTGGCCAATCACTCGTTTCGTCCACACTTGTTGCGTTGCAAGCATCTGTGGATTAACCATCAAATGGGCCAAAGTGTATATTACGCTACCCATTTATCAAAATTAGGTGAAAATATAGAAAGGCAAAGCTGATTACATCATCCAAACAAGTGCTTAATTAGATCATTGTATTATTCTACAGCATCACCCTGATTACCTGGATCATATTGGATTTTCCCACTCCAAAATAGATTTCCAAAAAGCAGGGACTGGGAAACCTAGGATTTACATAGTTGTTTTCCAGATGTGCTGTAATTCTTCAAAGTCACCAACTGAAACAGTAAATTTAGCTTTCCCAAGCCGCGCTATTTGATTGGCTAATAATTTTTTTTTGTTAAAGTGTATTTTCTGATAAAAAGAAAGTTATCTTTTAATGTCAAATAGATATCAGCCATACAATAACTCGGGCAGAAACAATTCCTATGGATCCAGAGGTTCCTACGGAAGAGGTGGAAGCAGAGGAAGAGGTAATAGCCGCGGTGGATTTGGTGGTAACCGTCAATTCAATGATGTCCAGCATGTGTATGAAGAAAATCCAGCCTGGAACGCCGATAACTGCCCTCCATTTGAAAAGCAGTTTTATGTTGAACATGAAGAAACTGCTAAACTGACTGAATCTGAAATTGACCAATTCAGAAGAGAACACCAAATGACTCTTACCGGCTCCAACATTCCTAGGTAATTAATTTGTTAACTTTAGACCTATTATGAAGTTTTCCCACAGTCAATGGCCATCCGCTATTAGAAACTTGTTTGAAAAGAATGGTTTTGACAAACCAACCCCAATTCAATCTCAAGGGTGGCCGATGGCTTTGACTGGAAGAAATATGTGTGGTATTGCTCAAACCGGATCTGGTAAAACTCTCAGTTTCATTTTACCTGCCATCATTCACATTCTTGGGCAACCGCAATTGCAAAGAGGGGATGGTCCAATCGCGCTTGTATTGGCTCCTACAAGAGAGTTAGCCGTACAAATTCAATCAGTAGCAGCTGAATATGGTGCCCCTGTTGATGTTAGAAATTCGTGTCTATACGGTGGTGCTTCAAAAGGTCCTCAAATAGGGGAATTGAATAGAACCCCTCATATTGTGATTGCCACTCCTGGCCGTTTATTGGATTTGCTCCAGTTAGGAAAAACAACATTGAAAAGAGTAACTTATTTGGTGCTTGACGAAGCAGATAGAATGTTGGATATGGGTTTTGAACAAGACTTGAGAAAAATCATGGCTCAAATTAGACCTGACAGACAATTGCTTTTGTGGTCTGCAACTTGGCCAAAAAGTGTCCAGAGATTGTCAAGAGATTTCTTGTCTGATGATCACATCAAAGTACAAATTGGATCTCAAAAACTACAAGCAAACAAGAATATCAATCAGCACGTTAGAATTATTGGTGAATCTGAAAAAGAGGATGTCCTTTGTCAATTGTTGGTCGATATCTGGAGCAAGATTCCTGGACCAGAAGAGTCAAAGAAAATGGAAAGAACTATCATATTCACCAACAAGAAATATCAATGTGAAAATATCAATAACAGACTTTGGAACGAAAATTGGTCCTCAGTTACTATCCATGGTGATAAAACTCAGCAAGGTAATTTGAATTTAATTTTAGAAAGAGACAGAGCATTGGCAGATTTCAAGTCTGGCTCTTCACCAATATTGATCGCTACTGATGTTGCCGCCAGAGGTTTAGATGTAAAAGACCTTTTACATGTAATCAACTTTGATTTCCCAAATAGCATTGAAGATTTCGTTCACAGAATTGGTAGAACTGCGAGAGGAAAGTCTTCTGAAGGAAACTCCTACACTTTCTTCACTACCATGAAGCAAGATAGAGCCAATGCACAAGCTCTTGTTGATCTAATGCAAGATGCTGGCCAAGATGTTCCTCAAGAATTGAAAGACTTGGCGTACCAGGCAAATGCTGGCAGAAATGCTGGAAGAGGTGGTAGCAGATGGGGAGGTCGTGGTGGCCGAGGTGGAAATGGAAGAGGTCGTGGTCGCTGGTGATTTGATTTATAATTTAATTATACTCAATATATTTTGATTCATTTAATGTATGTTGCACAGCGCAACTGATCATCTTTCATGTGATTTTAAATGCATTTTCCAAGTTGAAATGGAACTACTGGCTTGAAATCAAACAAAAATGTCGGTTTTCACCATTAGATCTGAATATAAGCGCCAGATACAGTTTGCAGTCTCTGAATCCAACTCCTGCCGCAGTCTCTTGTCTCTATTGCCCAGTGAAACTTTATGATTCATCTTTAGCAAAACCGCGTGAGACTTTTGACAATTACTCATTGTGACAAACCAGACCTATATAAACTTGAAAAACGTACATCAGTCAAAATGGATACACACCCGCAAGTATTACGAGATTCAATCAACAAGACCCATTCTTCCGAGGCGCTTGGATCTGCACCTGTAAATATTTTGCCAAAGGAAACTCCACATCTTGATTGCTACCCTGCTGTTGTGAAGGAAATTGAAAACCATGGCACAGAACAGCAAAGAGAAGCATTACATGCAATGGAGGCTCAGAAATAAAAGTTATTGTACATCTTTGAGTTTATGAATTTTAAAGGGATTACGTCCTCGCTCTAGTGCGTTGATACAGTAACGATTGCTGTTAATTTCGAAATATTCAAAGCTACTGGACATTAATAGGAATGCTAAATACTTTTAAAAAATTTATTCTTCCTTGATCTTAGGTTGAACTCTCGCAACACGCATATCTCCCATGAGTTGACGTGCACTTTTGCTGTGGTTATTCAGAACACCATAGAATGACTTTGAAGCATCTTTTCCTAAATAGCTTGTAATAAGCTTGTCACCGCCGGGATGTTCATTTTTGAATTCAGAAACGTCAATAGCAAAGCCATCAATTATTATCAATTCATTAGCTTCGCATTCTTTGTGGAATTCTTCCATTGTCCAAGTTGGGAATGCAGCTTCGTCACTCCAGATGCATAGTTTTCTCAACTTGTTAATTTCATCTTGGGCGGTATTTATTCTTGCTAATTGTCAACAACTATTTACCTTTGAGCACAACTTGATCTGGAATGGTAATGAGGTTATATGTAGCTCCAAAAAATGAAAAGAATGCAATAGCCCATTTTGTTGGGTCCCAGTCAAGTGCTTTGATTCCATTTCGGTAGTCTCTTGGGAACTCGTGATGATAATTGTGATGACCTTCACCCATGGTGAAAAGAGCCAATACCAAGTTGCCTCTTGAGGTATTTTCATTAGAGTATTCTTGTTCACCCCAACTGTGTGCCAAGGAGTTGATGAACCAAGTGGTGTGCCACAAGATAATTCTAGTAATGTAACCGCCATACAAGAATCCACCCAAAGCATCACCCCAAGTGTATCCCAACACAGTTGGCAATACGAGACCTAATACGATTGCTAGGGCTGGGAAATGCTTGTGTTGCCATCGAACAACCTTGTCTTCATTCAAGTCAGATTGGTCAATCCACTTCATTCTTGGGTAAGTCTTCTTTTCAAACATCCAGCCCATGTGGGAGTACCAGAAACCTCTTGTAGCATCATAAGGATCATGCTCGGTATCAGTGTATCTAACATCAGTCTTTCTAGTACCTGTGGTGCAATCGATGTCTAAGAGACCACCATTTAATTGAACCTTCAAATGCAAGAGTTCCCATCAGGGCCAAACCTAATCTGACAGGGAATGCAGCTTTGTAAGAATTGTGAGACCACAATCTGTGATAACCCATGGTAATACCAAGTCCTCCAAAAACCCAAGTCAAGAAGGTCAGCCAAACTGTAGCTGGTTTAGGAGTATGATAAATCAATGCATAGATGGAAACCAAATGAACAAACGTGATGATGATTACAACTTCGTACCAGACTTTCTTTTGCGGTTTAACATCCTCTGCAGGTAGCTCCTGTGAAACTTGCTCCGTCAACATTGAAAGAATTGGAATTTTCTTCTGTAATTTATAGCCTAATGTGCGGACGGATGTCGGAAAACTTAAAATTTAATGACTGAAAAAAATGTGTAGGTAGCTGACAACAACAAAAAAACGGCCTCAAAAGAGTCGCATTAATAAGCAGAGTAATACGCTACCATTATCAGAGTGAGGGAACTAGTCTTTGAAACAACTTTCATTTTTAACTAATTTGGGCGGGCGGACAGTTTTCAAATCTGTGGTAAAGTAATGATACAGTTAATTGTGACTCAACAGCTTGCATGAAAGAGTTCTGTTATCGCACTGAAGGTTGAATGGCCTTACAGCTCCATTTGATTTACATTCATAATTTTTCCACCACTGAAAATTACCATAGCTCCATGGTATACAAAATGAAGACTTACAAGTGATGAATGAATAAAGGCTTTAGATACAAAAGATCCTTTCACAAGCTGCGCTACAAGTTTAGGCATTTTTTGAGCAGCGGCCGAAGAATCCTACCTCGCTTTTCTGCGTCCGTGAGAAATATTTAAGGGGGAAAAATTGGCAGCAACTTCAAAAAATATCAACATGGCAGAAAAAAGAACCTACGATATTATTGTTTGGGGTGCAACTGGATTTACAGGTTTAATTATCACTTACCATAGGTAGATTAGTTGCGGAATATCTTACTGTCCACGCACCAGCGCAAGTTAAATTCGCTATTGCTGGAAGAAGCAAATCAAAGCTGGCAGAAATCGCTAATATGATCAAGCCACTTGACAAAGTTGAAAGATTTGCTGCTGGTGTACCAACTCTTGTTGCTGATTCTGCGGATCAAAAGTCATTAGACGCGCTAGTAGCTCAAGCAAAGGTTATCATTACTACAGTCGGACCTTATGCAAAGTATGGCCTCCCGTTAGGTAATCAGCCCGTTTATAATAGTCGATGCCTGTGTTAGACACAAGACTCATTACTTGGATTTGACTGGTGAACCTCATTTCGTAAAGAAGGTTATCGACTTGTACCATGAACAGGCGGTTGAAAACAAGACTCTGATTATCAACTCTTCCGGTTTTGATTCTGTACCTTCAGATATTGGAACATTGCTGATCGCCAACCATTTCAAATCTAAAGGACTGTCAACAAACAATGTTCGATATTCAGCTTGGGCAGTTTCCGGCGGTGTTTCCGGTGGTACTTTGGCTTCTGGAACAAATATGATTGACCAAATGTCCTTTAAGGAATTGATGGAAATGAACTCTAATCCGGATTATCTTACCCCAAAACAAGTAAACAAAAATACATGGACTACTGCAGGATTGTACTACGACAAAGGATTAAAGGTTTGGCAATTCCCATTCTTCATGGAAGTGTGTAACTTGAGAAATGTTAGAAGATCAAACTATTTGCTTGACTATGGTCCAAATTTCCAGTATTGCGAAGGAACGAGAGCACCAAACGTGGTTGTCGCTGCACTTGCAACAGTTTTATTTTATTCCTGTACTGTGTTGATGCTCGTTAGACCATTCAGAAGATTGGCCAATTACTTGGTTCCTCCTGGCACTGGCCCAAATGAAAAAACTAGAAAGAATGGATTTTTCGTTACCAAACTGTATGGTGAAGCTACTGATGTAAGATATTATCTAATTCTAGAACACTGGCAAAAATATTGGTGCTTTAGCAGTTGTTAAAGGTGTAGATGATCCAGGCTATGGTGAAACTTCCAAAATGATTTCAGAAGCTGCACTTACACTTGTATTGGACCAAGGCAAATTCAAGGATCCTTCCATTGTTGGGCAATTCAAATTACACGAAGGTGGTGTGGTTACTCCAGCTTCAGCTATGGGATTAGCCTATGCTATCCGCCTAAGAAACGCTGGAATGACTTTTTCCGTTACCGACGCATAATCTCATTTAATAAGAATCTCATTTTTAATTTACTTGTTTAAATGTTGTCGCTTCACTGATTAAGAGTTTAAGAAACAACAAGTTGGATAGATGGGCCATTGAATAATGAGGTTTTTGTAGAGATTTCTTTGAAAAAATTAGGCCCAAGTTGCTGGCTAGAGTATTTCCTGCAACATCCACTTTGTACGAAAGCAAAGAGCAAAATATTCGTGGTAGACAAAATGTCACCGGCTTATACTAGACCTTGGTTTCGTAATATTTAAACGCTCATTTTTAACCAATGATTACTCTTATCTATATTGTCGAAAACAATATTGCTCAGCAACAGTTCAAAAGCCAATGGGGATTGTTTGTGTCCCCAAATCCTTACAGGGAATTGGAGATGCTTCAAATGTCTTGAGACAAGTATTTAGTATGTATCTGGCATAGTCTATCTACCAACATTAATTGCCTTCATGCTTTTTGAAAATTACCACATGCAACATTCATTTTAACAACTTTGAATACAATTTACAAAGAACTTTCAACTAAAAAATCGGCATCACTCGGTGCTTTCTATGCTACTATGTTGGAATCACCTTTTCTCATGTTATACACCATATCACGTGATCAGAAACCAAATTTAAAATCAAGAAAAAAAAGATTTTGTAAAAAAGTAAAATGTCAGCAACTACAAACATTTACCTTTTTAGAAATATGATAACTCACAAAGTGTTGGTGAGTCCAAAGTTCAACATGCAGAATTCAATTTTAAAACAAATTGGGGAACACAGAAATCAATTGAAAATCAGGCCAGATCATTGGGTGCCATTCGCAGTTGTTTCTGGCATAAAAAGGGTTGAAACCGTATCAAATATAATTGAAAAGTGCACCAAATTGATTCCTAGGCCGCTGGGATATTACCGCCTACCACTTGCGACACCAAATCCAACCCATCCACAGTTCCCAGGATGGAAGGTTCCAGATGCAGTTGTTGATACTACAAACAAATTATCTACTGCGTTAAATAATGATAAAGTGCTGGAAAAAGAAAAATTGGGGCCAGAAGATGTGATCACAATTCATTGGGAAAGAGACGAGTATCAATACATTACTACTAATTGGCCAACTTTTATTCAACACGAAAAGCTACAATTGATTAGAAACCGATATCCTATTGTTCCTGGGTTTGACAATAAAACCAGAACTGATATCTTGACTGCAGAAGAACTTGAAATCCAGGCTAATATTCCTGTACCTACCCCGACACTACAAGATTTCGTGAAAAAGCCAAGCACATGGAAGACCAAGAATGAAATGCCTCCTCCTGGTACAAAGATCCACCGTTACGGCTCCAAGTGGGGAAAGAGCTTCCCAATTCTAAAGAAAGACAATACTGAGAAATTCAAAAAACTAAGAGAGCTAAAATTATTGAAAAAGAATAAAAAGTAAACAATGTTTCAATTAAGCGCCTCCTCTTTTTTTCCTAATGAATGAAGAAGTGGAAATGCAGCATCAACAAATTTCAATACCGAATGAGGAGCTGCAGAACGAAACCGAATCTATAGAAACTGAATACGAAGACCCAGAGCCATACACTGAATTTGCAACAGAGGAAACCCCGTTATTACTGGATTTTACTGACCCACCTCCAGAGTATGAAGATGATGATCCTCTACCGACTTATCAACAAGTACAACAAGAAAACGGATACTATGAAGATGACAGAATCGATTGCTCTTCATTCATATTCCTAGTAATAATGTGTGCCATAGTAGTTGTTACAATTTTACCTGTAATGATACCAAACTAATAAATGTATAATATTTTTATTTCAATTCCTGGTTCTTTGATTTGAAGAAGGTGTAGTGCAAAGTTATCTCTTCAACGTCTTTCTAGAGTTAATAGGAATTACCATCCATGGATCTGTAGAGAACTCTGGGTCGATAAAGAAAAACACGGGCATGTCAATCTCATCTCCAGCTTGAAGCATCTGTTCTTCAAAACAGAAACACTGGATCTTGTTGAAATACTGCGCTGCTTTGTACGGTATCACTGAATAAGTTGATATTCCAATGATATCCTCTTTGGTTGGATTCTTTGCCTTGAAAAAAGTCAACGCTGTTTCGCTACATTAGTGTTGCTTACCCAGGAATAACTGTAATTCGCTTCACTTCTGGTGTGAATGACCAGGGCATCTCATCAGATACACTGGAATCAAAATGAATCTTGATTGGTCGAGCATATTTGGTTGGAGACAATTCTTTCAAGTCGAATTTTGTCCCAGCACCAGTTTTTGGTGTTCCATCATACCCTGTTGTTGTACCTGAATAAATTCATAATTACAAAATAATTGGTAAAGCGGAACAGCTGCGAATGATGCTCCAAGAAAGAAAATTATTATTGATACTCCGTAATTGACTGTAGTTTGAATGGATTTTGCTGGATTAGCTAATTGGAACCTCTGTCTGGATGAATTCGTGAAGAATACAGTCTTGGTTGTAATAGCGGTTTTTTAATAAATATCCCGCATGTTGATATTGGTCTAATCAATCGAAACATTTTAAAATTTTCAAAGAGTGAAAAATTACAACTCATAGATGCGCGATTTTTGCTCTCGATCAATATTTTTATTAGCAAAGCGGCGGGACATCAGGGTCGTCAACAAAATCAGTATCAACTTTAGTCAATTTGGGCTTTTCGAATATCTTGCCTTTTGGTTTCTTTTCGTTCACGATATTCTTGTAGTCAACAGTACCCACCAGGCCAAACCTTTCAAATCTATTCTTGGTTGTGATCGCTTCTGATTTATTCACTTTTTTGATTTCAATTTGCTCTTTTCCCGCCTTTTCTAGATCTACTATCCCAGAATGTGATTCACGGGCAACTGTAATTGCCAGTTGGCCATTCAATTTACTTCGTTCAAGATACTGACTCTCTGGTTTTACCGGATGCTCGAATAGTAATTGTAGAATTTTTTCTTTGATGGTTATGCACACAAAAGTTGGTTGGACTTGGACTTGAATTAAGCTGGTATCCAAGTATTTAGAAATGTCAACCGTCAGTTTTATCCACTCTTCAGTCACTTGCCAATTAAATGTCCATTTGCCTTCATTTTTTTGATAAATTCTGCCGTCTGGCCCAACTAGAATCTTTTTCTTTGGCTGCTTCTTTTCCAAATGCTTTTTATCCTTGTTTCTAAGCTTATCCAATTCCCGTGCAGCTTTTAGGCGCTCTTCTGGCGAATGGCCAACCAGCTGATTTTGGAATTCTTCTTTCTTTGCTTCAAGACTACATTAATCTAAATTACTCTGCATCTAAAGGCTCGTCTTGCTCAACTTGGATTGAATCTTTTGAAATCTCTCCTTTCTCTATTTTTTCCTTGAGCAGCCTCTCTCTAATAGCTTTGTATTGTTGATTTGCAATGATTCTCTCTGAGCGTTTAATTTCTTGTCCATCCAGTGTCTAGATCAGAAAATGTATACTTGTAACTGCGGCAAAGTTGCAATAACAAAATATCTGTATCCTTCAACGTCAGTACATGGATTCCCAGTGAGGTACAACTGTCTAAGGGCATCGTTATTCTTTAAATTTTCCAAGCAAAATAAATCTTCCACAAAGTTTACTGTCAGGTCCAACTTTTCTAATGATTCACATCCTTGCAAATTCTCTATTACTCTAATGTTGTTGAGCGATAGTTGCAAGTACTTTAAGCTCTTGAGCTTATTCAAATTTTCTGTATTAGAAAATGAGATACCAATTTTCATAATTTGGTTGCATTGCAGATACAAGATTTCTAGGTTTCTGCAATACTTGTCTAGATTTTCAATCTTTTCGATATCAAATTGGTGAAGCGAGACTTCCTTTAGGGTAGTGAGCTCTCCGTCATTATGCTCGGATCTTCTTCTTAATAGAGCTTCATCGACTAACGATCAATACAAAATTACTCTTTTGAACCATGTTTATTTGTAAAAAAATAACGCGTACAATCGAAAATTAGTTTGAAAAGTGCGGTCTTGGAATATCATAACCCGATTGTGTCGTCCCATATCTTACTCCGCCAAGTCTGGATACAATATTATACTTGGCAATATCAATGGTGCCATCTTCAGCCAAGACAGAATCTTTTGCGTGGATCATGACGATTTCACCCAGCACTACACCAGCTGTGGTTTCTCCTTTTGAATTTTTTAAATAATTGATTGTATTTACTTTACACTCGAATGAAACTGCGCTCTGCTCGATCCTTGGAGGAGCTACTATGTTGCTTTCAGCTTTAGTTAACCCAGATTGTTCCAACTCTGACACTTCATATGGGAAATTTCCTGAAGTATGATTTGCACTCTCCACAAAGCACTCTGACATCATATTGACCACAAATTCATTGTTTTGAACCATATTTTTTAACGTATCTTTTGGCTGGCCACCTTGGTAATTGATACTCACCATTAGAGTAGCCGGATCATGGCAAACTACATTGAAATAGCTGAAAGGTGCTACATTGACGGTTCCTGCTGCTTTGTTTATAGTTGAAATTAACGCAATTGGACGAGGTACCACTGATGATATCAAAAATTTATACACTGTGGATTTTTCCATGGTGCTAGGATTCAATTGTACGTAAGAGCCTGGCATCGATGGTTGGGTAGCACCTACCTGCCATGTGGGATTAGGGGAATTTGTTTTGGTAAATATTGGTTTAGACATTTTGAATAGTGAGGAAACTTTTCTGTTCATTGCGGAAAAAGTCTAAGGGGAATTGAAAAATATCCATCGGCCACACAGATGATTTTCTATAAATACAAATGAAAGTTATCAATGATGGTTTTATTGGCAAGTACTAGATCCCGAAATATTAAAAGTTCAAAAACTCTTTGTTTTCTTCTATTGTTTTCCTATTTAAGAATGGCATGGGTGATTCCTCAAGATCAATCACAGCTTTTGCAACATATTGGAGCTAATTTGGCCGTAGCTCTGTTTTATGATGGTAAAAAGTAACTGCTTGTTAATATATAGAACTAGCAGCTTCAGTTCAGATCTAGATGAGTTTTTGGACCTGCAAATCAGAGATATAGTCACTATTAGAGTGGATTTAAACAAAATCAAGGATGCAGTCAACAAATATAGATTGGTATCACTGCCAACCTGGAGATTTTTTTCAAAGGGTGTTGATTTAAAGTTTGACGTGTCAGAAAATGATCTTGACAAAGTGAAAGAAATCATCACTGAACAGTTAAATAAGCAGACAGCAATGACAGATGTTAACAATCCCAAAGAATATACTACTCTCACATCAGAAAAAGACATTTTACTCTGCGTGTACTATTATTCCAAGAGTCACCCAAACTTTGAGTACATGTCAAAAATCGATTCATTTTCACTCAAATTCGATCACGCAAAGTTTTTATCTGTTGACATTGACAAGCATAAAGATATTTGCAAAAAGAATGAACTGGAAGGAGTTCACACCGTTCACTTCTTCAACAATGGCGAAAAGTTACCAATCAAATCTACTCCGCCATTCAAAGATTTCGAGAAAATAATAACTGAATACCTCTATACATTTGACAAGAAGCAAAAGAAAGACTTGCATGCTACCCAGTCATTGCGAAAGAGAGGTTCTTCGTTTGCAACCAATCGGGACACCACTGACTTGGATCGACTTCAAATTAATGAAGACAGGCAAAGGTCGGAATTAGTATCACCCGGCGAATTCTCTGCCTCTGCCCGGCCGGAACGACGTGCTACTTTAACAAGAAAAGTAGCTGACGACTCTGGAGAGAATATAGCCAAATTGGAAGGTAGACAGCATTAACATAGCTATTCCAGATGTAAAAGAGTCGATAAGATCAGAGAAGTCAGAGTCAATCGCAAGAAAGGTCGTTGTTTCAGGGGAACAAAGTAAAAACGCAATTTGATTTTAGGTATCAGAAATAAGAAGCTTGAAAGGCCAATAAGGGGATAATATATTAATATCGGTAAACCTGACTCCATTTATCGTGTATAAAATCCCCAAAACACTGAGTGGTGATTTCTGTATTCCTAGTCCCTTTGATCCCACCAGATTGAGTTTGATCTTTATAAAAAGAGAGTTTGTTTGATTTGAAAGAAGGGATCTTGCATTCAAAGGCAGGATATGCAAAATACACAAACGAAGTTCTTTCGCTTTTCGTAGATATCACTCTATGGTATGGAGAAAGGCAGGAACCATTTGTTGCCATTGCCAAGAAATCGCCCGCATTAACAATGAACCATGGTGAAGGATCGCTTTCACCTTCTGGGATCGCTGGAACATTATTCCATACAGTTTCCCCATCTTTTTCGTGTGCAATTTGAAGTGCAGGCTGTTCTTCTTCAGCTTTTATTAGCGTTAGGAATCCCCAATCAGTGTGGGGAGAAGATCCTATTGAATCTGGACCATCACACCCAAAATATTTAAAGATTCGCATTAGAGATATATCAAACCCTCCTTCGACTAATTCTGTCCATGTGTCCTGATCATTTGTAAGCAGTGTTGATAGCAATTTAGAAATTAATACTGAAATACGATTGCATTCGTGGCAGAACTTTTGGAGAATGGCCTTGTCAGATTCATTGAGGGAAATCGGCCATTTGTTGTCTCCTTCCAGTTTATTTCTAGGAGGTTTATCAAGCGTCGCTCCATAAGAAAATGCTTCTTTTAATTCCATTAAATCCGATCCGGATTCGCCTCCAAGCCGAATGAATCCTCTAGTAAACCCTCCTGGCTGAATAGATAAATCTGATTTATCTTGGTCTGAGGTTTTGAACAATGATTTGGCACTTTCGAAAAGTGCTTTGTGCCCGATAAAGTCGGTTTTTACATAGAATGCGCCGTAATTAGAAATCGCTTGCTGTAGGGTCTGTAATGTTTCCTCTGTTACGGGAAATTCAGTCAAGTCTATTTTTGGGAGCTTGATTTCAGACATTTGAGGGAAAAAATGTGCTCTGAAAAACTGGGAATATTGAATAATCAATTCTTGAATAACATTTCAAACTTCAAAGTCTCAAAAATTACGTAGTGTTCTTCTCTAATGACTGACGTTCACGAGGATTTAGAGGCGGCAAGGTCAAAGATATATGGAGTCCCAAATCCAAGTAAAGCAAAGAACTACAAGAAAAACAATATATTACCACCGGTCGAAGGAGGTGAGGGACATTCTCGCGCAAATTCGGCTAATAAACCTGTCAACAATTTGGTTGACTTGGAGTCAATACAAGGAAAAGTAGATAGGATGCGTACTCTATTAAGAGAAAGGGAGTTGGAGAATAATAGACTGAAAATTGAAAATTCAATGCTGAAGCAGGTAATTTTAGAATTGACCAAAGCGAGAAAGGAAACATCAGAAGGATATAGATATACTGGAGGAGACAACCAATGATGCCCCAAGAATCATAAAAGCCCTTCGTGAAGAAATCCACAACCACAAGGTAACATCACCTTAATTACAGGCAAAAATACGCTCCTACTTTTACCAAATTGGCGATGATTCCAGAGTAATTAGGCAGATGCACGAAGAAAAATCCAGACTGAATGAAGAGAAACGGAAGCTTGAACATATTATCGCTCAGGCTAAACTTGCTGGTAACTAGTTGATAATTCTAGAACAAAGTAATCTGGCGTTAGAATACGAAAAGATCACAAAAAAGCACAATGCATTGGAATTAACTCACAAGGTAACAAGAACTTACGCAGGATACTTTGAAAAACTTGGAAATGATTGAACGAAATCTTTCGACTGATAATCGACAGCTCAGAGGAAAGATTCACTTCTTAGAAAGGGAGAAGCTCCTATTCAACGAGCAGATAGAAAAACTTGAAGACACTATTAGAGTGATTTCTTCTTAATATCAGGAAAAAGACAAGGATATTGCTTCGCTTTCCATATACCGCTACAATGCCATTCACCGCAAAAATGAGATCTGCAAAGCTTGCGCTAAACGACAAAAAGATGAAGCAGAAACAAAGCGAAAGAATGAAATTAGAGGTAAATTTTTAAGTAACCATTGAAAAACTTCCAAACTTTGAAATCAAGAATGTCAATGTCGTTTCAGCAACATCTGCTGAAGTATTTTTCCAGCCTGCTCAGGATGTTGGGGCGGATGCTTCCTACGTGTATTCATCCGTGATCCTCAAATATACTGACGACCCTGCAATGGTAGAAGGAATTACAAAACGAAAGTTGGATGTAGCTTCATTCCAAAAATCACTGAAAAAGCCATACTTGGTGGAAGAACTAGCTCCAGGAAAAGTTTACTATTTCAATATCACAGCAGGACATGATGGGGTGTTTGGCCCACCTTCCAAACCATTTTCAATTCTGGTCGATGCTTTACCAAATTGCCCTACAGCAGTAAGTGCAGAAATTATGGAAAATCCTGTCGCATTCAAAATTTCATTTGAAGAACCAGCCTTGAACAAAGGCTCTGAAATCTTGAGATACAAAGTATATCATTCGAGCACACCAGATTTCAGGGAAAGGTTTTTAGCTTTGGATGTAGCAAAGGATCAAGTTGACCAGGAAAAGGATCATCGATCAAGTGTAATATTACAAGATCCCCATTATACAGTCCCATACTACTTTAAAGTATCTTCAGTTAATACAATGGGCGAAAGCCCTCTTAGTGAAGCAAGTTCAAAGCTGATTATTGGTAAATTTCATTAACTCACAGACTTTCCACCAAATCAACCACTAAAACCAAAAGTAAAGAGAGCATCATCTTCGACAATTCAAATTGCAACATCCTGCGGGATTGGGCAGTACTCACCACCTACTTGCTTCAAAGTTTCAATGTATAAAGTCAATAAGGATGTTGAACCAAATGAATTATTTGATGTACAAGAATTTACTGTTTCTGCAGTTACCAGTTTTGCCGACCATAAGGAAATGCATCTAACTATTGATATGCTATCTCCTGGTACCACCTATAAATTCCAAGTTGTTGCAATTAATGCAGTTGGTAGTTCGACACCTAGCGAGTGGAGCGACGAAGTCGATATTGGTAAACAATTATTTATTTTAGAACATTTGGTGCCTGCTCTCACAAACCTTTCCGTTGAAATTTCTTCCTTAGAATCCATTTTGGTTAAATTGCCTTCGGTTGCGGATATATCAAAACCAACAATCATTGGATACAAAGTCAGATGGTATTTCTCACCAGATATGGTTCATTTGATTGGCCAATCAGATTTGATTCCAGTGGACCAATCCACGTACACTATTTCACATTTAATTCAGGGGGAAACTTATTATATCATTGGATGTTTTGTAGGTGAGAATGAAGAAGGAATGTCTTGCTTCCCGATTTATACTCCGCTAGCAGGTATTTGATAATTAATTATTAGCATCGATAGAGTTACCACCCTCGCCTATTCCAGAGACTGGATCAGAAGCTGAATCTCAACAACTTCCAGAAATTGACGATAGCAATAGTTCAATTCCTGTGCTACGTAAAAATAGTCAAAATAACTCGAATTTATCAATTAACCAAAGAGTTGCTAATATGCATCATGGCATGCCAGCATATCATGAACCACCAGTAGATCCCCTATCAAGACAAAATAGTTTCAAGCCTCCTTTAGATGCTATATCAAGACAGGGCAGTTTCAAGAATTCGCTGGATGAGCTCAACGGGAGCAAAACTGATCTAAGAAAGAAAAAGTTGAACAAACGCAAATCTGAAGTTCGAATTGCTGAGCCTGCTTCTGTGTCGCGACAAGGCAGTCTGCCTCAACTTAGCCATTCGAATAGCCAAAAGAAATTGAATTAAATTTTAGTAAATAAATAGGAAATTTTATAGGTTATTTCGATACATTCAAGTCTGACTTGGATCCCCTTGGTTGCAGCTTTGGTGCTTCAATTTTGCCCATATGTGGAGTTTCGTCTATCAAAGGTACTTTAATAGACGGACCTTTTGCAATCAAATCCTTGATAAATTTCTTTTCTCTAACATCAATAGGACCGCCTTCTCCAGGAGGCAGAGTTGGCAAGCGCTCTATTGGAATGTTGACAGTATGATATAATACAGGGTTCTTTGGATACCTTTTTGGAGGATGGTTTTCTAAAAATGTTTTTCTAATCATTTCAAAGTAAGATATATTGCGGATACTACCTTGACTTTTGAATGGTTGAAATTCTTGAATTGTAGGCAATTTGGAATAGAGAGACAACAAGGCATGCGCATGAGGGTGATGTGAATTGAGGGCTATGCAAGATTCTAAACTTTCTTTCATTCCTTCCAAGTCCTAGAATTAATGTAGAATACATGAACGTAAAAGTAACATCTTGCTCTATCGAAATGCAAGTCCGATGTTCCCATATCATACTCCAAAGACTAATGTAAAAATAAATCTACCTTTTCATAGTATTTTATAGCATCAGGATAGTTTTTGCTCGTATAAGCTTTCATCGCTAGGGTAATATAAATGTTTGCGAATCGCTTGTAGATATCTGTGTCTTCTCTATCACTATGCTTTACGTGTTCCAGATCCTGTAACGCTTGAGTAAATGCTTCCAAAGCAGCATATGCCTCAGCTCTATTTTTTCTTATGATTGAATCGTCAGGATTAAAGTTTAGTGCAATCGTAAACCTCTGAACTGCTTGAGAATAATTTCCTTCCTTGTATAGCCTGATTGCAGCTTTGTTATGGAGCGTTGATATGTGATTTTTGATTTCTTCTTCTCTTTGCCCTTCCCTAGATTCATTCCCCAAAACTTCCATCAAGTCATCTAAGCCGCTCTCAAAATTTGATTGTTCTCCCAGAAGAATACCCCTAATAAAATGTAAAATACCTGAGCATTAACGTACTCCAATCTTCTGGATCCAACTCGATGGCTTGATTCAAATACCACACTCCCAAATTGTAGTCTTTGCGCAGAATTTGTTCTGATGCCTTATTCTTAAAGTCAACAGCGTATTCGAGGACATTTCTCTTTAGCATTTCTATTTCCGGGTGATCCGGTTTCATTCCAAGAGCGTCTCTCAAGTCCAGATTGGCAAAGAATATGTTTTTCTGCAGGTAGTATAATTTGGAACGCAAGATATACACATCCACGTCGGTACAGTGATTGTTTATGATTTCAAACAATTGATGCATTGACTCATCTAGCTCTCCGATGGCTAACTTTGCAATAGCTCTTTGTTTAGTAACAGTTACAGTCTTAGTCTGACAGACTCTTCCTTGAATTTTAGCTTCAGCAAGGTTTCGTACGTCTCTGATGCTTCTTTGAATCTATTTTGATCTAATAGACACTGTCCCCAAACATATAGGACAGAGGCATATCGCTTATGTATTACATACCGCAAATCTCCAGTGTATACGCAATTTGAGGCTTTAATTTTTGCATCCTGTAGCATAATGTACTGCCGAAAGTTTAAAACTGAACTTTCAAAGTCAGTTAACTCCAAGTACGCCTCCGCTCTGTGCCAGTAGTAAGATGGTTCATCATTTATTAGTTGGAAATACCTGGCTGGACGAATATAGCACGAGTAAAGTCTGCAATTGCCTGAATATAGTTTTTTGCGGAAAATAGATTGAAAAGGCCGATTAGATTACTAAATCAGCGGAAATTACTGCTCTTCTCCAGATTTTTCAGCAAGCATCATCATTGCGAGTCGCGATAAGGCAAATATTACTGCATTCAAAAAATGCTTTTCCTCATGGCAGTATTCGCCGCTGCTTTTCAGGGTAACTAATGTAGCCCAATGATTAAGACATTTGAAAATTTTACATTGTTACTCTGAGGGGTTCCTTGCCGTTAATAATACAAGGGGGTCATGAAACTGAAAACTTGTTTGGGGCTTGTACAGGCCTTTCGCACACACAAGCCTCTAGGAGCCTCATTTATAAATAGCACCAATCGTAAACCAAAGTTGCGTATTTATTTCAAGGTAAATATCTAAAATAGGTGGCTTGGGCAATCCATAGCAACATTTTTTTTATAGAACAGAAAACTCATCTTTTAGACATTATTTGATGCCATCCCCTGTAGAAATTAAACAAAGTAATTTTGTATCTAAATCAGATTCACCAATGTCTGAACAGAAATCTGAACTTACTCCACACATGAATGTAACCGCAGAGGCATGGAAAGTTGTAGGAAGTCCTGCCAGAAGAGCATCCATCAATCCAGAAAACCAGCCGGATTTGTCGGAATTGGCCTCTCCTGATTTCACCGCAAGAGCTAGAGCTGCTTCAATCCCTGGATTTTCGTTTCAAGTTGAACATCACGACGGACCGCCACCACCAGGATTGGGAGAAAACACCAGTCCTTCTTCAGCTACCCCAGTAGTTGCATATCCGTCAACCTGGAATGGAAACAATGGATCTATTTGGTCCACTGGTGCAAACGGTTCACCAATTGTAACTGCTCACTAACACTAGGTAAATGATAATGTCAGAGATATTTTCTCCCAGCAATCCGCAGCAGAAACCCCTGAAATTTCCATCATGACCGAAGAAGAATACAATGCTATGCCTAAAGGTCGGTCTCGTTCCAAGTCTTCCTCTGCTATTTTTGATACTGAAGAAGATCCGTTTGACCCAAAAGCTATGCCTGACATGAGCTCCATCTGGACAAACTCTGGAAACCAAGGTCAGAACTTGCTCCACAGAAGAGCATCCACCCAACCATCTCAACAGACCCTTATGTGGGAAGCTCTCCGTGCAGCACAATTGGCTACTCCTGATGATATGAACGGCGTCAACACCGATGAACTTATGGAGCGCTTCAAACAAGAGCAAGCTGCAAACCTCAGAAGATACTCTGTTGCTCCATCTATGGTGAACAGATTTATGGCTAGGTATTTAGAATTTAATTTAGAAATGTCGATCCAACCCCTGAAGCAAATTCCTCAGTACTTCAAGTGCCAACCAACTTTGAGCAAGTTCGTCGTCGTCACTCAATGGCTGGGCCAATGTTTGATCGCAAATTGAATACCAAATTCTTAAGTGAAGGGTTTGAAGCTTTGGGATTAAACGATGCATCCCAGCAACTGGAAAGAATCGACGACTACTTTGAAAACACCGAATCAAGAACCAGAGCGTTTGTTGAAGCTGGAAAGAATCTACAAGCTATTCAAGATACACTCACCCCTGTGACTCCATCCCCTCTTCCTTCCACCACTTACAGATGGCCATTGTATGTAGTTGAATTTAAAGCTGGAAGAACCGATTACTTTTACATTCCAGAGGAAAATGAAAACTTGGTGTTGAGTATCGGTGACTTGGCTATCGTCGAAGCTGATCGTGGTAAAGATTTGGGTAAGGTAATTGAAACCAGCATCAACTCTTTGTCCGAATTGCAAATGTACCAAGCAACCCATCAAGATCCACTTGTGGACTCGCACAATGCTGTTGGAAAGGAGATCCAGCCTAAACGTATATTTAGAATTGCTGAGCCATCTGAAGTCGCAATGCTTCTCTCTAAATCCCAAGACGAGGCAAAGGCCAATGGTGTTTGTCAGATCAAGATCAGACAGAAGAAACTTCCTATGGAGATTGTTGATGCCGAATATCAATGGGACCGTAGAAAGCTCACATTCTACTTTGTCGCAGATAGAAGAATTGATTTCCGTGAACTGGTTAGAGAGTTGTTTAAAATCTACAAAACCAGAATTTGGATGTAAGATAATTATTAACAATAGGTGTGCGGTAAATCCACTCACTCCTTCTCAATAGAAGCAAGACTAGAACCTGTATTATTATTGCTCTCTAGATTATTATTGCCTTATTGCGTTTAAAATATAAATCTCTTTTCTTATTTTGTTGTCCAGATTTTTGGATTTTTAATCATGTCGGATTCGGAAGCAGAAGAAATTACTCTGCTGGAGCCACTAAACTCTCCTCCAAAAAGGTTGGAAAAAAGAAAGACCAGAGCAAGTATAGGCAATTTTACCTCAAACTACAGGTCTTTTTCTTTTAGAGATAAAGTCTATTCTCTAGGAGATTGCCTGTACATTGAAAACGACGAAGCTCCAACAGAGCCGTTCTTGATCAGAGTTACTGAAATAAAAACAATTGAAGATGGAGAACCTATTATCAATGGGGTATGGCTAAGGAGTTGGTACGAAAAGGAAAAGATTGGCAGGATTAGAACGCTGTATGAACATCTTCAAGTCCAGAAAGACGAAGTAATTCTAACCACGGCTGACGATCCAATTATACCGGAAACTATTGTTGGGAGATGCAAAGTTATTTCAAAACAAGAGTTTGAAGAGAAATTCCCCAAAGGATTCAAGGCCAATAAGACCGGATTATATGATGTAAATGGGGATGAAAGGTACTATTACTGTTACCGCAAATGTATATCGCTTATGAAAAAGGTGTGCGAGCATGTTGATTGGGACAATTCTCGAATGAATGATGCACTCGTTTTCAATACAAAGATCGAAAAGTCTAAAAGGCCTGTGGAAGTAGAAAAGCAAAACAAAAAAGTATCTATTGCTAATTTAGTTGATTAAAGAAATCGATTCTGAACACTCTTCTGGTAGTGACTCTGAAATGGAACAAGACTCTGATGACTATAAGGATACAAATGCAGATAAAGATACGGACGAAGAGTCTGGAGAAGAATCAGAGCAAGAATTGCCTATTGAATTGGATTCTGGATCTGAGAAGGAACTGCCAACAAAGAGAGTAACCAAAATAAAAGTGCAAAAAAAGAAGTTGGGCGTTAAAGCCAGAATTATCAGAAAGAAAATAGTACCCATTAGTTTAAATAACCGTCGAGTATCGAAAATTTCAAATGGGGATGGGTTTCAGCAAGCTAGCGAAAGATTGCATGTTTCAGCTGTTCCGGATTCCCTTCCTTGTAGGGAAAACGAATTTGATGAGCTATATACTCACGTTGTAAGTTCTATTGAAGAATGTTCGGGTTGTTGCATTTGTAATTATTTTCTCAACTATAGATATTTCTGGAGTGCCTGGCACAGGTAAAACTGCTACTGTAAAGGCTGTTATCCGATCACTACAAGAGTCAGCAAAGAGTGGGGTAATCAATTTTTAAGAACAGGATATCAACGACTTTGATTTTATTGAAATAAATGGGATGAAGTTGACCGAGCCAAAGCAAGCGTATAGTATATTGTGGAAAGGTTTAACAGGAAAGCAAGTAGCCCCAGCTCATGCAGAGAGCCTGCTGCTTTCCAGATTTAAAACCCCTAGCCCTAAACGTCAAACTTGTGTGGTGTTGATGGATGAATTGGACTTGCTTGTGACAAAGAAACAAACTGTAGTGTACAACTTTTTTGATTGGCCAAATTTGGCTCACTCTCGTTTAATTGTAATTGCGGTTGCAAATACAATGGATCTTCCAGAGCGAATGCTTTCCAATAAGGTTTCGAGCAGACTTGGTCTAACTAGAATGACATTCCATCCTTATAAACATACACAATTGATAGAGATTGTAAAATCAAGGTTGGAGGGGCTAGAAACGTTCAGCTCAAAAGCAGTGGAATTCTGCGCTCGTAAAGTCGGATCTGTGTCTGGAGATGCTCGAAGATGTCTGGACATTTGTCGAAGAGCGGTAGAAATATATATGGAGATGAAAGATGGACCAGAAGTAAATGAAAAGCATATTGATTTGGCAATTAAAGAGATGTTTAATTCCACTGCAATCAATACTGTTCAAGCCTGCAGTCAGCAACAGCGATTATTCTTGGTGTCTTGCATTAAAGAATACCGTAAAACAGGACAAGAAGAGCTTCAATTTGGGAATATTGTCGAGGAGCATCATATTCTGTGTCAAACATTTAATTTTAAAGCCCCCAACACCACGATGCTTGCGAATCTTTGTACTCTTCTTGGTATGAGTCAGCTGCTTCTGATTGAAAAGCCAAAAATAGGTGACCCAAGTCAAAAAGTAAAGTTAAGTATTTGCGAACAAGATGTCTTCAGCGGGATTAAAAAGTCTGGGGATGACCGACTCATTAAAGTAATTGATCGTATGCAATAAATTCGCAACCTCTATCCCTTTGAGGTCCTTTGAATTACATTCTAATTTTTTCACTCGGTTCGCCTTTCCCTTTACGCATCGGCGTAGTTCAAACCCCTTCGCTAACACCGAATTCGCCACTTGAAAAAAGCAATGAGATATAAAACACCAGGCATTGCTACCTGGTTAGTAAATAATGACCCAAACAGTTGACCTTGAAAATCAAGCTGCTGCAAAAAAGAAGCAAATGCGCAGAGGAATTCTGAAAATGATCATGATGAATATTGTATTCCCTATTATCATTTATGCTGTACTCGAAGGGAAAGTGTCCCTAGTGTTAGCTTTGGCTTTGTCTGGTATTCCACCGGCAATTGAAGGACTAGAAAACATATGGAAATACAAAAAGATTGACGCAATCGCAACAATAGTTATCGTCTCTATTATTTTTTCTATTGTGGTTGTGCTCTTAACTTCCGATCCCAAGCTCATACTGCTTAAAGATTCTATTCAAACAGTTTTCTTTGGAATTGGCTTTGGAGGCTCTGTCTTTATGTCTGAAAATATTATTTGGAGATATCAACGGCAGTTTTCTGGTAATGATCCTGAAGTTCAGGCCAATCTGGATCGTCAGTTTGCTAACCCAAAAGTGCGTGAAGTGACAAACTTTATGTGTATTATTTGGGCAATAGGTTTCTTTCTGGAAGCAGCAATCCGCATAACATTGATTTACACTATTCCAACCACAATTTTAGGATATCTGTCTCCGTTAATCCTGTTGGTTATTCTGGGATCTCTAGGTATCTGGAGTTACTGGTATGCTGGCTATACTCGTAAAAAGTACACTGAGAGTGTTGATAATTGATAATAAATTGCGCAGTTGTTTTCCAGATGTTTTCAGTGTCCGAAAAATTTCAAGAAAGATTATACATCCTCAATGACTAGACAACCAACACCGATTGACGTCCCAGTCAACAAGCCGCCTTTATACAACACCAAGAAAAACGCAAAATCAATGCCTGTCACAAATAAAAGACTCCCGGTAGCGTCAGATTCCACCATGGATTTTCTATCGCAACTCAATAACATGGCACAGGATGTTACTCCTCAAAGTAATTCAAATTCAACTGCCAAAAATGATTTTTTCAATATGGACAGAAAATCTAAAAGCAAACCAAAGGATTTTCTGAAGAACATTAGTGATATTCCCCGAAAAGACCTGGAAAATCACCATACAAATGATCGTGTATATAGGAAATCGGATATATCAAAGGAGAAGGGAAAGAAATCGAAAAGATCGCCCAAAAAGTCTCCAAAAAAAGGAAGCATTCTTGATGAATTTGATTTTGAATCATCTGGGAAAACGGCAACTAGCGACAGGTCTTCTGGCCGCATCTCCTCAAAAATTGGACAATATGCTGAATCTTCTGATGAATCCGAGGTTGAAAGGAAACGAAAGAGAAGCAAGAAGGATGCTGATCAGTGTGAATACGGAAAAGTTAAAAAAGAGAAACCAAAAATGAAATTAGATGACCTTTTATTTGAAATTCCAACAAAAATGTCAAATTTTAGCCAAGATTTACCCTTGGATATTACACCTGTGCTAATTTCATCTCAGGAGGCGATCGACAAAGACTCTGTTAAATGTCCAGTAGATCCTCTGTGTGCAAAAATTCTAAAAAAGCCCTTCTCTACAAAATTACAGAGCCTATATGAAGATTATCAGAGATTAAAGGATAATCCTAGGGCAAAGATGACTGCGAGACACAGATTTTGCGATTACCACAATGCAGAGAACCATATCATTCCCCAAGGAATAAAGGCTGGATATCCCCATGAAATTGACTTTAAAAGAATACCAGATCGGATTAAAGAATATTCAGATAGATTAGAGGGCATCATCAATGGCCGCATAAAATCGAAATTCAGAGAGTCAATTCTAGAGACATTTAACTCGGAAGGCGCTTGGAAGGCTCAAGGTACTTTAATATTGACTCAGGAAATGGAACAAAGTTTCTAAAAATTGAGCAAGCACAGTGTGGGTACTACGGATGGGTAGGTTCTAAGTTAACCGTAGACGGGGTCAAATTATATTTTCAAAGAGCTTCTTCGGATATTCAAAGTAGAGAAATCAATTCTGACGCCAGAAAGGGCGTTTCCACAATCAGTGAATGACTTTATTCAACTGGTTTTGGTTCCAGAAACGGCATTGTTGTTAATAGCAACAGATCAAAAACTAAACATTGAAGATAGCCAGCATCTAATAGAAGCAGAGACAATTTTAAAGGAATCTAACGAGTTTGGAAACATTGTTCATGGTGTTCTGGTGAAGGATGAAGACATGGTAGAATAGCCGTGCCACCAACTTCGGCGATTTTTTTTCTGCCAATCAAAAGCAGTTGCCTTTTTCAATAAAACTCTAATTCAAAAAAAAATTCTCTACTTTTTAAAAGGTAAGAATGCCGGTGCAACTACTCAGTTCAACACTTTAAAACAATTTATTAGTTCAGAATTAACATTTAGAAATGGGTGCCTACAAATATCTTGAAGAACTTTACAAAAAGAAGCAATCTGACGTTTTGCGTTTCCTCCTCAGAGTCAGATGCTGGGAATACCGCCAATTGAACGTTATTCACAGAGCTTCCCGCCCATCTCGCCCAGACAAGGCCCGTCGTTTGGGTTACAAGGCTAAACAAGGATACGTTGTTTACCGTGTTAGGGTCCGCAGAGGTAACAGAAAGCGTATGGCTAAGAAGGGTGCCACCTACGGTAAGCCAGTCAACCAAGGTGTTTCTCAACTTAAATTCCAACGTTCATTGCGCTCTGTTGCTGAAGAACGTGTTGGAAAGAGATGCCCTAACTTGCGTGTATTGAACTCCTACTGGGTAAACCAAGATGCTACCTACAAGTTCTTTGAAGTTATCCTTGTTGACCCATCCCACAAGGCTATCCGCCGTGACCCACGTATCAACTGGATCGCAAACCCAGTCCACAAGCACAGAGAAATGCGTGGACTTACCGCTGTTGGAAAGAAGAACCGTGGTATCGCCAAGGGTCACAGATTCAACAAGACTATTGGTGGTGGTCGCTATGCTTCCTGGCTCCGCCGCAACACTTTGTCTCTCCGCAGATACCGTTAAAAGTGTTGCTTCACGTATTTGTTGTTTTTTTGCAATAAATTCATCCCTACTATATATCTAAATACTTTTTTTTCCAAATTATAAACTTGATTGAGATTTATTAGTTTTGATCTGCTTCCCTTTCCGCAGCAATCTTTGCTTTCTTTTCCTTTTGCTTCTGACCTCCTCTTCTAGTCTTTTTCTTGCTTTCTTCCTTTTCTATGTCATGCTCGAGGGCATCTTTTCTTTTTTGCCTCAAACTGTAATTTGGGTCTGGTTGCCATCTACTCCACTTTCTCATGTGTCCAATTTCATATAATTCAAACATTTCCTCAACTATATTAGCATCGATACTACCTTCATCAGTATGAACTGAGTTAACTGGTTTGAGCAATGGAGAGTCAACCGCCTCTAAAGATTCCCTTGACAAGAAATCAACTTTGCGTTCTGCAGAATTGTTTGCAATCCAGATATTGCCGCTTGCGTCAAAGGCAAAACTCAATGGCTCTCTTTCAAGTTTAACAAACTTTTTTTGCTTGACATTCGCAAGATCTGTCAAATCAAAAATCAAGATATAATTCAGTCTAAATTAGAATCATTTACTTTTCCAATAGCACTGCAAGTGTGTGGGACTGATAATGAGCTTTAAGCGCAATTACTGTTGGCTTTACTTCCCCCAGTTCTAGCCCAGTAACGATGTCTAATTTCTGAATTAACTTTCCAGTAGTATAATTCCATACTCCGAGCCAATCATCACCTCCACCGGAAATTAATATTTCTTTGCTATTTTCCAAAGCCAATACTTTAGACACAAACACCGTGTGTCCAAGTAAGAATTGATGAATATCAAAAGTTTCCGGATATTTGTTGACTCTAATTTTTTCATCTCTGTCAGATGTGACCAAATACTTTGAGTCGCTAGTGAATGACATGTCAGTTAGAATTGAAACATGGCCAATCAGTAAAAGTGGTTTCTCGTCTGGATTATCGACCGTCAACTTGTACAAATCGCCAAATTTATCTGCAACCATTAGATGCTTGGCATCTTTGGAAAAAGATAAGCCTAAATTATAATGAAATTACAGGTTGCTCGTTTCAATATTGTACGTTTGTTGATTACTTTTAATGATTGCGCATCCCAGATTTGCAATTCCTTGTCATCAGATACGAATGCCAATAGCTTCTTGGCCGGATGATATACAATAGTCCGCAACTGCTTTTTGGCATGTTGGTCATTCGGAATAACTCTTTCTGCTTTTCCTAATGATTCTGAGATGGTGGCGATTTTACCGGTCTTTGATTCTAGGATAACGATTTTGGATCCCGAAACAAACAACAGTTTATCCAGTCCTGTTAAAGTAATCACAAGGTGAAATGGGAGCTGCATTTTTTGTCAAAAAAAATAATCTTGAAAAAGGTAATTAGAATGCAAAGTTTTTATTTTGTGATTTTCTTGTTTGCACTGATACGGGATCGTACCAATTCCCTAATGACGTCTGCGCTACCGGTATTTGGATCTTGCAAAATGCTTTTTGTCTGCTCACTGAGGCCATTCAACTCAATAATAGACTCTTCACGACTCTTACTGAAATCACTTGGCTTAATATGCTGCAACAAATAGTTGTTGGTTCTAGGTTAACAAGTGTTTACTTTGAGAGTTCTGTAATTACTTTAACAAAGTCCGCAGTGGACGTTAGAGATGATGTTTTGTTGAGGTCTTGAATATTTGCAATTAATTGGTTGGTTGAGGATTCTAGATAGTGCAACTTGTCGAGAAGAGGCGACTGTATCTCGAGCTTCAATCTATCCAGTTCCGCGCCTATTTGGTTGATATCATAATTATACCGTGGAGAGTTTCGCTCTACTTGAATTAAATCTTTTTGTCTTTGATTCAATTCACCCTCCAGATGGTCAAGGAATTCTTGTCTTTGTTGTAAATCTTGACTGAAAAATTCCAGATTTTGGTATTTCAATTCTTTTTCGGCAACGACTTTCTCTCGCTTTTCAAGTTCAGAGTACTTTGCTCGTTGGCCATCGATTTGCTTTTGTGCCTCTTCACGTAATAATTGGAATTGTCGCTTTTCATTTTGTAATTCTTGGTTAGAGTAATCCAAATCTTGACATTTTCTCTTATATTCATTAGCGTATTGATCTAGCTCTTCTTTACTTTGAGCGTTAAAGTTTAATGCATCCAGTCTGCTTTGCTCTCTATTTCGATACTCCTCAAAACTACGCTGTTGCAGTTCAAAGGCATCTTCAAGTTGGGCAAACTCCTGCTTTTCTTTTTCAAACATGTGGATTGCCTCATGATAGGATTTCTCACGGTCTTCCATCAATCTCTGAGCCTGTTCCAGTTCTGCCCACTTTTGTTGATCTGTTCCCACAATTTCAATATTGGAGTTTACCTTTGCTTGCCATTTTTCTTGTAATTCAAGCTCCAGCTTATCCAACCTCTGCTTCTCTGCGTATTGGAAGTTTTCAAATTGCTGTTTTTGGAGTTTAAATTGAGCCTGTGCATCTTGTAATTCCTTTCGTTCTCTTTCTAAAACCTGAATAGCTTCGTTATAATGTGCAGCAGTATCAGCAGAATTGTTTTCATCTTTCTGTCTAGCAACTGCTGCTTGATCATGCTGCAACTGCTGTTGAGCGTTCCGCAATTCCTGCTCTTCCAATTTTAGCCACTCTTTAGCCTGTCCAAGTTTTTCTTGTTCAGCGAAAAATTCTTCTTGCAAATGCTTAAACTGAACTTGCTCTTCATTAAACTTCTTGTAGGCTTCTCTGAGACTTGAGTCTTCAGCATAAATTCTTTGGTTTTCTTTTGTGAGCTCTTGGGCATAATTTTGTAACCTCTCTTCTTCGAGTTGACACCAATCAAGTTTGCTTTGTAATTCAGAAGCCAAAGCAGGAGATACGGAGGTATTTCTGCTAAGCAATTCATCCCTGGTATTGTTATATAAATGCCGGATATGGCCTAGTTCACTATTTACAGACTGGAATGCATCTTGAGCTTCTTGTAATTGTATCGCGAGAACAGAATTGGCGGAAATTACTTGCTGATACATATCTGAATAGTATTGACATTGATCCTCAAGAGATAAATTTTGAATCTCTATTGCATCTCCATCCTTTTGCCATGAAATATCCTCTTTGAATTCATTTTGGTAATTAGGGTATGATTCATATCCAGAGTTCACTGAATAACTTTCGGTACCTTGATAGTGCTGGTCAGGCTGGTATGTGTCATTCATGTGCTGTTCGATTACTTTTTCAATTTCGGAATTTGAAGGTAACTCCTCGTCAAATTGAGTGCTCTGCATTAGCGGTGTATTTGTATTTGAGCCATGATCCATCTGTGCCGATAATAATGGTGGTTGAGTTGGTGACTTGTTTAAACTTTGTTCAATCGGCGGTGATGCAATTTTGCTAACATTGATATCCATAACAATTCTAGGTTGATTCTGCAAATCTGGTGAGATACCAGAATTCTGTCTTTTCTCAGATGATATAGCAGTTGCCTCACTAAACTGGCCAACAGACTTTGTAGGGGAAACCATGGTGATATTTTCCCTCTCCAATTGAATTTCTGGAACAACAGCGATCTCTGCGACTGTAGCTTGCTCCTTTTTCTTCTTTTGAAACTTGGCCAGCTACTGTTATTCATCTATTACTTTGGATTTTGCCAATAACAACTTTGCTTCTCTGTCAGTCATTTGATTGCTTTTTCAAAACTGAAAAATGCTGGATTTTGACACAAATGGGGGCAAACCCTCCTAGCCATTCATTCACCATCCTTAATACCAGTGCGCTATCTAATTGAACCATGCGGAATGTAATTCCCTAGTGCAGCTGTTAAAATTGCGGCAGACTAAAGTAGGTTAACCTCTGTCTTTGTCAGTGCCGAGTGTAGCCGTAATGGTAGAAAGGCATTAGTCCTCCCTATAGTGGTCTTCAAATACTCAGAGTTCTTGTGGGAAACTCCGATATTTTCTTTGATAAATATTACAACGCGGATGCAAGAGAAACAAGATACAAGTAGAGCGCACTATGGATTCTTTAGGAATATATTTTTGAACTTTATCCTACCAAGTCTCCTCGTTAGCGCAACATCAGGCTCTTTGACTTCAGTTCAAGCAATTCTGATTTCAATTATCTTGCCTATGATCCAGTTTGGTGCAGAGCTTTACAAAGCAAGATCTGTTGACGGGTTTTCAGTAACAGTAGTGTTGTCAACGATCATAACAATAATAATCTCAGTTATATCACAAAATTCTGGATTTATCCGATACAGAGACACTATTCAAAACTATTTCATTTCCGTAGCGCTTCTTGTCTCTTTGCTTTTTTCAAGCAGTTTCATGGATCACTATTATCAGTTTGAAAAATCTAGTGAGGATTATGCTGAAACTAGTGTATTACTTTGTAGGATATGGAGCGCGAGTTTCTTTCTTCAAGCGACTGCAGATACTATATTGGCCTACACCGTGCCTAAATATATGGTTTACCTATCACCATCTCTGACGGTTTTATTCTTATTCGGACTCTCGGCTGTCAATGAATACTTGGTGTCAAAGTTTTCCATTCAACGAAAAGACTCTATCGCGACAATCGAAGACGAAGGATAATCTAAGACTCACTTTAAAATAAATTTATTGAAAAGTTTGGTTTAGTCGGCCGGCATACCTTTTTTTCCTATTAAGGTAAATCACGCTGAAAAGACTTAGCAACCCAAATGTAGCTGGGGTTATACCTATACAAACCTGGGCAGCAGTTTCGGTAGAAAGACTGTAGATCAATAGAACTTTAACTGCAGAGTCTGTCAACATGCCTATTGCCCAAACGATGCACACAAAGTTTGTTGTCTTTCTAACCCTTGGATTCTGCCCCAAATCATCCAATTGTTTTTGATTTTCCGGGCTCTGTAGGGAAGATTGGCGATAGTTCTTCCATATAAAGTTTTCGTTCATGTACACGGAAGCCCAAAAATATATTCCCAAGAGTAAAGTTTGAAAGGACTCTTTGACAAGCAACAGTTTCGGGTCAGATGTGCAGAGAACAACTATTACTGACAAGACTGTAGATATAATTACAATAGCCCCAATTTCATCGATTTTCTTGATTTTCCAAATATTGTAAATCCCTTCGAGGGTAGGCGGGACAGCAGATAGTGCTAAAGCCAACACTAATGAAACTTTATCTTTTAATACTTCTAGGATGATCAATGGAAGTGCAAAGTTCACTATTATCATTTGAGAAGCACTTAGTATTGTTTGAATTTTGCCTGCCTTTTTGGTTTCCATTCTTTGGCAAATAGTAGCACTATTTTCTGTCATTGGCAACAAAAAATATAGTGCTTGGCAGCTCTTTATACAGTGATTTCGGAAGTAGCGAAGGAGCCTTGGCCGCAAGTGTAGGTATCAGTGTAAATAACTGAACAAAGTCACGCTAAACAGACGTCAACTGTACACAATTGTAAATGAGCAATTCAATTTAAACACCATTCGGCCAAACGAAATATTCTTAAAGCTGTTCTATACCAATCAGAGATATTCAAACTATTTCGGGAGAACAAAATAGTTTCACCCGAAAATTATCCTGGTGTTTAGTTTCAAACAAAGAGAAAACTCGAGACCTGAGTATCCCAGATCTAATAAGATTATAATAAAGTAGAAACAGCTCTTCAAACTACTAATGGTGAGTTGCGGATCAATTGCAAACGGTTACTTGGGCTTAAAGTTACTTTTTTGATAGAAATGCCAATTAAGTTCATTTCCAAAGTTCAAAGATAGAATTAAAATAAGTTTATTGCATTGGTTGGTTCATTTGAGCGGCATACTTTGCGCGCACCGCTTTTATGTAAAACATAGTGAACAAGGTCAGCAGCCCAAGGACAACAAACAGCAGTACATTTGTCAGGTATGCAAACACATTAGTCGGGATGGTGTAAATTAAAATGATTCTTGTCCCTGCTTCAATCAAGAACCCAATAGCCCAAACAATACATAAAGTGTTTGTAGTGGCCTTCACGCGGGGGTCTCGCCAGCGTTCATCCAATTCTTTTTGAGTTTCAGGGTTATGCCCAGAGAATTGACGGTTGTATCTCCAAATCAAGTTTTCTTCCATGAAAACAGATGTCCCAAATAAAATTGCCAGCAGGATAGTTTGAAACGAATCTTTCAAAAGGATCAGTTTTGGATCAGAAGTAAACACAACCACCGCGATAGAGAATATGATGGATATGATTACCATAGCTGCTATTGCATCTATTTGTCTCGTTTTGTAGATATTTTGTAAGCCCTCTAGCGCTGGAGGGACACCAGAAAGAGCCAAAGCTAGAACTAACGAAACCTTTCCATTTAGAACCGCAAGAATTATAAATGGAAGTATAATATTCATCATCACCATTTTTATAATTCCCTTTTTCATTTGTTTCCTTGCTGCTGCTTCCTCTTGTTCTCTGCTTACATTGTTGATCATTTCACTTTGAATATCTGTCATTTTTGATCCTCAAATTTTGTTGCTTTTATTATTGCATTTCGGTTTTAGCGAGAGAGCCTCACACAGCCAGAGCCAAATCGCTGTATTATCGGTGCGCAATATACTAAAATAAAATCAGCGTAAACTCACTCATCCAACTATAAAAAACCAAGCGGGTTATATGCAGACATGGATTGATGGTGACTTGGAAATGATCAATGAAGTCGATTGTATTCTAGATTGCCAGATTGGGTGCAAGAGAAATTCGTTATCACCGAGTTCCTTAAGTTCAAAGCAATGGCAATTTAGTTGGGACCTGATCTAAAGGCAATCAAAACAACTTTGGTGTAGCAGGTCAATCTTTTATCCGATAGAAAGTCATCATCGTGTCCAGAATATTAGAAAGGCACAGAGGTGTTCTAATCAACAGATTGTAACGTAAATTAAATATTTTATTGCTGGTTATTTGTAATAGCTGCATATTTGGCCTTGATGTGTTTTACGTACATTACACTGAACAGTGCCAATGACCCAAGGACGACTACCAACAAACAAGGGGAAATATACCCAAGGACATCGGTGGGAATAGTATAGATCAGTATAATTCTAATTGCGGCTTCAATCAAGAACCCAACCGCCCAAACGATGCAAAGCACATTAGTAACATGCTTTACTCGCGGATTCTTCCATTTTTCATCCATCTCCCTTTGAGTTTCAGGGTTATGTCCAGAAAACTGACGATTGTATCTCCAAATCAAGTTTTCCTTCATAAACACAGAGGTTCCAAATAGAAGCCCCAACAATACTGTCTGAATCGAATCTTTCAACAATATTAATTTGGGATCAGATGTAAGCAGTACCACTACGATAGAGAAAATAATTGAAATGATCACCATCACAGCGATTGCATCCATCTGTTTGGATTTGTAAACGTTATATAGGCCTTCCAATGCAGGCGGAATGCCCGATAGTGCCAGCGCTAGTACAAGCGAAATCTTTCCTTCAAGAATAGCATAAATAACCAGTGGAAAAATGATATTCATTAATACCATTTGCATAATCCCCCTTCTCATTTGTTTCCGAGCTGCAGCTTCGTCTTGCTCCCTAGCTGTGTTTGTTCCATTGGCTAATACTGTAGTGCTAGATTCACTGTCGTTGGTCATAACTCAATTATTGAACCAAAAATTGCTACTTTTATATTTTTTTTGCGGCGAGAAATTCGGCAAGAGCGAAAGAGTGGTTCTGCCCACTTGCTATCGTACCTAAAATGGGAGTTTAGTTTCCTTGTATCAACACACCATGAATGGAAAGCGATTTTCCGAGTTTCAGTTGGGCAGTTAAGATCTGAAGCTTTGAAGCTTTGTAGTTGAATTCCAACCATCAGTGAATATTCATTGCAACTATTTTGAGCAGGAAACTTACAAGCTCAGATATTGGTTCTATGCTGTGCTGCCCTTGGCGCCACGGGTTGTATTTCTGGTGCTTACTTGCTTCTCAAACTCAATATGAGTAATCGCAATTACCGTATGAACGTCATCGTGCCAAATGATGCAGTTTGTCAATCAACTGATTCAAGTGCATTACATAATATACATTTTCATAGTGGCTTGCGGCTTACATCCTCAACAAAGAGGGCGCTTGATAAGGAAGAAATAGAGCTCACTGTAACCTGATATTTATCTTTTAATTTTCCTTTTGGTTGATCTTAACACCAAGAAAAACCCAGTTCTTTATATTTGAAACACCGGCCTTTGTGACTCTTTGGAATCGGATAAAACAAAATGAGGCCCGAACCTAATGAAGCTCAACAGCCGGCCGTTTCTTGTGGCTGTCCCTTCCTCGTCTTTATAAATCAAAAAAAGCAAGCGTTCTGTACAATGTCCAAAGACGTAGCTATTGATATTCCAATGAAAGACTTGAACAAGAAGGATTCAAGTCATGGAGTGCCAAACAGTAAATATGCAAGGAAACTACGTAATGGAATCATCCGCACAGTGACCATCAACTTTATTATGCCGTTAATTATCTACGGGATTCTGTCGCAGAAAATATCTTTGGTATGGGCACTAATCCTATCCGGTATTCCATCAACACTCGATGGCATGTACTATATTTACAAAACTAGAAAACTTGATGCCTTGGCGTCAATCGTTGTACTTTCAATTGTATTTTCTATTGTGGTAGTAGTAGCTACCGACGATCCTAGATTGATTCTCCTCAAAGATTCAATAATGACATTGTTCTTCTCTACAGGGTTCTGGCTGTCACTGTTCTTGAAAGAAGACTTGATTTGGGGTTTCTACCGCCAGCTTAGCGGCACCCACCCAGTCACTGTACATACTTTGGACAAAATGTACCAGAATCCGTTTGTTCAAAGAACCACCAGAGTTATGTGTATGGTTTGGGGCACTGGGCTATTGTTTGAAGCCGCAACAAGAATAATACTGATTTATACAATATCTACATATGTGCTTGGATACGTCTCTTACTTTTTATTCTTTGGTGCAATGACTGGTCTGTCTTGTTGGACATTTTGGTATATTCAAAAAACCCAAGTTTTGAAAATGAATCCAGAACAAGAAAAGCAAATAGAAGAAGTAACTGAAGACGAATAATATATATATTTAATAGTTATCTCTGTCTCGAATTTGATCGTGTGTTTGCTATCGGTTTACCTTTCTCCATTTGAACTGGAATCTTGTTGTAATAATACACAGGTCTGGATGGGATAACTGAAATATTCGTCTTCTTTTCTGCCATTCGTTCTGGTTTTGGGATAGGTATTGCCTGGTTATTCACCAACACAGAATCAGTATTGTAGAAACTATAATCATATCCGTGTCCATGGGACGCATCTGTTCTGGGAATACTCTTTGTTTCGAATTTAAGATTCTTGCTTGGTCTATCTAAAAGCACAAACAATCCGTGGTTACGTTGATTGACCGCATTCAAAATTGAATCTAACCGTTTACGACAAGTCTGAATTTGGTTCTTGATTGAACTATATTTCTTTCTTATCATATCTTGAAATACTAAAATATCAGTAGATGTAAATTCTATAGAGATTCCTGAGCGTATTTGATAATACAAGTATTCCGTAAAACTAAGGGTCGCTTTTAGTATATCAGGCTTGTGATCTTTTTTGTTTATTTCACAACCTTCCTTCTCATTCTCTTTTTCCTTTTGTAATTCAATTACAAGTTGAACGTTAAATCTATCCCGTTGTTCGACGCATCCTGACATGTAATCTCCACTGATTACTCCCACCACTCCTTCAATGCCTTTCGGATCATGAAACCCTACTTTGGAATTCTTGTGCTGCGTAGATATGTGATGCTCCTTGAATAATCCAACAGTTCGCGATAGTAAAGGAGCGATATTCTTTTTGGTTTGATATTTTTCATCTAGTTCAATATTACCAATCATATCATAAAATACTTGTGGAGTAATATCAATTGAAGTAAAGTTAAAGAATATATCATTTGGATCAGTGATCGTAATCCTGTAAACCGGAGGCTTCCTTTCGTAGTTCTGTGTTAATCGATTAATACCAAGTAATAAAATGTAAAGGTAAGTAGTCTGGTAGTTTCGGTTCCATCTGGATTCTTTGTTGGAACAGGAATTGATTTGGAATGAACAGGGTCGGAAACAACATTCTCCTCTAATTTCTTATTTGCTGGTGAAGCATGCGAAACATAATCTGTTTCCCTTTTCAAGTAGTCAATATTCACTTCATGGTTGTAAAGCTCTGATGAAGATAATAGGATGGCAGGTTGATGAATCGATACAGTATTCATCACTTGTATTAAATTATCATTGACTTCTTCAAACTCTTTCTATCATTAAACATTCTTACTTGAATTGAACTTGTATATTCTAGAATGTTGCTTTTGACATCGTTCCACGCCGATGGTGTAAATTCTATTTCTACCAACTCAATCTTGCGATATTCCTTTACAATTTCAAAGAACTTTAGCGAAGCGACCTGCTGGTTAGAGCTAACTTGAATAACAGCTTTAAACGCGTTTGGCTGAGAAACTACACCATTCGCAATCTGTTGAATCATATATCCAAATCTTCTAAATGTTTCTTGAAATCCATTTCCTGCCAAAGCTGGTAACTTCCATTTCATTTGTTTCAAAATTGACTTGAAAGAAAATGGGTTACAGCTGAACGTCCAGTGAAAGAAAATATCATCAATAGGATCCATGACTACTATTTTATGCGCTTGGGGAAAGGGTTTTTCAAATTCTGATATAATTATCAATCGGACGTGTTTTTGATACTCTATAGGGATCTGCTTTCCATTTTGAACTTGCAGCCTTCTGACTATTACCGGGATGTCTAATGTCCATTTGCTGTTATTGTAAATATTACTTGTGGGGATTTGCTCTGGTAGTAGATCCTCATTTAGTTCTTCCTCTTTAATTCTGGTTGAAAAAGCAGAGATGGTTTCGTTAGATATTTTGCTGCCAGGTACAGTGACCGATTTTGGAGGATAAAGGCTCTGAATTGGCAATACTTTTTGGATAGGTTGAACTTCAAATAAGGTGTTCATGGACGCGAAGAAAACAAACTGGACAAGCTACGATCCAATTTGTCACACCAAATTTATTCCTAACGAATCTTGAAAATCCATGCTGCTTAACTCTTGTTAAGCTTGGCGGTATCAAAATTTTTTCCGAAAAAGCAGAAATGGAAACCATTGCGGATAAAAGGCCGTCCCCGTTCGTTGAAGTTGTGTCCGTACTCTTTATGGTCTTTTCGTTGTTTTCCGTACTAGTTGGCGGTCTCTTTTTGACAATCTACTGCTTGTACGCACATTGGACTACAAGACTAGTAGCCATTCTGTACCTCACTTGGATATGGTATGACAGGAAGACTATGGATCATGGGAGATATCAACCTGGTCTAATCAAAAATATCAGAGAGTGGGCAGTGTGGGAAAATGTTCGATCTTACTTTTCTGCAAAGCTCATCAAAACTGCAGATCTAGATCCAAAGAAAGCTTACATCTTTGCCTGGTAATTGGTCGGGTTAACATAGTCATCCCCATGGCGTTTATTGCTTTTCGTACTTTATCAATATTTTCTTTAATCCTCGCTTTTATCGTCTTTATGAAGGTGTCCGATTGTTTCAATGCACATTGCCAATTAATTTTTTGATTCCGGGATGGAGAGATTATATACTTTCTATTGGCACAGTGGGGTCTTCAAAAGCAGCCATATCTAATGCATTAAAGCCAGGAACAGCATTGGCTTTATTTGTAGGAGGTGCCCGAGAATTCCATCACATGAAAAGAGGTAGCTGGCGACTAATTCAGGCACCATGGATCTTGTATTGAATAGTCGTAAAGGATTCGTGAAAATTGCCCTTACTCAAGGAGCCTCTCTTGTACCGGTGCTTGGATTTGGGGAAAATGATATATTTGATAGAGTTGATCATCCAAACTTTTCATTACTACATAAACTAGCAAAACTAGCCAAGATGGCCGCTCCCCTATTCTCTGGTCGATATGTGTTCCTTCCTCACAAGGTTCCATTGGTTACAGTTGGTAAATTTTGCTAAATTGTAGTTGGGGAGCCAATCCATGTTGAAAGAATAGAAACTCCTACCCAAAAAGATATAGACGACTTGCATGAGATTTACTGCCAAGCATTAATGAATATCTACGAAAAATACAAGGATGAATACCATGCGGATAGAGTTAGCGCAATGAGATTCGTTTCCTAATATAGTCTCTTAATTTACAAATTCACTTGACAGTTGCAAATTCATTTTTTTCATTTTTTCAATCAGAAATGTTGAGATTACGCACACTAAATAAAACATTATACCGTCCAAAACCAATTCTAGGAATGAGATTAGGATCAGGAGCAGCTCATCATGACGACCATCATCACCACGACGGAGAAGAGCCAAGCGGAAGGTTCTTGGGATTAAAAGTAAATTCAAATTAATTCAAAGGCTGGAAGACCATTTTACTTTTGGGAACCAATTTGGTATATTGGATTTTACGGATCATTTGCAGTGTTCTTTGCATTAGAGTATTTTTCACCAAAGAAAGGGTAAATGCGAGCTAATTTAGGCCAAATGAATTGGCTAGAATTGAAGCAATGAAAAGACTTGAAGCTAGAGGAGAAAGCGCTACTTCCTGGCCATTCCCTGCCAAATAAATATACTCAATTTTAAGATTTATTTACAACTTATATCTCTGATGGAAGAAACATTTGATCAAAAGTAACCATGGACGATACTCCATCTTCAATGTATTTAATTGCAACTTGTTTCTAGGTTAAAGTCAAGTACCGGGAACACTCGTGTTATCGTCGCTCGAAAAAATTCTGTTATATTATGACCGCCTTCTAATCTCATTGCCCATACAGTATCTCCGATCGCTAGTTCATTCGACTCGTAAATCTTTCGGTGATTAATCATCTTTTTTGAGGGCACTTTCCACGTAGCTAAATCCAGCTTATTGCTTAACTGAATTACTGTATATTCCTTGTTAATTTGCCTGTACCTTTGTATTTTCAATGTAATCTGCAATACGGACGAGGTAACAGCTTTCTTTCGAGGTTTTTGTAAAGTCAGGAACAAAGGCAGCAATTACCTGACCAATCTTGTAATCCTGTTCAATCTTTTGTTTCTTGTAGATATTCGGTACTGCAATTTCTGCTTCCTTCTTTTCCTCTGAATCAAACATTCTTTTCAAATCATCCTTAATTCTATTGCGCAGATGTGATGAATCCAAATATTTTCTTGAAATTAGATTAAACTCTTTTAATATTTCAGAATTCCCAAGCTTGGCTACCAGTGATCCTTGTGTTGGTGCATTGATTCCAGAGCAGCTCTCCTGCAACTTTGATATCAGCTCCCGACATTCTGGGGATGAAGAGAACTCTTCTAATACTAGTCTTCTCACCGCATCAAATTTCCCACTGCGTTTAAATTCAGTAAGGATTTCTTGAGGTGCCAAATTTGCAGGATTCATTTTGGGGAAAAAACTTGGCAAGAATCTGTGCTCCATGCAGAAATAATTTAGCAAGATCAGCTACTGATACTATAATGTGCTAACTTGCCGTTTTATTTATCATCAGCTGTCAATAAAATTCTGTCCACGATCCATAAACAAATGAGAGATTTAGAGGGCGAATTGCACCAATACGAACAAACCAAAACACCATCGCCAACAGAATCAAGATCTTCAGTTTCTACTTATTTTAAAAGAGTGTCTTGGTCAAAAGAAAGTGATCCTGAACGCGTAAGCAATTCGTAATCTAGGAACCACTCTTTAGAAGCCAGCAAACACTCAAGGATGATGAAATTGAACAAGTCAAAGTGAATCTGGATGAGGCTAGTGATGCATTACATGGCACGATTGGTAAACTGCTGAAAAGAGGTGACGATTTGGAAGAAATTCAAAATAAATCAGAAGAATTGGGAACTGTTGGAGGAATGTTCAAAAAGAGGGCCAAGAAAGTCTACTACAAAGGCATGGTAACCAAGATAGCAGTATCATTCGTAGTTAATCATAGCAAAATAGCTGCATAATTCTCTCGTCCCTAACACTTTTGATACTGATAGGAGGTACATATCGTTTGATCTAGTAATCTTATATGCAATAGGCGTTTGGATTCTGAAAGTGCTATTTCCTGTTAAAGCTACACCCACTCCCCCGTAATTTTACTTAACCCTAGTGCTCCACCTCCACCAGTAACTACCACAGCGCCTCCAAGTGCACCAATACCACCATTTTCTTGTCCGCAAGTATCTTGTAACTGTATGTGCCCTCCTCCCACAGTGGTATATTATCCTGCTCCACCAGGATACCCAAACTTTCCCTTCCCAACATCGATAATACCACCAAGCGTACCAGTTCCATCTCATCTGGCCAACACAGAAGGAAAGAAACAATAAATATATTAATCATCCTCCTGGTTTGTTTCTTCTTGAATATCGATCATACCCATAATAAAATCATAGCTGGCTTTATCTACTGGAATCACAGATAGTCTTGAACGCTTGAGCAATGCGAAATCCTTTAGTTCCTTATCTTTGAATTTTTGTAATTCTTTCAACGAGATGAATTTCAACTTCTTCTCGAATTGAACATCGACCTGATTAAAAAAGATGAACCATATACCATTTTGGATCTAGCTTGTCAGACTTTGGATCGTAGTAAGGATGCGCTTTATCAAATGCTGTATGATCCACATACGCTTCCTTGACTACTCTTGCTAGTCCGGCTATACCCGGGGTCTTGCAATTGGAGTGATAATAGAGGCACTCGGGTTAGCAACGTAGTACCAAGTCGTCCACTTTCATCTTTTTCATGTTGTTCCTTGCTTCATAGTTTCGTACCTATGTTACGAGCAACTTACTCCTTCCCAAGCCGTAATTTTGTTCTTTTCTAAATCATCGATTGAGAATTTTACATCTACTCCATTCTCTAATCTCGATTCAGGCTCTGCCTTTATCAAATAATAATTCGGCTGCTTCGCTTTCATTTGGGGAAAAATTACAACCAAAATTAATTTTTTGAGCTTTCAAATTGCCTGTCCAATGGAACTATTGATCGTCTGTCTCGTTCTGGCTCTGCTATATTTCGTCCGTATGGTTCCATGTGATGATGATATAACGGCCGCACCGAAGAAATATAAGGACCAACGAAACAAAATATTTTTACAAAATGTCCAAACAATTTACACGTCAAGAAGTTGCCTCGCATAACACACACAAGGATGCCTGGATCGTAATTGATACCGTGGTGTACGATATCACTAAATTCGCTTCGTTGCATCCTGGTGGCGAGTTGCTCCTTCTTGACTATGCAGGAAAAGATGTTACTAGTAACCCATCATTAACATCTAGAGGAGTTTTATGGATTCCATCGTCAAGAAGTATTGAGAAAGTACAAAAAGTTGGAAATTGGAACTATCGTTAATGAAAAACCAAAGATCATCCTCAATACTCCAGAAAGCTTCTCCAAAGTTCCTTACGCAGAACCATCTCATTTGCAAGGGTTCCATTCACCATACTACAAGTAAGTAGCAGTTTAATTGTAGCAAATCTCATATCGAATATCGTAAAGCCGTTAGAAAGTTTATCAGAACTGAAATTCATCATGATGGGTTACAAAAGGACGATTCAAATCCACCTGCATCCAAGGAAGTTTATCAACTATGTGGTAAAGCTGGTCTATTGGCTGCTAATGTTGGCCCAGGTAAACATTTGGATGGGTTCCCTCAACTATCAGGGGTTAAACCATCGGAGTTTGATTATTTCCATGAATTGGTTTGCCATGAAGAATTTACCAATAATGGACTGCCAGGCTATACTGATTCATTGGGATCTGGATTAGTAATTGGCTTGCCACCAATTATTAATTTTGGTTCCCCTGCCCTCAAGGCAAGAGTAGTGCCTGAAGTATTGCGAGGAGACAAAATTATCTGCTTAGCTATTAGTGAACCTGGTGCCGGTAGTGATGTAGCTGGCATGTTGACTACTGCGCGCAAAACTCCTGACGGTAAACATTATATCGTCAATGGTGTCAAGAAGTGGATCACTAACGGTACTTTCTCTGATTATTTCACTACGGCTGTACGTACAGGTAGTGGCAAAGGCGCTGGAGATATTTCCATGTTATTGATTGAAAGAAAACACGGTGTTGAAACCAAGGCTATTAAAACATCTCATAACGTTACCACTGGTACTGCCTATGTTACTTTCGAAAATTGCCTCGTTCCTGTTGAAAATCTGCTTGGAAAGGAAGGACAAGGGTTCCAAGTGATCATGTACAACTTTAACCACGAACGTTGGGTAATGATTGTTTGTTGTACCGCTGCTACTCGTTTGGTCATTGAAGAGTGCTTCAAATGGGCGAATCAAAGAGAAGTCTTTGGAAAGAAGCTTATTGAACAACCTGTGATTAGAAACAAATTGGCACATATGGTTTCCAAAGTCGAGGCAGTCCACAGCTGGTTAGAAAATATCACTTATCAAATGAATAACATGTCCTACAAAGAACAATCAATCAAGCTGGCTGGTCCTATCGCATTAGGTAAATTGCTCGCTACTCGTGTCGCTCATGAAGTTAGCGATGATGCAACACAAATATTTGGTGGAAGAGGTATTACAAAAACTGGGATGGGTAGAATTATTGAAAGTTTCCAAAGAACTTACAAGTTCCAAGCTATCCTCGGTGGGTCTGAAGAAATTCTTGCTGACCTCGGTGTCCGTCAAGCAATGGTAAGTTTAAAATTAATTTTAGCGTTCATTCCCAAATGCCCGTTTGTAATCACAATAAATGCCCTTTCTTTTGCAAATTAAAACAATTTATTTATCATTTTGAGAAGCATTTGACGACGCACGCTTCCTACCTAGCTTCAAGATGCCAGAATACATGCTATGGTTGGAACTAACTCTTTTTGGCATAGGTTCGTCAGTTGCAATCTTTTCAAAAGAAATGCGGACCTGGCCACTACTATAACCTTTCATTTCAAACCACTCGTCAACCGAATCTGTGTGAGCCAACAACTCCACAAGGTTAAGTTCTATATATCCTAGCTCGACATCATTGCTGATTAAATTCTTGTCAAATACGGTAAACTTCAACATTTCAATTGTGATGGGAATAGTGAATTTTTCATCGTGCCAAATTGGATTTAGTGATTTCTTTATGACTGCAGTTTTGTAGATACTTTTTTTGACATCTGGGGCAGTAACTTTAACGTATGGATCAGACGTACCTCCACGATCTACTCCTTGAAGGCCCCTTGCGGAGTGAATATGGAAGTTAATTCTATTCCCATTTGAAATCGACCGCAGTGATGCAATTGATGCTAGTATTAGAAATTAATTACATCTTTCCATATCATGAGGTGAAGGACTAGGTGATTTTACACGAATATCTGGAACACTTGCGGAATGCAAATTAGATACTGAAGTTCTTCCAGGTATGAAATCCTCTACTAGTTTAATATCTTGCTCTGGAGCGGTAACACTGACGGGTATTTCTGATTTGGGAGTAGCATTCTCCTCAACGGGAGGAGCTTGAGGTTTTTGGGTATCACTTTCGGATATTTTTGGTTTGTTAGGCCTCCTAGATTCAAGCCCATACGATTTAGCTTCGGCAGTTGGTGCCTCAGGAGGTTCCAATGGAGCGAGGCCGTCTTGAGATGAAAGCGGGGAGATACCGCTCTTTACAGCTCCAGCAGATTTCTTTTTACCGGTCATCAAAGAGCCAAGCCCAGTTACCTGAGAAGTAAGACCTCGTCCGAATTTACCTAATGCAGTAGTTTCGGTGGCTAATCGAGATTCAGTTACATTTGTGGTTAGAGGTTTTGCGATTTCTTTCGGCTGGAATATAAAACAAATGTCCACTGTTCCTTGACCAATATCAAGTGGTACAGTCATATTAATTACTTCATCAGGAACAATACTGGATAAGGGAATTCTACAATGACCTAAAGAAACGTTATGCGTAAATTGATTATAATCTTTCAAGTGTAGATCGATAGTTGATTTCATACGAGAGTAAATATCAATGTAAATACGTTCATCAAATACCGGATTGAGAGTTTTCTTGTGAATCTTTGATTTATGAACGTTATTTCCATTCAGAGTGACGATACAGTACGGATCACTAAATCCATTGCTATCCACTGCAGGAAGATTTTTAGCTGAAAGTAAATCGAACTGTAATACACCGGTATCTATAATGAGTGATGAATTACCATATTTATCATTAACAGCAACGTCCAACTCAACAGGGAAGAATGAGAAGCCCAGGTTAATACGGCAAGTGATTGGGAGCCTATCGCAATTACTTTCACGCAGGGAGAACTGATAGAAATTCACCCAATTGTTCTTTTTTCCCAGCAGCTCTGTTACAAAATCTCCTCTCCAGACACCTAAAATATAGTCCTTATCAGAAGGTGATTCTCCGGTTTGATCTCTAACGTACATAACAAACTTGGTAGATACTATATCGGTAATAAACTTGTCGCTTCCTATTGATTAGCGCATACATACCTGCATGCCAGTAGACAATAGTTTTTGCACTTGGGGGAGCAAACGATGAGAACAACACCTTTTCATCTCCATGAACGGTTGAAATAGTAACATATGGCCGAACTCGACGATTGAATTCCCCAGACTTGACTTTGATAGATAAAATACCAGTTTTGTAAGCATTTACTTTTTCTACTATATTCTCGACATTATTCTCCACTACTGCCAAACTCTCATTTGAACCAATTTGATTGGCTACCAATGACACCCGCCCAGTCGTATCCTTTGATGCTTCTGTGGCTACAGTCACTGTGTCTTCTTTTGGACGTTCATTAGGAGATACATTCCCGTCTCCCTTTTCTGCAGGTTTTGGAGTTGCGGCAGATGACTCTTCATGCAATGGTGGGAGAGTAGCCTGCACAGGGGTGTCGTTCAAAGACTTTCGCACTACATACAATACATCTTGCGCCTCAATTGAATAGTTCTGTAGAATATGGAAGAGATTAAGCTCAAAGTGAATGTGTCCCTTTTGTCTCACTTTGCCTGATTTGATATCCTGAGTGAAACTGGTGAGATTTGCTTTGGTCTTCTTGAAGAAACTTTTGCCAAGAGATTCTCTTGTAGCTGGTTCTTTCTCATCCATTTCTGCGTCGGTTTCGATGAGAGTATTCAAATAAATAGGCGCCCAACTAATTTTAAGTAATGGCTTACACATCTAAAGTTTGTCCATCCTTAACTGTAACAGTCAAACCATCCAATTCAAATTTGCCGATTTGATTCATTTCCAGAGAAGATCTATCGGGGCTGAGAAAGGCAAGAAGTGGCCCAACAGGAAGTTCGGCTTTACCTAGGGGTTTATCTTTTGCCAAATTATTGAAATCAAACACTTCCATCGTTAGCTGTTCTTTTAACGAGTATGCCATTGTATAGAAAGTTTCATTCCAAACTGGAGCTAGTGTGTTTTCTCTATGAGCAGTAATTCCAACATTGCGGCCTTGTAAATACACTCTTGCATATGGATCGGATTTTCCTAGAATTAAAACCAGTTACTTCCAAGGATTTCTGTATTTTCCAAATCTTTTGCACCTAGGACTGTAATTCGTGCCAAACCAAGAGGTTCTTGATTCGCAATTTTGGTCTTATCTACTTTAGTCTGTCCAGCATCTAGTTGTGTAAATTTAACGCTGATGCGAACTTTACCCACCGGATTTCCAAATAGCTTATACCAATCATCAGCTGCTTTGATCGCATGTGCCAAATTGATTTTTACTTCTCCAATACTCTCTCCCTTGTTTAAGATTTTAAAGTTGTAATTTGCAATTCCGATATCTGGGCAGTAGAAAACATGTTTGGATTCCCAGCTTGGATTTGACGTGCGCTTTCTGTGAGGTGTTTTGAACATCTCTTCCCCATCAAAGTATGCCGCACATTCAAGTACAGAAGATTGAATTCCTGATTTTATCAACTCTTTAGCTTGATGTACATACACTGTAACAATTCCAGATTTGTGACCCAAGTTAAGGTCCTCCAAATTGGTCACATTAGCACTGCTTAAAACAGGGAAATAAGATAAGTTGACCCTAAGTGACCCGCTGGATTTCTTTCCTGGAGAAACAAGTTTTTTCCAAACTTCAGCGCTATAAGTTTCCATTGGGGAACCCCATTCTAGCAACAAGTTTTCTTTCTCTTCTTGGGTTAATTCCTCCTGGGCTTCGTCTGGGTTATCCTCAGGTAACTCTAGCAACTTTATCCAGCGGTGCAGCTTTAGTGTGGGGGTAATGCCCAAGCTCTTTGACCCGATTGGCGCAACGTGGAATACCTCGAATTTCAATTCATCTGATTTACTGTCAAGTTGTGTGAGAGTAGATTTGTAAATCACAATATGGAACACTTCATTCCATTTTGGATCTAAAGTATTGTCCATTACACGAGTTCGAGCAATTTCAGTTCCCCCAAGTTTAATTACGGTTGCAGGATCACTAATACCGGTAACATCCTTATTCTTTAACCCTTTCGCTTCTGCAACAGTGACTATGTTAAATTAAAAGTACTTCTTAGTACCCCAACTGGCGTTTCAGTCTGACCAGCGGAAGCATCAAACCAGTCTCCAATTGGGAAATTCATCTTAACTGGATTGACTAAAATAGAAGCAACGATTCCATCTACAGTAGTTCTGATATAATCACCGAGTCCGCCAAGTTTGTTGATATCTCCCGTTCCAAGAGGCACCAATTTAAAATCCATGCTCGGCGTACTAACAAATCCTATATCTACGGATTTTATATGCGGGAACCCATTGAAAAACTTTAGCTGAACTCTCATCTAAAATTAGTACAATATACCCGTCCATTAATATACAATTCCCTAATCGCAACAGTAAGCGGTAATACACCAAGTGTCGCCTTCAAAACCACACTAACATTCCTTAAATCTCTCAAATTTCTTTCCAACTGAGAAACACTTTGGTCATCAAAGGGCATAAATGTCAAATCCCAATCCATTATCAATGTTTCATCATCTGTGCCAGCAAAGGTTTTGATAGCTTCTATTCGCGGAGCCTGGCTTCCTATATTAATAAAAAGTACCCAAACAGAAGTCAGTCAAAACAAGCTCTTCCAAGAAATTCGGTTTATAGTATTCTAATGAGGAATCAATAACGCTTTTGATTGATGCCGATAGTGAAGGTTCATAGTTGATCCAAAATCGTTTGAGAAACTGATTGAACCATTCTACTTTTTCCTGGTCAACATCCAGCTGATTGAGCGAATAATCCTTGAGTGCTTGGTTGCGAACCTTTTTGTAGAACCTGTTGATATTCCGGGAATATACCAGTGATACTATCCATAATACCACGAAATACCAAGCAAATGTGAATCTGAAATAGGTAATGAACCATGTCCAAAGCATTGTTATCAGGATGATCCCAGATGAAGATAGATGTTGCCACGATCCGAAACCATCGATGGTTTGCGCTATTGGTTCTATTTTACTCTCAATTTGAGAGACCAGTCCAAGCTCTGTCTCGGCAGATTTTATAGGTGCGGCAGAAAGCCAATCTTCCTTTAAAGGATTTTCCTTCCTATCTTTCAAGTTTGGTGGAGCTTCATAGAACTGTTCAACCATACTACGATTTCCAACTTTTTAGAAAGTTATCTTTGACTCGGGACCCAAGTGTGAAAGGAATATGTGGACATCAAAAGGGCTAGAAATAGATAGCGATATCACAGAAGCAACAGTATTTTTATTTACAAGTCAGTATTCAAGCTATGGACTTTGCTATCTTTTTCGATATAAACACCTTCAACAACTACACTAGAGAGTACAGAGTCTGGAATTTCTACCTTTGCTATATTCGCAAGGGTGTATCTAATTTAGCGCTAGCTTACTGTTCAAGAATCTTGCCTCCAGCTTTAGTTATCGATTCCAACGAGTTCTTGAAAAAAGATTCGGCGTAGTTATCTTTGAGTGTGACTAAATAAACTGGGTTACGTTCTTGTTACCATTATTAGCTGCTAGCGCAGTTGAGAGCAGTGTAGAGAATTTCATTTTCAAGAAAAATGGGAAGAATTATTTGTGGCCTCGAAACTAAAAAGCTTGACACCTCCAACCCCGGTTCAAGTTATTTAAAATATAATCCGAATAACTGCACTCATTTACACTTATTCTTCTATAGCATATTCTCAATTCTGCGTTGTGGCGCATGAGAAATATTCCGGGCAGCCAATCAAATCCACCAAACTTGAAAAAGAATTTTCAGCGACTTGCACTTTACTTTTTACAATGGCAGAAACTTTAGTATTCAGAGGAACTCTTAAAGGACACAGCGGATGGGTTACTTCCATCGCTACCTCAGCTGAAACCCCAAACACCATCTTATCGTCATCTCGTGGTAAGTAATTATCGTAGATTCACTGGATATATGCATATATTTGGAGAACCACAAAGAATGGGTTAATCATTAGACAAGAAAATTATCGTCTGGCACTTGACTCGTGACGAAGAAAACTATGGTGTTGCTCACCGTGCTCTTACTGGACACAACCACTTTGTACAAGACGTTGTCATCTCTTCTGATGGCCAATTCGCTCTCTCTGCCTCATGGGGTAAGTGATCTTTGTGTTCGATGAAGAGTTTTTATTTCATGCGTGTCATCAGATTGGAATCTTTGTTTGCAGTGCAATAGTTTTTATTGTACTGTAGGCACATTTTCTGCTTATGCTGCAAAAAACTATGCCTCTTTCTAATCAATTGAGGCCTGAGGACAGTTTCAGTCTTGAACAGAACTAACCTTTTAGACAAGACCCTCCGTCTTTGGGACATTGCCACTGGTAAGACCACCAGACGTTTCGTTGGACACACTAACGATGTTTTGTCTGTTGCTTTCTCTCCAGATAACCGCCAAATCGTCTCCTCATCTCGTGACAAGACCATCAAGTTGTGGAACACCTTGGGTGAATGCAAATTCACTTTGACCGATGATAGCCACACTGAATGGGTCTCTGCTGTCCGTTTCTCACCAAACTCTGCTAACCCACTTATTGTTTCCTCTGGATGGGACAAACTCGTAAAGGTAATTAATATTTGTGTTGGCTTAGGCTTAATACAAGGTCTTTTACTTAAAACGTAAATGGGGGCAGGGAAGTCGCAAAATGCGAATGGAAATTAATCCAGACGCTGCTCCGCCTTTTAAAGGTCTTTTGCAGAATAATCTGTGAATGGGGGCAGGGAGGTCGTTAAAGAACGAATGGTGATTGCCAGACGCTGCCCCACCTTTCAGAGCCGTTCTAACTTTCTAGGTTTGGGATTTATCCAAATGCAAGCTCAAGACCAACCACTACGGACACAGTGGATACGTTTCTGCCATCACCATCTCTCCAGATGGTTCCATCTTTGCTTCTGGTGGTAAAGACTCTGTTGCTATGCTTTGGGACTTGAACGAAGACAAGCACTTGTACTCTCTTGAAGCTGGATCACCAATCAACGCTCTTTCATTCTCTCCAAACAGATACTGGTTGGTTGCTGCTACTGCCGGCTCCATCAAGATCTGGGATTTGGAATCCAAGAGTGTTATTGATGACCTCAAGATCAACACTGATGTCAAAGGAAAGGCTCTCCCACCACAATTCATCTCCCTTGCATGGTCTGCTGATGGTCAAACCCTCTTTGCTGGTTCTACTGATGGAAACATCTATGTCTGGACCGTCCATGCTTAAATATACTTTTGGCCATAATAAATTGTTTCTTTTACAATTTCACTGCTGTTGTTTTTAGTGAGTATGGGATTTGTGATTGATATAAAGATTGGTAGTTTGCAAATTAAAATTAGGCCGGATCGCCCGAAATTTTCTTGTCCTCATTTAGAATGCAAATCATCCCTTCAAGTTTCTACCAAACCCAACCTTGGTCTAACCTCAAGTTACTTCCTCAAAATGGAGATCAAATTTTACTTTCAGCTATATTCTTTCAAGCAGTGTACCTCATTGGAGGTGCACTTTCCACCTATAGCAGCCATTACCGCAATTTAAAAAGCTCAAAACAAGCAAGTTGGGCTATTCATATTGGTAGAAATGTTTTAATTCAGTGTCGATGGTTTTTTCGCTAATTATTGTAACGTTAGCCTATCCTTTATTTTCAGACCCAGCGCTAGTAAATGACAAGTTATTTGGATACAGTGATTATTCAAGATCTGTTTATGCGATCACTTGCGGTTACTTTTTATGGGATACTTTGATTTCGATTTATTATATTGGGGAGACTGGGATTCCATTTGTATTCCATGGATCAGCTTGTTTTTGCGTATTCTTCCTTTCCTATGTAATCAAAATGTAACTATAGTTGCCTTATGTACAGCATTATGGAGCAGCATTTTTGATGTTTGAATTGAGGTAAGATCTGTTTAATATAGTACTGTCTTTCTCAATGTTCACTGGTTCTGCGATAAGACTGGAATGACAGGATCCAAACTGCAGTGGATTAACGGGATGATTCTGTTGATAGTTTTCTTTACTGTTAGATGCTGCTTCGGCACCTTCAAGATGCTTGACTTTGTCTGTAGGTTTTTTTAATTGTAGTCACTGCATTCCCTTATAGAAATGGTGTTCCTTTTGGTATTTTCTATATATATGCCACTGCAGCAACTGGATTGGGATCTTTGAATTTCTACTGGTTTGCAACAATGATTCGTTCAGTAATGTCCAGATTCAAGGAAATCAAGGATACTAAGAAGACTCAATAAAATTTGATTTAATAGGAATTGCTGGATTTCATTTGCACTGGATGAATTGAAACGATTCAATTGCCCTCTAGGACTGAATAGTTTAATCTGCTCTGATGGTCCATTTGAAGAGAATACATTTGCAAGCATTACATATACTTATTTCCAGTGTGCTTTAATGGGAATTTTGTGCCAAGGTATTTTCAAATAATTGAACTTTTGTTGAGCTATCAAATGGCTTTCCCATCTGATTGCAGACTACTGCTATGGTCATGAGCAGATTCAGCAATCATCTGGACTAAATTTAGTTGTGATTCATATGATATTGGTTTGTGAATCGCGAGGGGGCCGAAAATTCTGGGTTCTGATAGTTTCAAATCATCAATCATAAATTAAAAACGCAAATTAAAATATCCTAGTATGTTACATAGCGGCTATGTTGCATTTCCAATTAAATGATGTTTCAGTCCTTTTGCTTTTATGTCAAAGACTCGGCGTCTTAAATGGATAGGATCCGCCAGTTAGTTCCCTGGCTGTGACAAATTGGTTACTAACAAGAGTACAAGAATCCTGGCTGTCAAATGATAACATAAGTTGAGCCTAGCCCAGGAATCATGCAAAAATTTTAATTAAACGTCATTGTCTGTAATATCTGAGCAATAGAGGTAAAACGTGAGGTGCACCCATAGTCAAATAATGTCAAATTTATTAATTTAGAGGGCATGTGCCAGTTACATCACCAAACAGTCTATTATCGTAATTCAATAATCACCAAGAGTGGAAAAATAAAAGTACAGGTCAAAATGATATGAGTTTATTAAAAAAATGTAATTACTCAGCGAATCCAGCAATATAGCAGGCGCTAGTTATTCTGGCTGTATGACGTTTTAATGCATCCTAAGATAAAACACGAATTACCATTCTAGAGAATCTTTTTCCACATCTTTGACAACCAAATGGTTTTACATCAGAGTGCAAACTTCTTTGATGTCTTTTCAAATCATGAGATCGTCTAAATGCTGTACCACATTCTTGGCAAGCGTAATTTCTTTCTGTATGGTGTATTCTTGAGTGTGACTTGAGGTTTGTTTGTTTTGTGAATATCTTTTGACATCCAGGGAAAGTGCATTTGAATGCGCCTTCTTGTTGCTGCTGCTGTGCTTGCCATTCGTTAGGATTGTATGAGGAATTTGTACCATTGGTCGACCATGAGGCTAAGGATGAATCTGAACCAGAATGCTTTAGTGATTTACCATTGAATTTGAGAGGATTTACTCTAGTATGAGGCATGAGGTTTGGTGAGTAATTATGAGGTTGCTCATGATATTGATCAGGAAATTGCATTTGGCTGTCCATTTTCATCCACGCATATTGTCCTTGTTCTGAAGGAGAATATCCGGCAGAGTAGTTTCCGTCGTAACTTGCAGAATGCTGCCCGTCGTAACCAGCAGAGTGTTGCGGTTCGTAACCAGCAGAATGTTGGCCATCGTGGTATAGGTTACTATTTTCATGGATGGCGCCAAGGTATAATGAGTTTCCATAGTTACTTTCAGTTTCGTAAGCTGATTGTGGTTCAGGAATCATATCATAGCTTTGCATTTGACTGGTTTGAATCGCAAAAGGATTTAGCCTTTCTGCTGGTGTAACAGGTGGTGAAATTAAACTTTGAAAGTCTGGCATTGCGTTAACTTCAAAATGTGCTGAAAGAGGTACGTCAGAGCGCATTATTGGTGCACTCATTGGCATATACCTTAGCGAAGGGTCGCCATTCTTGTCAGCAGAGTTTGGTGAAATTGGGGCTGTATTTACGTTTACATTAAGTGGTGCTAAAAACTTGGATTCCCAATTGTTTAGCATTTCATTGCTACCCAAATCCATTTGCATTTTTAAAGAGGCTGTTTTTGAGTTCAAATGTGTTTGTTTTTAAACGTCTAGTTTTTCAATGGGCTATCGATTTAAGGGCGCCACTTTATGTCACACTCCACTCTGGACCAATGAGCCTTGAACAATAAGCGGAAAGGCTCGCAGGACCCTATCTCCACGCTACTATTGAGTAACTGTGATTGGTATTGTTGGAAGCCACCTTAACTTTCGCGGGCTCATAGTTAAAATCAGATAATGATTAAATCTCATCTTGCGGTAGTTTTGGCTAAAAATTTACCTAAAAAACTCAATCTGGCCAATTTGCAGCTGGTGCGGACAACAAGTGTCCATAGATTAATGCTTTGTTTAAAGTTGGATTTTCCTGCTGCCAAGTCACAAATATCTGAAACACCAGGATAACATTTTTCTGAAAGATTTAATTGGACTAGAATGAGGCAACATACGGCCGCTTATGTCATTAATTTAACACATGTCGATTGATATAGAATGGCGCTATGAACTTTCTCTGGTGTCAATGAATATGAGAATCTCTGGCTGATGATGAGGGGTTGCTTGATAGTCAATGGAATATAAATGGTAATCCTGTCAATGCGGTAGTGATGTTTATGCACACTTCAAGTCACATTGGTAGAATCATTGGAATCTCAACCAGATTACTGCTTGAATCTCCTAGATTCGTGCAAGTGCAGTAAAAGCTGCTTTTGAAACAATGTCAAAAGCACCGAAAGAAAAAGTAGTTTGAAAAAGAACATTTTAGCAAATAAAGTGGGGAGGTCTCATCCAACAGCACCGTTGTCCAAATACTAGTTAAATCCCATATCTAACACTAAGCGAACCTCCAAATAACTCGCATTAAAGTATCACTATCTACATTGGCTTTTTTATTACATCCACCAACAGCTCCAAACCTCTAGTCATGATCTCCAAGTCCTTTTCAGCCCCTGCAGTTGAATATGCGTAAGGAAAAACGTTACTTTCACGGTCGACCAATAATCCTTGATCTTCTAGTTTCTTTAATACATATCGACATCCGGCCTGGACTTCAGTGATAGTTTGTCCTAATGAAGTGCAATACTCTTCAAATTGAGATTTAATCTCATCCACGTCCTTATTGGAGTTTATTAATTCTACGGACCTCGCTGATATCTCCAGTATTGATATTAGTTTCTAATATTAATTTAAAATTTCCTTTTCATACGAGTACAAGTTTTCTATGAGCTGCTCTGATGCCATTTAAAAAGTGAAAAAATTCCATGACGGTAAACCCAGCTGATATTCTTGTTATTGGACAATAGATTCAGGGGGTGCGATCATTTAGAGGTCGGATAGCGCTAATCTACCCTGGATGCTGTGTTTGTGTTGAATGGATTTAGTGGCGTATTCCTGCCTGATTTTTTCTCAATCTTTAGAGGTAATCAGGAATTCACAGTAGATTTCACACTATACCAACTCTGTCATGGATGCTCTCAGAAATCAGTACCTCAACTCACTAAAGGAGCTCACATTCAATTCAAAACCAATTATTACAAATCTCACAATAATCGCCGAAGAGAATCTCAGCAACGCACCAGTAATTGTACAAGCCATAGAACAACAAATCAGTAATGTAAGTAGTTTAATAGAAATCTTTATTTAATTTTAAAATTCCCTTTCCCTATAAAATGCATATTTATTCTATAGGTACAGCCTGCATATGTAATACCTCTTCTTTATTTGATGGACTCTATTTTAAAGAACGTTGGAAAGGGCTACATTGCTGCATTTCAAAAGAATTTGGTTCGAGTGTTTGCTGGTGCCTACGCCAAAGTTAATGATGCCGACAAAGCCAGATTTCAGGTTGGAATAAAATCATTTTTAATTTCTAGAGAACCCTGCAGACTTGGAAGGCAACTCCTGGTGGATATTTGTTTCCTTCGCATGTTATTGCCGGAATAGAAAGGTCTATTAACGTCGCAAACCTACCCCCTGTAGGTTATGTAATGAATGTAAATTGTTGATAATCGTAGAATGTACAACGACCTCCTGCTCCTGTTCGTCCTGCTGCTCCTCAGCCAGTTTTGAATCAAGCGCAAGTTCAGCAAAGGTTGAGTTCGCTGCTCGGTCAAAAGAAAGCCTTACTTGTTGTTCAACCAAATGATCTTCAATTAGGAAAAGATGTTGATGTTTTGGCCAAGGTTATCTATAAATTTACTCTAGTTACTACAAGTGGTTCAGACTGCAAATTTAGACCCAAGTACTTTGGCGTCAATAAATTCTAAAATCAATGAAATTGCTCCAGCAGTGCAAAATGCTCCTCCTGTCCATTCTGTCATTCCGTCTGTCCCGCATCCAAAATTTCAACCCCCGCAATCCACAGGGTTTCCAATTTCAAATCTTCAAATTGGATCTTCATTAGGGATATCAGGTCCTATTGGTTTGGGAAATAATCCAGTCCCAAGTCTTGGAGCTAACGGGATCGGTCTCCATAATTTAGGACCTGCCGCTGGAATTAATGGTTTAACTGCAGTTAGTGAAGGTTTTATGGGACAAAGCACCGCACCAAACTCTTCGGGATTAGGGATTTTGCCAAACTCATTTAATCCATCTTTATTAGCATCCATAAGCACAACATCGCTAAACGGATTATTTTCAACATTTAACAGCTCTGCACTTTTATCTATCGCTAATTCAGATCAAAAGGTTCCAGTGATTCAGCTTACTCAATCTGATATCACGAAACCAATAAAGAAACATTATAACATTTTGTACGACAATATCGAACTGCAATGCAAGCAGTGCGCGCTTCGATTCCCTGGCGAAAATGGCAAAGAAGAATTGACAGCACATCTGGATTGGCACTTTAGAAAAAATAGAAGAAAACATGAAAAGAAGGCCACTTCAAGCAGAGGGTGGTATTTGACAGAACCAGAGTGGGTGATTGAACAACCGATCGAGCCAACCGAGAATCAAGGTATATATAAACTTATAGCAGTCGCTCCAGTGTTTTTTGATCTGCCAAAAGAGCAGGAAACCGAAGAGCTAAGCTGTATTCCTACCTCTGACCCAATCAATAAGTGTGATATATGTAAAGAAACTATTGAAAAGTTTTTTGATGATGATAATGATGGGTGGATGCTACGCGGTGCAGTTAAAGTCAACGACTCTGTAAGTATTCTTAACGATAGTATTATCATCAAACTTGTTACAAAGACAGGCAGGATACGCCATCCTTGGCAAAGAGAACTCTTGAGAATGATGATATGGAGCCTAGTAAAAAAATTCGTGTTCAATAAAGATATATTTAAAATTATATGTTGCAAATGTGTGGTGGCATCGCTTTTCAACATCCAAATCGGGATTAATTAAACAATCATGCATCAGTATTTGTCATTATTCCTAGTCGCCCTTGAATCAAAAAGTTTATATAAATGCCTAGTCATCTGGCATTTTTCTGACCTGACATCATGGCACCAAAAGATATGGCACGACAATTCAGCTTTGCAAGCAAATTAATTGAAGTTTCAGACAGTGAAGCGGTATTAGACTGGCCCGAACCAATTATCCCTCCAAAGACTGTACTTCCCGAAGAAAATCAGCGCGATTATTTGCCTTTAATACTGAATGCAAGGGTCTACGATGTTGCTGATGAAACGCCGCTCACACATGCTCGTAAGGTAAAGCAGGACTAAAAGTAGCTCTCGAATCGCCTTGGAAATATGATTTACATCAAAAGAGAGGACACTCAACCTATTTTCTCCTTCAAATGCAGAGGGGCATTCAACAAAATGTTCAACTTGACAAAAGAACAAAAAAATAAAGGTGTGTGCTGTGTTTCTGCGGGTAATCATGCCCAAGGTAATGCAATGGTAACTGTAGGAGTAGCATTGGCGGCTCAAAAGTTGGGCATTAAAGCCAAAATTGTCATGCCTACTTTCGCACCAGAAATAAAGGTGGAAAATGTGAGGAGATTGGGGGCAAATGTGATCCTGTATGGAAATAACTTTGATGATGCCAAAAAGGAGTGCATGAGAATCTGCAAGGACGAAGACCTTACTCTCGTACCTCCATTTGATGATCCATACGTAATTGCCGGACAAGGAACAGTCGGGATGGAAATTTTAAATCAAATTAGACAAACTAGATTGGATGCTATATTTGTTTGCTGTGGAGGAGGTGGGTTGATATCTGGAATAGCGGCGTATGTAAAGAGAGTTCGACCAGAAGTAAAAATCATTGGAGTGAATACAATTGATTCTGATAGTATGTACCAATCACTCTTGAAAGGCAGCGCTGTTGAAATTAAACAAGCAGGTCTATTTTCTGACGGCACTTCTGTAAAATTAGTTGGAAATGAATGTGTACGCATTTGCAAGCACACTGTCGATGATATGATTCTGGTTTCAAATGAGTAACTAATTGTTTAATTCAGCGAAATCTGCGCAGCAATCAAAGACGCCTTTGACGATTGCAGAGCTGTTTTGGAACCCGCAGGGGCGCTTGGAATTGCTGGCCTGAAGAAATATCTCACTCAATACCCTGAATTACGTGGAGGTGTATTTGTCGCGGTGGCTTCGGGAGCTAATATGAACTTTGACCGTCTCCGTTTTGTTACGGAACGAGCGTCTATGGGACAAGGGAAGGAAGCCTTGCTGTCTGTGATTATTCCAGAAAGGCACGGATCACTTAGAGATTTGCATAAAGTAATTATACCAAGATCAGTAACAGAATTGTCCTATCGGTATGCCAACACAAAATTTGCTCATGTATTTTTGGGATTTGAAACCAAAACAGCTGATGAGGTAAGAGATATTCAATATTAGGCTTACCCTGTAATTGACGAAATAAATGCTTTAGAAGGATATGAATCCATAAACATAAGTGAAAACGATATGGCAAATCAACATATTAGATACATGGCGGGAGGAAGATCCAATATAGAAAACGAAGTACTATTCAGATTCAGACTGCCAGAGAGACCTGGTTCGCTCAGGGATTTCTTTGGTCTCATACCTGAGGATTCTAATATTACTCTTTTCCACTGTAATTAATACTAATTTAGATCGTAACCACGGGTCTGACTTTGGAAGGGTGTTGGTTGGATTCCAATTCGAAAAATTTGACGTAAAAAAGAAACTGGATTTCTTTGAGAAAATGAAAGAAGAAGGTTTTATGAATTTAGTGGATGAATCTATGAACCCAGTTTACAAGCATTTCTTAATGGGATGATGAAATAAACCTTTATTCGATTCAGTTGCTGATCAGTGTTGATGCCGCTTTGATTGTAGAAATATCTTTCTTTGTTTCTTCGCTAGAAGGATCTTCAGCGTGTTGAACTAATCGCACTCTTGGCTGACTTTGATATTGAGCCATCATCTTGCCTACAGCATCCAAATAGTAAAAAGTAGCAATGAAATGTAATGTTACTGACAAGTAGCAGAAACGGAAGGATATCATTCTCTCTCTAGGCGTGGTCAGTCTATGTTAGCAATGATTTACAAGTAAGTAAAGAAATGAACTATGAAAGCAATGGTTATCTGAATGAAATCCAAAACCAAAATGACTAGTACTTTTGATGGTAAATCGTTATCCTTGTATTTTTCTGTACGGGCACTCTTCCATTTGTAAACCAGAAATATGCTGGAGACTGAGATGAATATACCTGTCAAACAAACAACATAGAACCAGCATGCATGCACGTAATGAAAAGTCCAATCCTTTTGCAGCATTTGCCATTGTACCCTGTTTGCAGGTGAAATGTGGTTGTAGCAAATATATCCCAATGCAATTCCCAAAATGCTGCCAAAACACGCTTTGATGAAATAGTGCGCTTTCTTTTCTTTGATCAGTTCATACAAAACAATATATCTATCGTAATCCACCCAAAATAATCCGTAGAGGGCACATTGATAAGTGAACAGCTGAATAAAGTAAAATGAGCGGTATGCAAGATATTGGCCTTCATATTCAGGTAGAGTGCTGGTCAATAATGTTGTATAATCGTCTGGAAGAGTTGAATAGACGATGGTAGTTAAGCAAATCCCAACTAGGATTCCAAACCAGATTACTAGGTGTAACAACAGTACGTTTCTTGAGTATGGATTAGCTGTTTTTCTATATTTCTTGTATAGACTGTAGCAAACAGAAGTTTCAGCAATTATCAGGGCAGCATGGACTAGATATTCTATCACCGCATCGTATATCTGTTCAAAAATTGGCATTCTGGAGATGAATGGGAAAGATTTGAACCCGCCTCCACGGCAATTTGTCCACAGGATTATCTCAAATAACACTCACCAATTTCTGAAAAATGAACATCTGAATCTTGAATTAATACCTTGTGAAAGGCACGTTTCATGCAACTATCAGCCTTTGATGGTTCAGTGTCCTCTGTACGACATTAGCCATATTTGGTGCAAAGGCCAATTTCGCAACCCATAGAGAATGTCTACCGGTCCAATCGTACAGGATGTTTTAAGGCTAATCCAGTTCGCTGATTGCCCCTGATTTTACATCTTTTTGAAACCAAAACTTCTTTTTGGATCACCTTAGCAAAACGCCACAATGGCGACAAGACGAAAATGGCTTTGAAAATGTTAAACTTTTTTGATAATGATTTCAGGAAGGGATAAAGCACCATCTTCACCTAGGATTTCAACTAGCGAGGATACGGAATTTACAGACTCATATTCGACACGCTCATATTTAGAGGAAGAAAAGCAGAAAAATAAGCCATACTCTGGCTACTTGAACGTAAGTGATTCCACCAGTCACTTGCCAATGGATGAAGGTATTTTTGAATTTACGCAGCCATTCCGCAAGTCTCAACTACTGCCGAGGAATCTTTTGAAAATACATTAAAGAGACAGTCTATTGTGGGGTCATATTTGTTTGGCACGGATTTGGCGGCCAAAGATATTGAATCCACAGTCAAAGCGATTTCTAGCGAGAAGAAATCATCACCGCTGTCGCTTCAAATACCAACTAGACAAAGCACGGGACCACCCTCCAGCACAAGTCCAAGACCACCTTTGCCTCAGCGTTCTTCTTCGGCAGAAGCTGCAACAAAGTCTCCCTTGGAATATGAAGTGTCAATGGCGAAGTTGCATGCGGAAGAAGCAGAGGAAAGAGAAGACCAAGTTATCAAACTTCTGTGTGATTATGAGGTAGCAAACTAGTAATAATTAGGATGGTTTCCAACTCCTTCTGAATAGAGTTAAAGAAAGTATGGTTAGCGCCAAGGATGCTTCATCATTCTTAAAACGGAGAGCTCAAATAGAGACCGAATATGCTCACCATATGATGAAATTAGGGACTTTTCAAAAAACCAACCAATTCGGAGAAAAAGGGAAAGGTGGATCTTACGAATCAAACTGGAATGAATTTGGCAAAATGCACCATCGGCTCGGCGAGTTGCGATTGCAATTTGCTAGTTCAATATCAGAAATGGCTGACAATATTCAAGTGTTGTATAAAAATACCGAAAGAAGTCGCAAACAAGTAAATCTATACCTAATGAAAGTTGAAAGATGGAGCTGCCAGACAGCACAAAGAACTGTTAGATATTGAAGCAGGGTTGGAAAAAGCGCGAGCAAAGTTTGAATCTTCCTCCGAAGATTGGGAAAGAGCTCAGAATCCAGATGCACATATTAGTCCTTTTGCGAAAAAATCTAATAACGGGCAGAAAGAAAACCCATTCCTAATGTTAAAAAATCGCATTCAACAGGAAGTTAAGAGACCTCGTAGTGAAGAAGAAGCTCGTCACAAAGCGTCTTCTGCCAATGAAAATTACAAAATGTGGTTGCAAAAAGCCAATGTAGCCCGCCAGCAATACTTTCAGAATCATTTGCCGCGCTACGTTAGGGTAATTTAAATTCTAAGCCTAGTTACTGAAAGAAACAAATGCGGATTGCGACGACGGTCTTCAAAAATACTTGGTTAAATACGCCAAGTGTGTGGAATCTTTAGTCATGGTAGAAGCAACTACTTTAAGTCCACTCGATCAAACCAACGAAAGTAATTATTTACTAAAAATAGTTGGACTGTTACAACGGGTTGAAGCAATTGACAACTCTCAAGATTTTCAAGGTTTCCTTGACCATTACTCTTTAAGTAGAAAGAAGCCGGTTAACAAAACAGATCATCAATATGTCCCATATGTAGTTGATTATTAATAGTAGAAAAATAACAATAACTCGCCAAATGTACCTCCTACACCAACAACATATTCCCCTAAAGCTCAAATTGCAAACAAGTACTTTGGCTCCTCCTTAGTCGACCTAATGGAGAGCCACCCAACACAAGAACCAACGCCAAGGTTAGTAGCGAACTGCATAGAATACATTGAAGCCAGTGGATTAGGACAGGAAGGTTTGTATAGACTTTCTGGGAGTGGAACTGAAATTCAGCAAGCAAAACAAGCTCTTGATAAAGACCCTAATTTCCCTCTTGAAAACATCATTAAAGATGTTCATGCTGTGACTGGTGTTTTGAAACTATTCTTTAGAGAATTATCTGACCCTCTTTTCCCTAGAGCTGTGTACAAACGACTATTAGAAGCAGCTAGTAATGCATCCTTTAACTTTAGGAATTGAAGAGCCAACATCAAAACTTATCCATATTCATGAAATTATTAATGAGTTACACGATGCTAACTATGCAACTCTTAAATACCTTATTCTTCACTTATCAAAAGTGGCCGCTTTAGAAGGCGAAAACAAAATGAGTCCCGCCAATCTTGGAATCGTTTGGGGACCTACTTTAATAGACTCTGGCGGTATTCCAGATCCAAATGACCTCAAGCACCAAAGCAAAATTATTGAAATAGTCATTTCAAAGTTTGACCATATTTTCGAAACCGACTAAATAGAATAAACAAGCCGTTTTATTTATAAAAAGTCTAGACGTTACTGCCTTTCCAATCAGGGTACCTAAGATTAACATATTTATACTTTTTCCATATTTCACCAACAATTCCATCCAATTGATGACATAATCCAGCAATATGGGAATCCCAAGTTTCCAAAGCGTTGGTTTTAGTAAAGTAAATCAATTGATCAATCTGATCTATTTGTCCAGACATTCTCTTTTCAGAAATCATCTTTCTTGCAATCATTTCTGCTTGATCTGCTGTGATAGAAAGCAAATTTCCAAGTTCTTGAAAAGTAATGTTGTTGTACAACCTAGAAGCAGAGAGTAGGTTGTGTTCCATAACTGCTCTATCAAGAACTGTGGAACCATCAGCCAATTGGGCCATTTGATGACTCTTGAGGGTGTTACGGAACTCTGCAACTTGCTGGTCATTACACAACCTTCCTAGATACATTCTTTCCAAAATATCAGCAACCCCGCCTTCTTTCATTTCACTGTACTCCCTCACTCTTTCATCTTTGTACAAGGTGGCCAATAATCTGGAACGCTGAGGACCTGCACCTGCCAAAATAGCACAAGTGATGGCACTTCTTAATGCAGCTAGCCTTTCGCCAATGTCAACTTCTACCATATATGATAATTCCAAATATTTCAACGCTGAAGGGACAAACTGTCTCTTGAAATCGAGAGATCTTGCTTGCAAGGCAAGCAAAAGAATTGCCATTTGCTTATCCTGGGGATTCAAAAGAGTGGCTCTACAATAAAATCTATTTACCTGTTTAAATATGCATCCGCACTTGTATTGTCTTCCACTTCCAATAGCAATTGCACAATTCTCAAATAGATTTTGATTTTGTAATCTTCGGAAATCGTCCTAGACGTTGATTCCATTGGAATTCCTTGTAGAATATTAGCAGCCTCTTGCCAATTCTCTTCTTCTTGATAAATATCTGCCAATTTTTCTCGAATTAGGGATATTTGTTCTTCAAATGGAACCTGACGAGTAGATAATTGTTCCAGGGCGTATATCCAAATGTTTTTGTCCGTGGTTGAATCAAACGCAGTTATGAATTCGTTGAAAATTTGTCGAGATAGCACCAATCCCAGACTGTCTTGAACCGAATGATGAATGAATGACTTGATTTGATCGTTTGGCTGATTAACGAGGATCGTTTGAATGTATTGCTTATAAGCTGATGGTTTGTCTTTTGGGGGAACCTGTGTGAGTTGTTCAAGATTCATGATTTCAAAATAGCAGGAATTTTCCCCAAAACTCCCTCTGGATCATTAGCTTCATTTGAAACTGCTCTAAATATCACTACAAAGCAATTTGAATGGCCTCGCACGTAAAGAACTTTACGCGACTGAAGAATGACCAGCTTTGATTCTGTAAAAGTCTACCAATCTTCCTTTGAATATATTAAAAAGCACTCACTTGAATACTACCTTCAGGATGCGCTTCATTTAATCAAATTCAAAAAGCCAGTAAACAAAGTTCTTTTTCTTCATCAGTATTTCGATAAAGCAAGTAGGGGAGAACATATAATCGGAAGAGAGTTTCAGTATATCAATGCTACTGCTTACAACAGAAAGTGTTTTGCGGTAAAACTGTTAGAGATTGTTCATTTGTCCAACTATTCAGCGTATGAGGCACATCAATTCGCCGAACTAATATCTTTGGATATTCCTAGCACAATATTTCAACTATTCTGCAATGCTATCATTTACAAAGTTGACAACACCGCGATGAACATTAGACAAATGGTTTTATCTATGCAGCCAACCGATGTATCCCTATTCACCAAATATTTTGTTGGGTATTTCACCAACTACAGTAGGATTTTCTAATACAGATCTGTTCGAACCACTTTATGAAATTACAAAAGACTTTCAAAATGAAGATGAATGCGATCTGAATCAATGTAGAATATTCTTTTTGAACAAGATTGATTTTCAAGCTGCACGGTATTTACTGGTTAAGATCAGGTTGATGGGAATGTCCGAAGACACACTCAAAAAATCTATTGATAGGGCCATCGATGTTGCGATGGAACAAAAGGATAAATTATCAGTAGTATTCTTTGAAATATTCACCATCTGGCTGGATATTTGCCAGTAAAATCGATTTATAATCACGTGACCAGGACTATTTATTTTTGTTTTTTCTGCTTTCTTTCAACTTTGAAAAAATAATCTCTTTCTGTTGGTTGGATTCGTGAAGACCAGACAATCAGATTGTTTTAAGAGTAATTTTTCTCATCGCCCTTCGGTATCTCCGTCTCACTAGGCTTCCAATGAGTGAACCGGTCGAAAGAAAGGGCACATTTCCAATTTAGAATTCTGCAATCTACAACAATTTCTATTCTTGTGTATTGGAGAATTTTGAAATCTCCCATGGTCACTTGGACTAAACAAATCGAGAATTGGATCCCTCGACGAGTATGTCCACTAGTTATTCACCATTTGTTTTAAAAGTGGTGAATTGGTTAGCCATGGAATATTAATGGATATTTTGAAATAATTTGTTTATACATTTTTATTTTGATCCAAATCCTACATTTTATCAAGTAAATCATCAAGATTCGAAATCTCAAAAGATTTGACGTCCTTCCGGCCTTTCCTCAGCATTTCTAGGAAAGAGGACCGTCCATACATTTTGGCACCCATATCTAGCTTATATTTCATTCCCATGCCGAGGTCCCATAGAGAGAACTGATTTTTGAAGAGCATTAACTTGATGGCTGTCAATAGAACAGTTCCTGCACCATTTTCTCTGTAGAATCCTGTCATTGAAGTGTAAATGCTACCAATTGTATATCCCAAATCGCCAGCGACCAATTCTTCCCCATTCCAGAGTTCGATGCTATAAAATTTAAAGTAATCGTGTGGAAATCCAAGGAGCCCTTCATAAACATCCTTGCGGAACCATGAATTATGCTGCTCATCTACTCCTTCAACTACTCCATAAAAGTCTGTATTCATTGTTAATTTATACTTTTTCCGGTGTCTGTATACTTTTTTTGGGATATGATTGTTTGGAACCATGCAGCACCTTTGAGAGTGTAGCTTTGGAACAAGATAGCCTTGATATATTGGGAGATATCCTTCATACATCAACTCGACCATAAACGCAGTGTCGGTCAATGAGGTGTAACAAAATGTTTCGTCACTGAACGATAGCAATATTGACAGGGGAGTAGCTCCTGCTCCACCGGCATACTGAATCATTTCCAAAAATTGTAGCGGGGTTAGAGTGAGCATTCGTCTTGAGTCATTGAATATCGATACTTGATCTGTGATTTTAAATACCAGTGTGTCAATTTCAAAATTTGTCTGTTCAATAGCTGGTAGATTATCAATATCCGGGAACGCTGATTGATTTCTAATCGCTAGAATTATGTGCTTGATGTAGAGTAAGTACAAATCCTTGCCCCCATTCATTTTTTGAAAACCAAAAATTTGGCACTTGTGTTTTTGAGGCGTGATGGGTAATCTGACTCACCAAAGAAACTGCCAATATATTAATGTAATTATATTTTAAGGTTGATGGTTGGAACATTGGTAAACTGAAAGCCATCAAGAACTCCATCACCACCGCAATACACACCGACTTCAGATGCCACGTTCAATCCCAAGAGCGAAACGCTGGCTATTCCTTCTCCGGTCATAAACTGGATTTTGCTCTCGGGTTTCAAATCCATTAATGTATCAATTGCAATACTGCCTTTAGTGAGATCGCCACCTAGTATGTTGAAATATCCAACTTGATTTTCATGCGTAATTTTACAGTACATTTGATTAGGCTGATTCTTGTAGGCCTCTATCAGAGTTTTGGAAGCAGACAAAGAATCGAGATTCAAGATCATGTTTCCCAGACACTTTGTGATTGTAAATTCTTTAGAAATCGGGTTCAATTGACTAGATATCTCCACTGGGTTTGAACAGGGATATGTAATTCCTACTGAGCCGCCAGTTTTCACTTCATTATTGAAGAACAATGTAAACGGTAATCCATTAACAAATGGTGTTCGGCTTGCTACCAATCCCAATCTACTGCCTTTCAAGAATTTCATTAAATCGTACGGTTCACTATCCGACAGTGTAAATACACTTCCATTTAATTCAATATCGGGAATAACAGCCTGATTGATGTCCTGATTCCTTTGTGACAATGTAGAGAAATTTGTCGAATTGTGAATCAATGTCCCATCGGTACTATTATGCCATCTACCAACACTCTTCTGCTTTCTAGTTATTCCTGGCGGCGAGTAAAATCCAGTTGCATTCATTGATTGAATTTGAACTCCTGGAGAATCTACAACACCTCCAATTAAATACTGCGGTTTAAATTTAGAGTATATTTCTTGATGCAATCTGGAAATATCAGCCTTTGGCAGCTTATTGGAGATGAATAAGAGAATAGTATTTCCAGCCAACTTGAAATTTTTTATTGCAGAGATTGCCATTTCACTGTGGAAAAACTTCAGTAGCTCTGTGTGGATCCTATAAAATAGTAAAGGATTTTCCGTAAATGGCTTGTACAAGATATCACCAGCAAATTATGGCTGCATGAATACTGGTGGTCAAAGGTAATCTCTTTATTGCAGAGAAGCAAGGAATAGAGCAGAATTATACTGTTATTGCTCTTCGCTAAGGTGCAAGTCAAAAGCGTCAAGTGGTGATGTCATAATCTTCATTTAGAAAATGCAAGATTCAAAACTAGAAAGGAATTGCATGGATGCTCATGCCGAATTATTACATCTAGAAGCTGATTTTCAGGTAATCGCCAATTAACGCGAGACTACGTTACATCGGTGGCAAGATGACCAGTCTGTAGATTTATCACATATCATAAATTTAAAAGCTCCTCTGGATAATCTAATAGATTTATTCCATTCGTTTCATATTCCAAAGCAAAATAGTCCTGACATGCCATCTTTTCATGTTGAAACAACCTTAGCTATTTTACAGTCGCTACTATCTCGCTACGATGCGACTTTAGATGCTCTCACTCAAGCAAGAGAGTCCGTAGCTCGACTGGATTCCAGACATATAGTTTCAAACCAGAGATTGATCGATTGGGCTTCTGCCACTTTAAAGTCAATGTCTGATGTCAGGACAATATTATTAAATCAGCATCACCTAATTTCACATCAACAAGCAGAAAGAGAATTGCTCAAGCAAAGGCTAGCAAAAACAGAGAAGCAGCGTCAAACCTCCGAGAATCTTGCACTATCGCTTGCCAAGAAACTTAACTCTGCCGAAGAAACAGTTATGCTTATGGTGCAAGAGAAGCGTAAGCAGGAACAGAAAATACTATCCCTGCAGACCCAAATGAAGCAGATAACTAACTGGAAGGAGCATGTAAAAGGTCTGGGAGTAAATAAAGCACAACCACAAGTGTCAAATAAACGCGACAGGATGATGGAATACGCTCAAAAGCAACAAGTACGACGAATCTTGAAGAACGAATACGAAACAATGCTAAAATCAAAATCAAACTCACAAACTCCATCAAGAACCCCTAATAAAACACCCTCAAGGACTCCTTCAAGAACCCCAACAAGATCAAGGTCTAGTTCAAATATAAAGCAAAAGAAAAAGAAAGTTAAACCGGATGAAGAGCTGCTGATCAAGTTGTTGGAAAACTTGCAGATGGAAAGGAAGGAAAAGAAGAATATGTATCCTGCGCAATCAATACTATTTTCAAAACTTCAGCAGGTGGATGGAGAAATTAATCAACTAGCAAAAGAACTGTTACTAGAATAAAGTTTTATTAAATTGGTGATCCTGGTCGATCAATACGGTTTATCAAATTGTTTACAATGTGATCTGCTAATGGATGATCAGAATTATCTACAAAATATTGATCTGGTGGAGTAGGGATAATGGTTTTTGCGGGGACAGTTATAAATCGCTTCCAAGGGAGCTCACTTAAAGCCCTGGCCATTTGGTGTTCGGTGCTTTCAGAATATACTGGTGTGGTCGTTAGCGGCACAGTACATATCTGATGAAATTTCGTAGCAGCGACTGTAGGAATAAACTGCGGTGTTCCTACACAGTATGTGGAGTACAAAGAGCCTTCTTGATACATATTTCCATAGACTAATAGATGTCGAAACTGCTTGAGCGGTTCAAGATAGTCTTGATGAGTGAGATACTCCAGTAGGTGATGCTCCCTTCCATCTTCCGCCATAAAGTTATCGATTAAATTTAATTCGCATCCTGTTGGAGAAATAAGCGGTTTAAGCCATTTATAAGATAATAACGTATTGGTTATGGAACTTTGTTGAAATCCTAAATGAGGTGTATCAATTGTAACAAAGAAAATTGGCTGTAACTTGTTTGGGATAACTTGTTCATCCATCAACATCTTCAATAAATACCTGGTGTACAATCCACCGATGGAATGACAAACAAAAGAAATTTTATCAGCATTGCTCTTTTCTATTTCTTCCAATAGCCATGATAGTAACCTAGTGGACGCTGCTACGATCCCATCATTAGTTTTGTGGTCGTTACATGTAGGGATCGAAACTTTATAGTTTGGTCTTGGGAATTTGTCTCTTAATTTTTCAGCAAGGAAAATCATATCGTGGCCAACTCCGTCAATACCATGAATTAAGATTATCAGATGGACTTTTGGTTGTGGAACAGGAGTTGACAATTCTTCTTCAATATTATCTGGCGGTCCATCTAGAGGTTGCCTGAAGTGATCGACAAGGTGAGTAACAATTGGAAATCCATGTTTTCTATTAAGGAATTCTGATTTGATAATAATATCAATATGGGCCAGCAAGGGTCTTGTTGGGATAACGGCATATCTCTTCCAAGGCAATGTAATCAAAGTATTCAACATAAGGTCCTCCCAAGGCAATTTCGAATTTGCAGTATATGGAGGGACTATTGGGATTTCTTCTTCTGCAGTATCCGGTATTATGGCGGGAAGTGAAAGCAAGCTAGCATCAACCTTTGTTTTGAATTGGCCCAGCTTACGGATTGCCGCAGTGGAATAGTGGACAGATGCATCATGTCGCACATTAGAGTACACTATAAGCTTAACAAAATATGTAAGCGGCTTAATATATGGTTCTTCAACAAGTTTCAACAAAAACGGAACTTGTAGTTCATTACCATCAGCAAGCATGAGCTCTAGCATTAATATCTTTAACCTTTTCCGGTATTGCCGATAAAAGTTCCAAGAACAGCAGATGTTACATTTTCACCAAATATCTTTCCGTGTTCTCTGGATCCTAAATGTGGAGTTGCTAAAGAAATGTAATTGATTGGTTGAATTTTGTTTGGAATAAGGCCATCTTGATACATCAATCCAATCAAACACCGTCCATACATCCCTCCAAGACTGTGTCCAATAACCGAGATATATTTTACGTTTGTTTGGATCATTTCTTCCTTGACGCATCCATATATTCGGGTCGCCCCCGCTAAAATTCCATCGTAAGTTCTACCATGATTACATTCTGGTGCTAGAATTTTAAAGAGTGGATTTGGAAATCTACTTTTCAACCTAATTCCGATGAATGCCATATCAGTATTGAAACCATCTAATCCATGAATCAGAACCACTAAATGAACATCTCCCTTTGGTGGATTTGCAGGCTTTTCAATTTCCTTATCGTCAATTAAATTACCCTCGAATTGTGCTGCTATGGATTGAATTACAGGTACTGCATTTTTTGTTTTCCAGAACTCTGATTTGGAAATATCTACACTAGAAAAAAATGATTTGCCAGAAATTATTGCCATTCTTTTCCAATCTAACCTATCCAGTGCGTTTAATATTTCGTTCTCATGATTATCTTCATCTGGATCAGCGACTAAATCTGCTTCACTATCCACTACGATGTGAGGTTGAGAGGTATCGATTGGCTTTTGGCCCGCCAAATTTAAAGTGCTCCTCCGTTTGAGCGAAGACGTTCGGTATTGTGACGAAGAATTACTTTTGCAGTACGAATATGTTATTCTCTTTTCAAACACATTCAACGCCTCCAAATAGTCCCGCTTGGCCATTTGTAATAATATTGGATTTTCTTCGTCGTCCCTCAAAAGCAACTCTTTACCCGTTTGACCTAGAATAATACCAAACACAAAGGTCTGCAAATCTTTTCCAAGGGTGTTATAATAATACCTAGATCCCAGATGGTGAGTAGCGACTGTAATAAAATTTAAAGGTGTTACATCGCCGGGGATAACATTCTGCTTGTGCAGCAATTTGATAGCGTACCTAGCATATAATCCTCCCAAACCATGACAGACTAGTGAAATATACTTTGAATTATACTTTTGGATCTCCTGCACTATATACTGATACAGCCGTTCTCCACCCTCCTGAATTCCACCATTAGTTCTTCCCTGGTTACACTCTGGAATAACCACCACACCGTATTTGATTAACACTTCCTTTAAAGGAACCAAATCCCCCGCAAATCCGTCCATGCCATGGATTAATATTATCAGGTGTTGATAGGTTTTGATTTGATCCATCTACTTCGCTTGCACAAAATGAGAAAAACACAGGGATCGCAGATGATGACAAGCATTTATCCAATAGCTAAATGTGTTCAATTCGATATCCTGTGAAGTTTCAAGTAGGGAGTTAAATCAGACTGTGCTCTCTAATTCAGTCATATTAAATGAATAAAGATGTGATCACGCTGTTAGCAACCATGGCTACTGCAAAATATCCTTGCAGACATATCTGCCTCAGAATAGCTATTTGCAACAAATTCCATACTTCAAACTCGAAGCAATTGTAGAATTAATTTCTCTAACTGAATAATCAGTAATTCATCTGCAATAGGAACTCCGCGATGGAATTTCAAATGATTATTATTCTTGCGAACATAGCAGCGGTGAGTGATTGATGAGTTCCAAGCTGGAATCTGCATCAAAAAAAAGGCTGAATCAACGCCTAAACTTTACAGCTATAATTCGACATAACAATCGCTCCAGCAAGCGGATATGATTGGAAAACATATTGCACCTAGACTATCATCAATCACAAGAGCAACTCGCTCCATGGCTTGGCGGACATTGAACTTTTTTAAATTGGAAGTGACCACGTTTGTGTAACCGCAAGTGAACATCACAGCCAAAGCTTCTTTTTCTTCTCTCTTTGTAATTAAATGCACTTGGTTTTGTTGGTAAAAATACGCTAATATTCTTTAGATTCATGGAGTGAATGGATACGCCAGTGATATGGATTACATTGCGGAAAAGATCCATAAAATTGCCCCAAAGGATACCATCATTCAAGCACCACTATGTAACCAAAAACTTTCGCACGATGGAATATTAGTCTGTGCTCAAAGATATTTGAAATGGATAAAGTGGTTCATTGACAAATACGAGAATATTAATGAAATTTCAATGCTCGGGCACTCATTAGGTTGATTTGATTTAATTGTAGGTGGGTTATACGGCCGGTGTTTGGTTGGATTGCTGTACAAAGAAAATATTATCCCAGACCGCCTGAAGCCAAGGAACTTCATAGCACTTTCAACACCTCATTTACCCCCTGCACACCAAGACTGGCTCTTTGGAAAATCGCTGCGAAACTGGGGATTAAAGATGCTAATAGGAAAATCTGGAATTGATTTAGCAATGGAAGATGACCACGATAAACCCATACTACTTCAAATGTCAGAAGAGCCCTTTACAAAGCCACTATCAATGTTTAACAAGTTAATATTATACGCAAATATACGTCACGATCCAGTAATCAACTATGGAAATGCGCTGTTGTGCCGCAAGGATTACCCAGTTCGCAAAGCTGAAAAACTGCACGGACAAAAATCATGGCCTGTGGTATTTCAACACGACGAGCCTTTAGAGGATTATGATTGTAAAGATTTACAACACAATGACAAGATAATGCAACAGCTGATGCAACTGCCCTGGGAAAGATACGGTATTGTTCCTTCTCGACCGCTTATTGCTCACGCAGATATGATTATAAAGTTCAAGTAATCCATACTAATTTAGATCGTGGAGTCTCAAACATGGTGAACCTATAATTGACCACATCGCCGCTCACTTTGATAAAATGGATCAAAGCGAAGAAGATACTTCAGAAACTACTAAAGCTGGGACTGAAAAGGAATTAATATAATTATCCATTGAAATTGGTTTATTTAGTATGAGAAACACAGCACTTCAGGGACTTCCAAAGGTTTTTCTCCATCATACAATCCAGGGTAAAGGTATGAAAAAATAAGTCTTCTAGTAGAGTTTTCAGCATTGCTGATAGAGAAAACTCCGCCAGATTTATACTCTGATTCGTCTTGCGGCAAAGGCACACCTACCTTTATATCCGGGAATTTCACTTGGAAACTTTGTGATACAAGAGGCATTGCCAAGCGCAAAGAGACATACACAGTAACTAAATCGTTCAAAGGAAGTTTTGCACCTTCTAATTTATCAACATGGCCTGCAAGGGCAGGAAAAACTTTGATGAATAACTTGTTGACAATCTTTTTTGTACCAGATTGACGGTCTACGTATTGCTCTAACAAATGTAAGCGCTCTAGTGGATTTACAATATCGTTTCTGTAGCTATAATTCAAATCAATATAATCATCCAAGTTGATTAAACCAAGGGTCTTCCCTAACATATAATCAATATAACGATTAACAATGTAAGGAGGTATTTCCTTGTTTTCATCCGCAGCTTTTCCAATTTTGGATATTCTTTCAATTATCTTTTTAGAGTAGAATTCGACGACAGAGATTTTTGCTTTTGGATCAAAGTTGTCGATGGAAGCCAAGATTCTGCTAGATAATTTGCCATAACCATAAATCGATTTTAACTTGTGGAACCGTTCCAATAGGTTCCCAGGAGTCAAATCCATCGAGTATATTCCGTGCGGATTTGGAACTACTGCTCTTTGCCTGAAATAACCCTCTGAATCATCGCTTGGATTAACTCAAACTTACTTTGGATGGTCTACATTGATGCTTTCTGAAGATGACACTGGAATATGGAATATTTTGTGATCTGGCGGCGGTGGGAGGTCCTTACTTCTATCTTTAATACCAATTACATTTCCCTCGCCAAACGCTTCTCCAATTCATTTGCACGATTCTTTTCCTTTAAAAGTTCATTTTGCAACCGTTTCAATTCTGCTCGATAGTTTTCATTTTCAATTTGCAATTGTTCCAAATCTCTTTGAAGCCCTTCCATTGAAAAAGTAAAACTCTTCGCTTTGCTTCGTTCATGGTGGCCGAAAAGCCTCTTCGGCACAAAACAAAAGGATAAAGGACTGTCCAAAGGAGAGGTGGGATACGAGTGTACAAGTGAGTGCGGTATAATTTATTCTAATCGCTGAATTTCGTCTCGGCATTTTTCCAATTCTTCTCACGAAAAAATGGTGTGTGGTGATATTGAAGATATCAATAAGGAAAAATGCAAGAACTGCGATAAAGGATGCGCTAAGCCAAAAGTCGAATTATATGATGCGGTTATTATTGGAGCTGGAGTAATTGGCTGTTCTATTGCCCGCGAATTGGCAAAGTATCAGCTCAAAGTACTTGTCATTGACAAGAGCTCTGATGTTTCTCAAGGTGCTTCAAAATCAAACAGTGGTATAATTCACGCAGGATTTGACGATCAACATGGTACTTTGAAATCCAAGCTCTGTCATCCTGGGAATCATATGTTTAAAGGATTGAATGAAGAATTGAATTTCGGATTTAGGAATATTGGTTCATTAGTGTTGGCCTTTTCTAAAGAGGAGGTAAAATTACTTGAAGAGCTGCTCGAAAATGGAATCAAGAACGGAGTAGAAGGGCTTAAAATATTGAACAGGGACGAAACTATTGCGAGAGAGCCGCACGTTAATCCTCAAGTGTATGCCTCTTTATATAGTCCATGTGCGGGGATAGTTTCTCCATATGAATACACTATCGCTCTGGCTGAAAATGCTAAACAAAATGGAGTTGATTTCTTGCTTTCTCATGAAGTTACTGATATTCAAATGGTTTCTAATGATACTCATGAAACAGGAATAGTTTCGGCTACTGGAAATCACTTTTTGACTAGAATGGCTCGCTTTGGTTTAGCTTTCAGGTCAAAGATTGTTGTAAATGCTGCTGGGGTAATGGCAGATAGAATTGCAGCAATGGTAGGTGCAAACAATTTCTACATTGTGCCAAGGAAGGGCGAATATGTGCTGTTGGAAAAAAGCCAAGGCCACCTAGCTAAGCATGTCTTATTCCCTGTTCCTTCTAAAATTAGAGGTAAGGGAATCCTTGTTAGTCCAACTTTTCACGGAAATCTACTATTGGGACCCACTTCTCGTGGTTCCGAAGAATCTTGCATTTCACAGAGGGAGGTTTTAAAACTGATCATAACTTCAGCCAGACACTCTGTCCCAGCATTTGATGCATCTATGGCTATCACATCATATTCTGGACTTAGGGCAAAGTCCTCCCGTAATGATTTTATTATTGAAGAGAGTCTAACCACACCCGGGTTCATCAATGTTGCCGGAATAGATTCTCCTGGATTGACTAGCTCTCCTGCTATTGCAAAATTGGCTTCAGACCTTATTCGAGGTGCCTTATTCAAGCATTATAATCATCAGGTTGGAATCAACCCTAAATTCAATCCAAATCGCAAACCAATTATTATCAAAAAAACTGATGATTTCAAAGGAACAATTGACAATGAAGATCCAAATTTGAATATTATATGTCGATGCGAAAGAGTAACCGAAGCCGAGATCATTGATGCCATACGCAGACCTTTAGGAGGAAGAGATACAGATTCTGTGAAACGAAGAACGAGGTAGAGTTTAACTTAATTGTAGAGCGGGAATGGGCAAATGCCAAGGAAACTTTTGCGAACCAAGAGTAGCTCATGTAATCGCAAAAGAACTTGCAATTCAAGAGAAAGACGTAATTGGGCATACAGCTGGGTCGTCCATCCTTCCACATCGAAGAGTAACTGATGAAGACAAGCAACTGTTGGCAGAAATTGCAAAATTGGCAAAACTTTGAAATAAAAATAACTATTATTCAATCACAAGTTAGAGACCAATTTTGTAAGACCAAGTAAGGTATCTGATTTGGTTTCCTTAATCAATCCAGAGATCTCCTTAAAGTTCTTGTGAGTAGCATCTCCCATCAATTGGAAAAGTATTGATTCGGAAGTTGTAAGGAAAGCCCCAGCTTCACGCATGCGCTAGAGTTAGTCAAAAATTACTTCAACTGCAACTTTCATTTCAGGTTGGTTGCAAGATGAAATTCCATCGAGAACTAGATAAACTTCAATATCATTTCTAAGCAGATCCAAAGTAGTTTGCAAAATACATACATGAGACTACATCAATGATCAATTACTTCAATTCCGAATAATACTACTGTTTGAGTGTTGAGGGATTTTACATGGTCTTCAACTTTAGGAATCCACATGCTGAATTTAGTTTTTTCAGCAACCAAACTGGCTGAGTTGATATTAATTTCCGGAAAGGTGCTTCCAAGGGCTAAATTAATAATTCAAGCACCTTTTGGATAGTGTTCAGTGACGATCAATGGAATTTGCAGGATTTCAGAGGCTCGGACCAGCTTATTTGCAGTTTGGATTACTTGAGGACATGCATGAATGATTGATCTGAAACGTTCTTGGAGATCACATAAGAAAAAGCAGGTTGAAGCTGGGTTTGGTAGTCGTGGAATTCTTTTTGCGATTGTCATGTCAATTTAGGAAGAAAACTAAAAGCCAAATTTGACCAAACCATAATTTTATTAGGGATATAGCTGAATAATAGCAACCGAATTCTTTAATTGCCTTTCAACGCTGCCACGGCTTGACCAACCGCTGGAATCTATTTCAGCCAAGAAGTCCTTGAGTACCAAGGCTGTCTATCTTAGGTGATGGGGGAATATTTGAGCACTTTGATGGTTGTAATTTTTCCCTCGTCAAGTAATCGCGTTGCAAGAAATGCTTGCCACCTTCTTGCAGAATGAGTTGATGCTCTTATCAACCGAGTCTAAAAAGAAGAATCCAGAAATCAAAGATGTATTTTTATCTTACAACAGGCAGCTGAACGGTTGTTGTATTTGATCAGAACATACAAGGAAGGGAATCTTAATGTAGCTACTGGTATGAAAAGCCTGATTTAGAATTATCCAAAACCGAGGAAACACTTACACCGCTATTGCTTTCATTTGACACCAAGAACCCAAAACTGATCACCATTTCTGTTGGTTGCTTTCAAAAGCTGATTTCACATAATGCGATTCCCCCTGTAACTCAGAATTAACAAAGACTTCTATCGGAGTGATTTTAAAATCGTTATCAAATATCATGGGGACTTCGCAGGATTTGCAGCTTAAAATTCTTCAAACAATATTGCCGCTTGTGACCAATTACACTCAAATTCATGACGAATTGCTCGGCCAAGCATTATTATTATGCTTTCACCTTCATGATTCCAAAAATACGATAGTTGGAAACACCGCTTCAGCGACTTTTAGACAGCTAGTTTTACACACCTTTGAAAAACTATATAGCCAATGTAAGTAGCCAAATTAATAAGATTTAAAAGCAAACAATGTTACTCCGGGATCAAATGAGTTGCAGGACATCACTGAAAGTTCTAAACCGATTAACAATGCATTGAAGTTGTATGAAAATGACGCGTTCGTTCTTTTTCAAGTATGAATAGTTTAATACAGGACCTATGTATGTTGATCAACGGTGAGCCTGGATCTTTTCTTAAAGTAAATTCTATTCAAAAAGCTATGGGGCTGGAAATCATAGAGTCAATAATTTCAACTTGTCCAAAATTGTTCACCATTGTAATATTGTGTTAACAAAGTATCCTGATTTGTTGAGCCTTGTAAAAGACAAAGTATGCCCTCTTATCGTGAAACTGTTTTCAGAGAAAGCAGAATTTCCTCTTACAGTTAGGCTAATTAGGGTGATTAAAAGTATGGTTAAACATTTTTCTCCGATCATTCCAATGCCATGTGAAATATTCTTGACTATGTTTGGAAGAATTTTGGGGGCGGACAACTATCCTGCTTGGCAAAGAATATTAGTGCTTGAATGCTATAAAGTTATGTTTCACGAACCCGGACTACAACGCTCACTATTCGAAACATTTGACAAGAATCAACACTGCGCAAACATTTATTCTGATATAGTAAATGGAGTATCGTCGGTGATGTTTGGAGCTAAGGATTATATGCTTTATTATAGTCCGCCTGAAAAAGGCGATCCATCAGGAGCAGACGCATTTTTCCTCTCCAGTGTCAAGGATAACGTCAAAATGTTATGGTAATATGAATTCTAATCATAGTTTGGATCAGTTGGATAAACCTGAACCACCTTCATTTCCAGACGCATATCCGCTGTATCTATCCTACTGTATCCTGATCAGTATTGTAGATTGCCAACATGATTATATAATTCCTATAATAAATCAGACACCAGAAGAAGGTTTGGCAGAAATGGACGCAAAGAAGATTCAAGACGAAAATAATGAAGCAGTTTTCCTAGCCATTGAAATGGCAAATACCGTTGCAGCGGGTGCATACTCTTCTCTAACGTTACTTTCTGTCTCTTCGGTTGATGATTTGATTTTTAACAAAATTGCAAAGGCGATTGAAAAATTTGTCACCGTAGTTGGTTTGCTAGGACTGGTTCCGTATAGGGATGCATTTTTGGGCACTCTGTGCAAAACTAGCGTTTCTTCTCAAATTCCAACGTATATTGATTACTCATCTTCGCCCAAGGAGATTGAGCCGTTTGATTTCACTCAACTTCACAATCGTGCCCAGCCTGTGGTGGTTTCAGATAGAAACATTATGCTTTTTAATACCATGGTCCAAAGTTCTTGTAACTTGAGTGATGTGATGGATCAAAAAATTTGGTTTGCAGTGTTGGAAACAATTCAATTATACGACTCACTCATGTCAACTTCAAACAAAAGTGTACGAAGGCTGGAGTCTAGTCCAAATATTGGGGAAGCTCCACCTCCGTTAGTTGGAAAAGACAGCGTTAGACTTAGATCAACCACCCTGACTTTCATGGAAAGCTATGCAACTAAAGTTCCACCTATTCAAAGTGTACAGCAGCCTGTTGAAAATCAAAGTGTACAATATCGAGACTCTGTAAAAAAGATTTTCGAGAAGTCTGCGACAATGAAGCGCCAGGCATTCCTTGATTTCTGCAGATCGTTATGCCGACTTGCACATGAAACAATGGCGGGTCATGGTATAATTCCACCTGGAGTTGTGATAAAGGAAGTTTCAAACGAAAAGTCCTTTGCTATCACAAAGATTTTAGAAATTGCACATCTGAATATTAAACGTTTAGTAGACCCGAACGATTTCACATTGTTTGACTTGTTGATTAATCAATTAATTCAAATGGTTCATTCCTCCGGCTGTTCAGCTGTCATTCGAAATCAGACATGTTTTGTCTTTGGAGAATTGCTCATATGTGCCAGCAATGAACCAGTATTTTCAAACGAAGCGGTTGAATTGCATATTATCGATCCGCTTATGAATTTGATGGCATTTGAACCTGTTCCAGCAACCGAAGGATCACTTCCCAATCTGGATGTTGCACCATCAGATAATTTAGCACTGAAATTACCATGGTTACAAGATGTGCGTAAAAGTGGACTAGATATTGTCAACAAATTGCTCCAAAATAGTGGGCAAAACTTCAAAGCTGGTTGGAATTTCATATTTGATTTGATTTATATGGCTGTAAAGTCCTCTTGTCCCCCAAAGAAGAAAGAAAATACTTTGAAACCTATTTTGGAATCTGGCTCGCCTGTTGGAATTACCGAAAGCCCAGCAACACTGGATGGTTCATTCCCATTGAAGAATAACAGTTTAATTAGAGTCGGATTTCCTTCAATTCAATTAATTTGTACTGATTTCTTATCATTATTGTCCCCATTAGGATTGTCAAAGTTGATTGACACTGTATCAGTATTTGGATCAATTGCAGAAGAATTGAATATTAGTTTAACGGCAGTTGGCTTGCTGTGGACTATTTGTGACTACATTCTTACCAAAAGACAAGCTCTAGAAAAGGAAAAACCAATTGAAGAGGTTGAACCCAAAGTTCAATCACTGAGAAAGGAATCCTTGAAATCTGCATTTTTAGATTTTAACTCTACGGAACTGACATTAACCGCCAAAACAATGGATAGTCTTTGGATGTACTTGTTGCATAGTCTCTCTGAACTGTGTTCTGATGATAGACCTGAAGTCCGTAACTCTGCTAATCAGACTTTATTTAGAACTATAAGTATGAATGGCCAGCGATTGACGTTGGAATCATGGGAATTGTGCATCACTCATGTGCTATTCCCGTTAATAGAAAGAATCCAAAATCTAAATTCCCAAGCAACTTCAAAAACAAATACAGAAAAACAATGGGATGAATCAAAAAGCTTAACTTTGAATGGAATAACAAAATGGCTCATTGATTTCCTGCCAGTATTGATTGACCTGGGAGAAAAATTTGACAAGGATTGGATCACCTTTTTGAATTACATCAAATCCTCATGCCTGTTAAATTCTCAAGATGTGGCATCTGCTGCTTTGAAGAATTTAAGGATTTTGGCGCAATATCCAAAGAATTTCCCAGATCACCAGGAAAGATTACAAACGAAGCAAAAGCACCTTTGGAAAGAGCTTTATAATATCTGGCTTCAAATTGGCCAAGGTATAATTGATCAAGCAGATAAAGCATCCGGAAAAGAATTTAATTTAATTCAGTGGTCAAATGGAACTTTTCCTAATTTGATTTCTGGTCCATTTACGCAAGATTGTCTGGCCATATATTTCTCGATTATTTTTGACATTTATCCTTCAATTTCAAAAATTATCGGTCAGCAGGAGTTGCAAGAAATTAGTGATGTGTTAAAGAACTTGCTGCTATATCACTCGAAAATTCCAGCTGGAGCTACCAACACGCGCATCAAAGCTGATTTTGTTAATGATTTAGAGAACCCTACCCCAACTCAAAACTTATTTTATGATTTTATTTCGGGAAAGATTGATTTTACCTCGATCCCTCATTCTCAGGAGATTGTAGCCTTTGCCATATCTGACGCCATTCTATTTCCATTCATTACATTTGGAACAACAAATGAAAGTATGTTGGATATTTCAAATTGCGTCAATAATGTTACGAGCCCAAAGAAGCACACATTTATGGCAATCTGCAAAAAATGTCTCTTGCTGCTTGAGGAAACAGTTAATCAAAAAGATGGTATGGATGTAATCCTTAAGAGTGGGGCGTTTGAAGCCGCAGTTAAAGCTTTAGGAATTCTAATGAAATACAAGTATGGGTGTCCACAATCTGGAACAAAGGAACCTACTCCAATTTGGAAAATAGCAGTCAGGATTAACGTAAAACTAATATCTTTAGCATTGGAAGTTTTAAATGATTTAAGTGGAGGTAAGCCAAATTTGGTTGGAGAAATCGAAAAACGGAAACTGGATCAAATTTATAAGTGCGTCATCTCCGTTAGCGGAGATTTTGTTCTTTCTAGCAGGTTCGTAGAAACAGAATCTAACAACAAGTCAGTCAGCCTATGGTCCGGTTACTACCGGAGGAATTGAATGAAGATGAAGCCATAGACATCCAAGTGTTGGATCTTTTGAAAACGGAGGCATTGACGTTCTTTGGTGATATGTATATGCCTGAAGATTATTGCAGAGAAATATTGAATATATTTTCCAAGGTTGCATCCCATCAATTGAACCCTCCATTGCCTACCTTACCATTTAAAAGTAATGGCGGGGGACACACACCGAGTATGTCCTTAATTGGATCACCAGCTGTAGTCCCAGTAAAGGAGGTGGAGATTGATGAGGTAGCGTTTAAATTGGATGCTAATGTGTTAAAACCTTGGAAGGAAAATATAGCAATATTTTGCATAGAGTCACTATTTGAAATCGGTTCAGTGAAAGAAAATTGTAAAACGGTATTTACTTTAGCCTCTAAAATTGAAGCTAGAGTTGCTGGAATTGCAGAATCAATTTTATTAGAAAAATGCAGATCTGTGATTTCCGAATTCGTTAGTGATCGTGTAAAATCTGGTAAACAATCGCTTCCAAAGTATATTTCTATAACCTTAGGTTCCGTAATAGTGAGGTATCCAGTGTATTGAAGGGCCTTCAAAAATTGCAGGTCGCCAAGAAGCCGCTGATGGGAAATCATGGTATTCATTACGCTAACTCAGAACTATCCAACGAAAATGTAAAAGACTACTTGCTTTGCTCTCCAATTTCAATACAGTATCAGCTCTACACTAGACTTATCGAGCTGTTAAGTGTCGCTTCAGGAAGTTTGTGGTTGCTTGAGCAAGGTACTGAAGAGTATCAAGACGAAGCACAGATTGTCGATCTCACAAAATCTTGCTTGCTGAGAATTGGAGAAATATTCACCCAATAAATATTTTCGTCAAATTAAAATACTTGAGATAGGGTTAGGGTTTATATTAACACATTCAAGAATATAATTCAGTGACTTTGGAGTTTTGACCGTGAGTTTCCTTTTCTACCTTCAAAAGTGCTGCCATAAATCCTAAATTTGGGCTGACACCTTTTCTCACTTTTCTCATCAAATCATATGCAGTTTTTAGTGTATATTTTTCTTTGGCTACCAAATAGCCTATTACTGCACTTACAGATCTTGAGCGTCCTGCTTTGCAATGTACAAACACGATTGCGTTTGGATTACTAGTGACTGCATCGTCTACATTAATATCTAATTACTTATAAAATCAATCGCTTGTTGTAATGCCTCATCCATATCGACTTCTGTGTTGTCTAATACTGGAATCCATTTTAAACCAAATTTCCCGCTTTCCTGAACAACTTTGGAAATTGGTATTTCAGCAGCCATGTTTAAAATGTGTGTTACTCCCAAATTAGATAATTGTTCTGGTCCGTCAGGAGCCAAAGGGAGTAGGTCGGAACCAACCATAATATTCTTGTTGACTCTTGAAAATGGCTGGGGAGGTGCTGCGTTATCGTTAGGAGAAGTAACTGGGGTTTCTACAATTGTTTCTGTTGTAGACTTGTGTGTTTCCTTTTCAGGGGCTCCTCCAATGATCAAATTTAACGTAGGTTTTCTGGTGACTGTTTTACTGGGACCAATATCTTTCTTTGCGGATAAATCAATTGAGAGAGCCTTTGTGCCTCTTCCAGATAGCCCTAATTTGGATATGGATGGTATTGGGGGAGAACTAGGGGGATTTAGTTCTGATATTCCCACCGGGCTGTTTTGTATTTTCATGTCAAACTCACAATCAAGGAAATCTGTTCCTTGAAGTATAGACTTTGCTGATGGCAGACTGTAGATAGCTTGCATTCCGCCGTACAGATATGTAACCAAAGGGGCTGCAGTACCTTGACATATATCAGTTGACAGTCCATTGGCTAAACAGCCTAATAATGTCCATGTGTCATCATCATAAGTTTCTTCCATCGCAGTATTACATACCAGAATGCATTTATTTCCGTTATCCATTTGTTTCCATTTTTCAAAAGTGGAGTGGCATTCAGAATTTGGAGCAAGGAAGTTGGATAAATTAAAGTTGGAGTACATTCGTTTCTTAAACCTTTTCGTAACCAACATTGGGAAGTTTGGGTTTATAGACCCTTTCAAATGTGATTTTTTGAAATCATCTGGACTTCTCATATCTATTATTAATATGGACAAAGGATGACTTCCCCACGCTTCAGGGGCTTGTGCCAGATTTACTAGGCTTTTATCATTAATGTATTTGATATGGAGTTCCAAATGCTGCGCTGTAAATGGTTTTATTTGACCAGAACTGATGAATTCTGAGATGCTCTTTCCGCTGTTATTTTTGAGAATATTAGGAGAGCTTTGAGTATCTAAATTTGCCGGTTTATCAGTTGGTACTGATTTGAGATTTAGCGGTAATGATTCTTTGCTGTCTGAGAAGGGTGATTTTCTTAGTTCGTCCAATGAAGACCTGGATCCGTCTTTCTTCAGATTGGATATAGATGCCATTTTAGCTTCGGGAATTGTTGCTGCGTGTGTTATTCCTGATAGAACTTTTGGCTGATCTATCATATTTTATGGACTGTTCTATCCCAATGTAAAATAAAATGAGAACGTCATATTGTGCTGGAAATCAGCCATTGTTCAAAATTCATATTGTATGAGACTAAAATAAAAAAGTAAAGAGATAGAATTAGATGAGAGCACTGTCTACGGTGAATTACGAGAGCTGGAAGCCGTTCCAACCATCTGCGTTTACGCGCATTTTCCAATCTAAATGCGGGATATTGGAGCTACATAAAGTTTGGGCCTTTTGGTGCTGAGCATATATCAAATAGTCAATGATTATTATGACAGAGAGACTCAGACCTTAACATTGACGGGCATTTCTGGAATACTACCCAAGTATATGCAATTCTATTCGCGAACTAAATAAAAGAAAGTTTTTCATTGAAATATCTCGAGCACCTCCAAGTTTTATTTTAGCACCACAGCCCTAACCCTGCTTCGTTTATGAATTGAAAAAAAAACAAAAAAAATATTTTCAAATCTAACAGAAACCAGAAACAGGAAATGTAAGTATCGATAGCCCTCCATTGCAAGTGATTATTAAACAATATTTGCTACTTCAGAGACATATGTCAATGAGACCTACAATCACCAAGATCGATGATGCAATGATTTTTTAAAATTCTAATCCTAGGAATCCAAGTTTTCTCTTTGATTCATTATTTGTTTCGCAAAAGAATTCAATGCAGTGATGATATCCGGCATTTGTCTTAGACTTTCTGTCGCTGAAGACAAACTCCGGCTACCTTAAAACCTGTCTGAGCATTGAATTTGAATAATTTTTCTTGAGTCTTTCAACGATTGCCAAATGAGTTCCTTGCAAACTAACTAAAGCTACAAGGGGGTGCACTTATAGACAGCTTTCAGTTTTGGAGGTTTCGTAGAATTTAGAATGAGTGAGGTTGCTCTGAGACTAGGAATGAATAATTTTGCAAGTGATTTTGCCATCCAGTCATTTTCCGACATATTTTCTCAATAATTTTTTTTGCTCCATTCACTTGATCTGTAAATTCAAAATGTTCTGTGCAAGTAAACGAAAAGCTGACTCTTAGTTTCTGGCGAAGCTCCACAAGAACCAGTATTCTCCAAGACCGGCTATGTCTTTGAAAAGAGATTGATCATAAAGTATTTAGCGGAAAAGGGTGTTTGCCCAATTACCAACGAAGAAATGACCGAGGATGATCTATCACCAATTAAATCCAGTACATCAAGTTACTTACGTAGAACCACTAGTCAAACCTCGAGCACCAACTGCAACATCAGTGCCAAATGCACTGCTATCCTTACAAAATGAATTTGATGCTGTGATGTTGGAAACATTTGAGTTGAAGAAGCAATTTCATGAACTACAAAATCAATTATCTAATGCTCTATATGAAAATGATGCCGCTAAGAGGGTGATTGCCAGGATTATAAAGGAAAGAGATGAAGCTCGTGCAAGATTACAAGACTTTAAGGCATCATACGGCGAAAAGAAAGCTGAACTGCCACAAGAGACTGAAGAAATGAATTTGGAAGTGGAAACATTACCAGCAGATGTAGTTGGCAAAATAGATGAAAAATCCGAAGAGTACTTTAATTTAACCTAGATTATCTGCTACCAGAAGGAAAAGAAAGGCTCCAGAGACTTTATCCACCGCAGAAGAAATTTCTAGCTTGCAAGAATCTGCTACAATTAAGACCTTAAACACTGCCAAAGAATCCGCCGTTAACACTGTCGATCTTCAAGTTAAAATAGAAGATGGTGAAACTAGAGAATGGCTTTTAACTGCTGGTGCAGACGGAAGTGCTTCTGTCGTAGACAAATCAAGCTTCAAATTAGTCGCCTCCAACAAAGCTCACAAAAAGCCTGTCCATTCTGCTAAATGGATTGGAAATGCCGATTCATTCTTGACTGCATCCGCAGATGAAACTGTCAAGTGTTGGACTTTGGAGACTGCAAAGAATGGGTACAAAATTAAGGCTTCCCAGACCTTAAATGCTCATTCTGGACCAGTAATTGGGGTTGCTGTTCACCCTACTAATGATTATTTCATTTCTGCTGGCGAAGATGCAGTTTGGAACTTTGCAGATTTGGAAAGATTTGAAGTAATTTCGGCAGTATCTACACCGGAAATAACGGCTGGTAATTATTTTTAACCGCAGCATACAGTACCATTCAAATCCATCCTGATGGGTTATTGTTAGGCACTGGATCCGCTGATTCCGTTATTCGATTATGGGATATCAAATCTAAATCCATTGCTGCCTCATTCACAGGACACACTGGTGCGATTTCTAGCATTTCATTCTCAGAAAATGGGTATCATGTAGCCACGGGTTCTGCTAAAGATAACTTTGTTAAATTCTGGGATTTGAGAAAACTCACAGACTTCCATACACTTGAGTTGCCACATACTGAAGGTTTTGCTGGTGTGCCATCTGTAAAGTTTGATCATAGCGGAAAGTATGTAGGTGTTGCGTACGGTAACAATTTAAGGTACCATTTAATTTAATTTAGTGTATTTGCTGTTAAGAAATGGGACTTGATTTCTACTTTCGAGCATCACCTTTCACCTGTAACCGACTTTGCTTTTGGGCCAGATGCTAAATATATTGTAACAGGATCAAAGGAACGTAAAGTGTCCATTTTGACTGCTTAATAAAAATCTATTCACCCTATTAATATTTGAAAAAGTTTGACAAACGCGTAATGAATGGAAACGAAGCTGAAATTGAAGTTGCGGACGATATTCAATTAGAAAAAAGGACGTCGTACTTGGATATCATCAGAGGAAAGATCCAAAAGGAAAACAAGGTCAACAAACTTAATGCTAGACGGCAATGACCTACCGCGTAGTAATTATAGGACAGTTCTCCAAAGACATTGACAGAGTTGATTATTCCTGTAATTCGTAACTAATGATAGCCTACTATCAAAAGTTTTTCAAAAAGGAACAGTCGGAGATGGATATCATTACTGGAATCCTACTTTCATTTAAAAGTTGTTTTATCCATATGCTAGAAGTACGGTTTATTTAACAAGGCTCCTAAAAAAATTGTGTATTCGTATTTGATGAATATTGCGTCAAACCCAAAGAGCGAATTGAAAAAGGATAATGTTCCGTTTGTATGCAGTTCCAGGCTGCTAGTATTACAGGACGATATTCAGGAAAGGTTCTTCCCTTTTTGGGCCTCTAAAATTGTCGAGTCTGACGGATCTGCCTATTCAGACTTTTCTCAAATGGAAGAGTCAAGTCTGGATGAGTTGGTAAGAGGTCGTTTAATCAAGATTGCTTCAACGTGTATAAATATTTATAAAATTGGTAAAGCAATTGGCCAGCTTAGTAGAGTAAGTTTCACTAATGTAGAATGAAATGAAACAGGCGTTTGAAGAGATTGTTGATAGATATCATCAATTTATTCCGTCCAGCCAAATGATTTCAGAACTATCCACATTTAGGGGACTAATATCGGTTGAGGAGTGGGTAAAGACGTTCCATCAGGAAGAGATGGATTTGACTCTTGAATCAGGTATATTATCATTAACGATTGAACTTGTATGGCCAGCAGAGAAGCCTTTGGTTATTTAATATATTGGTTTTTTACAATCTAGCATTCGGGAATCCTTTCATCGCCTGCTTAATTGCTAATTGAGCCAGGATTTCTTCAGAGCCTCCCAAAATGGCCCTGAACTTGTAAGTTCTTTGAAACCCTTCAATTTTACTACCAATACCACCCTGATCTAGAGCATCTTCTGCAAATATTTGACATGCCGAGTCGGAAACATCATGGGCAATTCGAGATGATAACATTTTTAATAGAGCAATTGGACCTGCTAGCTTGAGCGATTGCTCATTGTAGTCCATTAGCGTCATTTGATAAGTAATGCTTTCCAGCCAACTGTGTGCCGCTTCCAACTTTGATACCTATATTAGGTTGATGTACCATATTTGCGAGTTTGTGTCTAACTAGTGGATCATCGATTAAACGAGCACCTAGCCGATTTTTTTGGGCGGCAATTCTAAAACATTCGCCAACTACACACCTGGTTTCTGCCAAAGTACCAGCAATCATAACCCATCGTTCATGATTAAAGTTATACATGATTATCTTAAATCCATCTCCCTCATTCCCCAGTAAATTTTCTGCAGGGACCATGCAGTTTTCAAACACAACATACGCAGTTCCAGTGGCATTGTTATGGGAAGTTTTAATTGATCTGGTAAAGACTTGTTCATTCCTTCCAATCAGCAAAACAGATATATCATACTTTCCTGGTCCAGTTCGTACTGCAGTGGTGAAATAGTCTGCAAAAGTTCCGTTTGTAATCCATTTCTTGACTCCATTTACGATATAATGTTTTCCATCCAGAGTTTTCGAGGCAGTTGTAAGTATTCCCGCGACATCACTTCCAGCGCCTGGCTCACTAATCGCCAAGCATATTATCTTTTGTCCATTTAGTACTTGTTCTGTTATTCTAGACTTGATAGCCTCCTTTGCAAAATTCATCACCGGAGGCAGGCCAATGGATAGACCAGAACCCATTGTTTCGGAATATCCTGGTAGGCCGTTACTTCTATTTTCTTCATGCACTATCATTTCATGAAAGTAGTCAAATTCCATTGGTGCAATATTCCCGATTATTCGAAACCCCTCCAAATGCTTTCCTGGTCCAATCCGGGCAGCCAATAACCCAGCACTTGCCAACTTTTGATAAACTCTTTTAGAAGCTGGAGGATTTGTGTCGTCAGCTTTTAGCCCATGAAATATTTCCGTTTTAAGAAAGCTGCGAACTGCATTCCTGAAGCGATGGTGAGATTCGCATAGGTTATCATATGATTACTTGTAATATGGAGAGTGAAAACTTTGAACATATGCTGGTTGTGCATAAGGCATTGTATTTTCATTTTCATGCATTCAAAAAAGCAAACTTTTCAAACATTTGAAATTAGTATCTGACTGTAAAGTCGATTGTACTCAACTTCACTGACAGCAGTGTACTACTCATTTACACACGAGCAAACGACACATTGATGTCAATCTCACGCAATTTAATTGATTATTTTATCGCTATGGAAGATAAAAAGGAAAACGCTGTTGAATCATTTGATGAATCGTATTGGATCGAATTTCTCTCTGGGTGTAAGAGTGAACCTTTTTCAAGTCAAAAACTTGTTCCAAATAGTGACCAAAGTCGCTACGAAATGAAGTTGGACAGCAGCCCAAATTCAACTGAAGGATCCATATACCACCAGATATCTAGTGACCCTGAAATCAATGAGGATCCTAGCTTGAAATGGCAATACCCGTTCAATGTTTCAATGCAGTTGACTCCTATCCAACGATTTGAAATCCAGCAGTCGGCATTAAGGAACAATATAATTGATCTACAACTTGAAAATCAAACAAATGTCATTAAAGATTTTGACGCGTTTATCGAATTCGACGAAAATTGGATCAACACAGTTTCAAACTACTCTACTAGCCAATCTTTGGGGTCTGAATTGGAGATTCTAAATTCTGAGCAAAGGCCATTCAAGTTGAATGATGAATTTTCAAGAGATAGTATTTTGCTCCCATGTAACTTGCAGGTAAGCAAATTTGATTCAAAGTTGTTGCCTAATCCATATACTTGCAATCCAAATGACTATCCTGGTGCAAGATTATTGCACTTTATTCAAAATTTCGACCCATCACAATTACCGGTGAACTCGACAATTGAATTGTTATCGTATTCAGTTGACTAACATTAGACATTATGCCCAAAACTTTTGTAATATGACTCAATTCTCTCTCTGGCTTCTATATCCCAGTGTTGCGCAAAAATCTTATAGGCAAGAAAGAAGGTCATGTATTCTTACAATAGATTCTTGTGCCCACAGCCTTGTGTATATTTAATTGGAGATGGTTGGGACAATGTTCAATGTATAACCAAAATAGTAAAGATTGACAAAGATTCATTCCGCGAATTGGAGAGTTGCTGTAGTACCTATGGTCAAGAAACCAAACTTTCCATCAAGTTTCCTCTAGAAATCGCATGCAACTTTGTTCCAGAGATTCTGAATCTAAAAAACATTGGTGTATCTAGCTTATTTCCTGACAACATCTCACTGGTTACGATGGCCCAATTTTCCAAGCTCTATATTGCGGATATGGATAAACAACGTAGTTTTGCACTTAAATTTACTGTTACCAGTAGCCACAAGACTTTTAATTTGTTTACTAAAGAAATCAAAGTTATTTCTAAACCACCTACATTGGTGCCAGAGAGAGATGGCTGTAAGTTGAAATTAACTTAGATGGACTGCATTCTGGCGATTATGTTTCTCTCTTTAATAGAATCAATTGCCAATCAGGATCGACAAGATTTTTAGATGTAACCAACAATATCTTGTCTTGCAATGAATTGAAATGGGGGTTGTTTAGAATATGGCTACAATCGGACTTGGAAATACTTTTTGATCAACTAGAAATTTCGATTGTAAACACCTTGCCAGAAAAGTTGATCCTCCCAGTATCTCTAGAGCACACTGCTATTATTTCAGAGTTTTTGAAGCACAAATCACGAACCAAATCAGAATTGATTGAGTATGGAGATGTAATAATTTTGGAGCATGTTGAATCAGGAAAGATTTCCATCCCTTTTAAAGTTGGCACAACCAAAGATGAAAGCCAAAAGGGTTACAAGAAATGTAAAAGTGGTGTTAACAAAGATAAGAAAGAAAGACAGTTTTACACGGGTAGAGCCTTAAATAATACCCCAATTAGCCAACTCCAAAAGATTGCTCTTAGCATAGCACACTTTCCAGACTTGTTTCTTTGCCAAAAAGACGATGAAATAATGCTGTTTACATCTACAAACTCCCCTCAAGGGTTTGCGCTACTTGAGCAATGCATTTGGACCGTTGTTGGGACAGGTAATCGGTATTCATTTAGATGTCGAAACAGTTTCTTTTCGAATTCCAAAAGAAGTTCTGGATAATGGATTTACTGGGATTACAAATATTCCAATCTTTACCAGCATCGAAATGGCCAATGATGATCTTGTTTTGAACGGTAATAATTTTACAGGTGAATTTTGGATGTTCTTTGGTGGTGTCCCAGCAAGAAAAGTTAAAATTAGAGAATCAACCATCATTATGAAACCAACACATGGAATATCTTTGGCTCTTGCAACCAAATTCGATGACGCAGCAGACGAAAATCTTGAAGAAAAAGTACCACTGTTAATGGTATTCGAATCAGGAATAGTGTTCCATACAGGCTTTGATGTATTTTTGTCTTTATTTTATTAAATCGCGGTAGTTGCTCAGTTGATAATTCAAATTTGCATTCAACATGTTTTCCAATCCAAATGGAAGGATTGTTTTACCGTCTTTCCTACATTACCATCAAGCGAGTCCCCAGAAATATAACCCGCTAGAGTAGTGGTATCTCCGCCATACAAACGAAGAGATGAGTTTACTATAGCTCTAGATTTCTTTCCACATTGGCTTCTTTCCTTTACTCCATTGTCGGTAGAAACTAGATAGTCATTGTCGTACGGACCAGGGAAAACGGTATGGAAGTTGGGATTATTTGGTTTAGCCTTAAAGAAATGAGTGGTGCTTAACTCGGCATTTAATCCGGCTGGCACTGAGACATAACCTCTATGGTCCAATGAAAGTGTGGTGTAAGTGTAGCCGTGTGCATGGTTCAAATCAACGATTACGGAGCACTGTTGAATGTTTTCAGAAACTGCTACTCCAGGTCCAGAGCTTGCTACGAATGAACTGTATAACAAAGTAAACACAGTGGCATCAGCAGATATAATTGCTTCAACGCTTCCTTGAGGACAGCCATCTCCTTGATAAGTAATCTGACTAATGGTTACTTCACCTGGACCAAGCTGAGCAGAAACAGCAGAAAAGAAAAGAAGCAGAGACCACATAATTTTCAAAAGAAAAGCAGGTTGCCATCCTTTCCAAATCGAGCTCGGCACAAGGAAACAGGCAAATCAAATCATGTGTTTCAAGGTTATTTTCAAATATGGTTTATTGAGCTACAGTCTTGAAAAAAACCCTTTCCTGGTCTTTGGCGGTGGTGCCATTAACCCCCACTTTGCCAATGTTTGATCAATTTTTAGCAAAGAGTCCTTTGGACCACTTAAAGGACCTTCAACGTAGACAGTTGGGGTGGTTGGCCCATTTGGAGTCCAAGGTTTGGTGATTTCGTCATTAAATTGATAAGGACTTGGAATTGGCTCGCCGAGAATTATTCGTCGAGCAACTCTAATTACATCCGCAGTTGTTACCATGTCGATCCTTTTACACATTTCATTGATGTCAAGACGTTGCCCATACAGCAGAACTTGACGACCAATATCTTCAAGCTCAATCAATTGGCTTTCAAGCGACATCAACAGATTTGATTTGAGCATGTTCTTTGCACGCTCTAATTCAGTTTGTGTACAATGCTGAGTCATGGTAACAAGCTGATCGCAAATTACAGAAAGGATGTGATGATGGGTGCCAGGATCCGATAATACGGCAGTGCTGATACCAAATAGTCCTGAATCCGAATACGAATGGTTGATTACGTTGCAGTTTTCTATCCAGCCATTCCTATTCAATACATTAGTATACAAGCGTGTATACATTCCTTTTCCAGGTCCACCCGCAGAAAACGAACCTCCTCCACCTAAAAGAGAAGCCAAGGTTGCAAGAGAATAGATGTCTGGATCTGTTGTTGAAAGAGCTTCGAATGCAATTTGCACATGAGTCAACACCATGTCGTCAGGATTAGGGCTCTTTGGCAAATTGGTAGTATCTACCACTTGAATACCTCCAGTATACTTGATTTTCTGCAATGATAATTCCTGCGCTTTTAAAATAGACGGCGAGGCAGGTTCCATATCTCCAAAATGTTGTGTTGCTAATTCAACAAGTTCCTCATGAGCCATCCCAACTCCAGCGATTACTATTCTATCAGGAGTAAACCAAGTATCTCTAAACTGCCTGACTTTGTGGGCTGTAATATCTTCAAGCAATGCAGGAAGAACCTTTTGAGATCTTCCTAACGTGTTGACATCTGGAACTCCTTGAATGCTTTCTCCGTTGCGATAAGCAACTGCATGCAGCTTTTCAGGCAGTTTCTTTTCCATATCCCATTCCAATTCTTTTAGTTCAAAACCTGTGCTTTCTTTTACGTCTTCAAATTCGTGAGGCAAAAACAATGGATATCGGACAATCTGAGCCAATATTTCCATCAATTTTGGCAAATCATGGCTAAATACGGAGGCTTGGTAACTCATCATTTCCCGATGAGGTTCAGATTGAAACTGACCACCCAATAATTCCATTTGCTTCACCAAATCTTCGCTGGAATAATCCCTGGTGCTTTTGAATGTAGTTCTATCCAGTAAATGACAGCATCCATAAGTATCAATAGTTTCATTCCTTGAACCTGCATTCACAAATACACCAGCGGAAACAAAATGCGAATTAGTTTCATGAGATGCGACTCGTATCCCATTCGGCAATGTAGAGACTTTGGTTTTCAAAGTTGACAGAAATCGACGATGCATCAACTTTTTAGAATTTTTTTTATTTTTTTTCATAGGATGAACCAACTGCTGGATAATATCACACAAGTCGCTACTCAATTAAATCAGCGTTTGGAATCACTGATGGAAAAGCTGAATAGCAAGGAACTTGAGACTCAGAATGGTGTCTCGCTACTCCAAGTGCGAATTCACTCCCTATTATCATACGTTACCCACTTGACCTACTTTATAATATTAAAAGTAAACGGTAAAAAGATTTCTGGACATGATATAATTAAAGAGTTGGTCCTGCTACGGTCGGTTCTGGAAAAAACGAAACCTTTGGAACTTAAACTAAAATATCAAATAGATAAACTTGTGAAACAAGCTCAAGTTCAAGTAGATACAGATAACATGGAAATGGAAGCATTACAATTTAAGCCTAATCCAAGCGCAATGATAAACTCAGAGAAATCCGAAAAGGCTCAATTATCAGATGAAGTGTACAAACCTCCAAAGCTTGCGCCAACTTTCTATGACGAAGATGGAAAGAAGGCAAGACTAACGGAAAAAATGAGAGACAAAGCATCTAAATCTCGATTGCTCCGCGACTTGAGATCACAATATGATGACAGACCAGAAGAATACGATGCAGAAGGTACTGGCTATGGGGCACGAGAGGTTGGTGCGTCAAAGGAAGACGAACAGATGAAGGAAAGAGAGACCTTTGAAGAAGAAAACTTTATCAGATTAAATCTCAGCAAGAAAGAAAAGAAAATGGCGCAGAAACTTGGAAAGCAAGGAGGAATCATGCGTTTCCGCAATGAATTCGAGGTATTCGCTCATAACTTTAGGATCTACAAAGAGATTTCACTGATATATCTGGTATTCATCATGCTGTGGAAGTGGATCATCGCAATGCACCAAAGATGTCCAAGCGAAAAGAGATGTTTGAAGGAACAAAGAGAAAGTTTGATGACGCCGATGACTTGATTTCTGATATGGCTCAGAAGCGCAGAGCGACTAAAGGCAAAGACAAGTTTAAATCACAAAAGAAAATATTCAAAGCCTTTGGCAAATAAAGTACCGTTTATTAAATCAGATGAGAGCCCCGACCAAATTGTGGGGTGAAATTTTCTTTCAAAATGCAATCCCAATACACCAAGAAGGTTATCGATTTTGAAGCATTAGCGTCAACATTAAACATTGGCCCAACTTCAAAGGACCTTTCCACCCACCTTGACAAGATATCGATCACTCACAGAGACGAATTCCACATTCCAAAGGTTGGAGCAATCACTAGAAATGCGCAACACCCACTTAAGGATGAAGATGGTGTCTATATGTGCGGAAATTCTCTTGGTTTACAACCAAAGAGAACAAGAGAGCTATTGAACCAAGAATTGGATATCTGGCAAGAAGTTGGTGTAGATGGTCATTTTGATCATAGGTTGGGAAGACCTTGGGCTAAAATCGACGACATTGTCAATGAATCCAGTGCGAAAGTCGTTGGAGCCAAGGTGGATGAAGTGGCAATTATGAATTCTTTAACAGTTAACGTCCACTTTATGATGGTTCCATTCTACACTCCAACACCTAAAAAATACAAGATCTTGATGGAAGCAAAAGCTTTTCCTTCCGATTATTTTGCAATTGAATCTCAAGTAAAGTTCCATGGTTACGATCCTGCTGATGCGATTATTCAGTTGAAACCAAGAGAGGGCAATTTCACTTTGGAGACGAGTGATATTCTTAAAGCTATTGAAGAGAATGGCGATCAGGTGGCACTTGTTTTGTTTAGTGGTGTGCAATACTACACTGCGCAATATTTTGATATTCCTACTATTACTAAAGCAGGTCATGAGAAAGGGTGTATTGTGGGTTGGGACTTGGCCCATGCCGCTGGGAATGTTCATTTGAAATTGCATGACTGGGGTGTTGATTTTGGTAATATTTTTTAATATTTAGCTTGCTGGTGTTCTTACAAATATCTAAACTCTGGTCCTGGAGGTATTGCTGGCGCTTTTGTGCATGAAAAGCATAAAAACACAGCTAGACCAAGGTATTCTCTTCTAACAATAGATTCGCGGGATGGTGGGGCAATAATCCTGAAACTACTTTCCAAATGAATTTAGAATTTGACTCCATTGCTGGCGCCCGTGGTTACAGGTGTTCAAATCCATCAGTGCTTACTGTAATTGCGCTGAAAGCTTCGTTGGATGTATTTGACAAGACGGATATGAAGACCTTGGTGGAAAAGTCTCAAAAGATGACTGCTTACCTAGAGTACTTGATTGACACACTATTGCCAAAGGACAGAGTTCAGATTATTACCTGCCGTGATCCTTTGCAGAGAGGCTGCCAGCTATCTCTCTTGTTCCTGAAAGAAGGAGAAATGGACATTATTTTCAACAAGCTTCACAGTGATGGAATCATTTGTGATGAACGTAGACCAGACGTATTAAGAATTGCCCCTACTCCACTGTACAACACCTTTGCAGACATTCACAGGGTCGTCACTGCCATTCAATCTCATTTCAAATAAATAATATCAGTTTTACACCTTGCAAACATTTATTCATCTACAAATTCAATTTCTAATTCTTCTTCTTCATCATAAATAATAGTTTCAGTTTCAATATCGTCGTCGGTGGGGATATAGTATTCTCGCTTATTCCTAATTGGCGACCATGATATCTGAGCCTGATTCGAAGGTAAAGGTTCTTTTTCGGTATGATATTTGTAGTTTGATAGTCCAGGAGATAGCCATTCATCAAATTCTTTGTGATTTCGTTGCAAATGCTTTAAAATACTAGCCACTGAAACAACTCCTATATTGTAAAGCAGATGTGTATCATTCTGTATTAATATTAATTACCATCAGACTCAGAACCATCATTTCCGCTTGTATGGTTTCAGACGGCTCTACAAAATTACTGTAAATCTTTTTAAATACAAATAATTCCTGGGTTAGAAAATAATACATCTTCGTTTAGCTTGTTATTCAGTTTTAAATAATCTACAATTGAAATCAAAGCAATACGAACGCAGTCCAAATCAGAGGCATCAGTTTTCAGAGCAATATCAGCTAAGCTAATGCAGATTGATTGAGGGTTAGAATTTGAAACGAGCAGCTGAGTAATCGTTTCTCTTGCTCTTTCCTCAAAATTAATTGTTTCTTCATCTTCTTCATCCTGGTATTCGATAAACTCTGGCTGACTGGTAAATTTTTGACACCCTTGACACATTTCTAATTCCTTGGACAAAAACTCTTCCAGCTGCATTTCTCTTTCGTCAATCCTAGCTTTGGCATTAATGTAGAGCTTGTCTATTAGCGCTCTGCTTTCCCTCTCTTGAGACAGTTCCTTTTGCAACTGCTTGTTTTGCTCCTGCAATTCGATACATTTCTGTCTCCAATAATTCTCCTGAGGGTTGATGAAATGCTTGAGAGCATCCACAATGCTGTATATTTTTACAATGATTTTGTAATACACCAAGTTTGTTAGTTGAGTCATTTGGGAAAAGTTTCAAGTGGAAAAAAATCAGACTCCTTCACAGCGAAATTAACTCTTTGTACTGGAAAGAAAGCAGCTGGTAAATCAGCATCACCCGATCGACTGAAGGTCAACTGTTTTGCATTACCACCACTTAAGCACTTTAAAGACTGTTATGCGTAAGCTTGTAGTTTCGACTTTGGATTAGCTGACGTTAATATAAATACCCTGGGGGACCTCCAAATGGTATTTAGTGGATTACAGTGTAATCGGGTTGAGATACCCATTATTTCGACTACACTCAGAGCTACATGATAGATGATATCTAGTTGAAGCGCAGTAGCTCATACTAGATGTTTTAATCAGATTCTTGCTGGTGGAGATTTAATTTTACCGAAAAATGTCGTTGCAAATCGCAAACTGTGCAGACATAACTGTGAAATTACTATCAAATGGATTAGCCAGAGACAAGATCAACAGGTAGACCTCACTAACAAGACTCGTTCAATACTATACCAAATTTTTGATTTGGTTTGGAAAAGACAAATACACAAAGGAACAACTAGCGCGATTACAATCATTGATGGTAGTCTAATTTAATATAGTCTGCAATGGCTTCTACTCGTAAAGGTATTTTTTGTTAATATAGCAATGCGTCTGGGCAAACAACTGGAGCATTTCCGCAATGTGCAAAAAGCCAGTTCAATCAAGGATGATATTGTACGTATACTTACAGTAATAAAGTCTGGTGGATTAGGCATGTGGCTAATGTTCGATGCCTTGGGATGGGTAGAAATTTGTTAACATAGGCACATTCAAGTAAACTTATTCAACTTCAAGATTCAAAGCTTATTGCTAGACGTAAGCTGCACTAACCTAGGCGGCAATCAGTTCTGGCTTTCTTCACTTGTAGCGTCCTTCTTGTTGAATATCTACCATCTCAGGTGATTATTATTAATGCAGATGGAATCAGATTAGGTTGTCACAAGAATTGGCTATTAAAAAACCGATTCCAGGATTAGATCCTAAAGATCCCGCTGCAAACAAGCTAAAGAGTTTAAGAGCGTAAGCTATTTTAACGTAGTGAACAAGGATCCTTGATTTACAATACTGTTTCAGATGCTCTTGATGTTTGTATACCGGCCATTAATGTCGAATACTTGCCCCTAGATGGTGGTATTGCCGGGCTATGCGGAACAATCACGTCAGTAATGGCAATTTGTAATTAGATCCTAATAATAGGGAAAATTCTTGAACCAATGTTGAAATAAATTTATTCAGCTTTAGTTGCTTTTTCATAGACTTCTCCAAGTACTCTTAGAGCAACTGCTCTCCTCCTTCTAACTTCAACTGAAACATTTTCGTCTCCCAAAGTTGCATCACATACTTCCCTAACTACAGCTTCTACTTCAAGCTTGCTACCTCTCCACAGAGCTTCCATTCCTTTAGAAGCTGCTTCATGTTCTAACTTGGCCTTAAGTTCCCTTTCTTCGTCAGTCAACTCTTTTTGAACTGCGTTTTCTTCCCCTTCTCCTTCAGTGGTTTTCTTTTCTAAATTCTGTAACTTGGTAAATGAACTTTGTAAATCAAATGCAGTTTTAACTGTTCCTACTGTTTCACTAATAATGTGAGCCTTTTCTCTGAACCCATTGACAAATCTAGATCCAAAACCCCAGGTTCTATTAAAAACATTTCCGTTAGAATCAATAATTGCAAGCCATTGATCTGATTTAAGGCAATAAGTGTAGCCAATTGCATGCAGCAGTTCTATGCCATAAGATTCATCTTTGAGAGAATCCACCTCGATTTGGGATATAATTCTAAATGAATTCAGCGCTTCTTTTGCCAAATGCTCCATTGTTGTTCCAACTGGAGGCGAATCTATTGAAGGACTTGGGAAGGCATCTGTGTACAATGCAAGCTTGGATACCAGGTTGGACACTAATTTTGAAACTCTGCTTTTTCGCTGTGCAACTCTTTCTTCTGGAGTTATTGGACTGGAATTTCCTTGATCCCCTCCCATCGCCTCCTTGAAATCTCTTGCAATTGATATTTCTCCGATAATAGAAACAAACTTTTCGCCTCCAAACTGCTGTTTAAAGAATTGCTCTGGATCCACAAATACATTATCTGAAGATGCAGCGCCTTTCCCGTGCCTATTGTAGAATGCTCTCTTTTGCGGATCGGATAGCACATTGTTTAGTGTAGGTTTACCTTGATATGCCTCTGAAATCTCCTTAAACTTTTCATCCGCTGTAGGGTCGTCCAGATTCTTATCCGGATGATATTTCATTGCAGATATATAATAAGCTTTCTTGATTGTTGCTGCTGATGCATCGGCAGGAACTTGCAGCAGATCATAATAACTCATATCAATAGGGGTTTCATCTTCTTTAGTACCAACTTACCAGTTCCCAACGCAGTAGATTTTGGTTTCTGCGGTGGAGGGGGAGTTTTTGGTTTTGTCTTTGGAATGTCTGTTTGCGCATGACAAGAATAACATTCTACTGTATAAAAGGTTTCGTTTGTCTGCGTTGTTGGTATTGTGAATTCAAATGTAATTTTGCAGACCGGACAGCATGCAGACATTGATACTCCTGGTGGTCTACTCTGAATGACTGCCATTATTTTTGTTAAACTTTTTCAGAGGGCGGGCCTTGATGCGGGCTAATTTTCACGTTCAGGAAAATCAAAAATATTAATTATATTATGTTTGAAGAACGTCAACCCAGATCTTTATGGTAAGATCCGACTCTATGCTCCCGGAAGCAATCATGTTTAGAATAGGGTGACAAGCGACTGTAATTACAGTGTCTGAATTACAAAATAATTACCAGAATGTCCTTGGAGAGTTTGAACAATCTCTTTACTTTGAAGATCCCAAATATATATTAGCTTATCTTCACTTCCGCTGACAATGTACTTGCCGGCTGTGGTGGAAAAATCGGCAATGCAGCAGACTGAGGTGTTTGAATGGCCAGTATAGTACTTTAGACACTTGCCGCTAGAATATGACCAGAGCCTTATCGTAGAATCCAATGTTGAAGCGAGTATAAATTTGCCATTGGGAGAGAACTTTACAAACGAACTTTGTTAGCAAGACTTACACCGGGGGATTATCATCTAGCACTATAGTTTTTAAACATTGTCCAGTGGATGTATCCCAAATACGCCTGAGTTATAAAGCAACTTACAGCAGTCCATCAAAAGACCCCGATGCTATCAAAGTACCATCCCTGATAAAGCACACAGCAGATATTGGATCAGAATGCCTGCATCAGCAAAAATTACCTAAATCAAATGAATATTACCCGCTTAGAGTTTTTAGACACTTTCCCTTCTTTACATCCCATATCTTTATTGATTCGTCGTAAGATCCAGAAGCAATTAATGTGCATGATGGATTGTAATTAACGCAAAACACAAAATTCGAATGTCCTTTCAAAACTTTGACGGATTCAGGCTGCATTAGTCGATTTTACAGAGTCGATATTCCAGATGAGGATCGTCTTATCATCCGAACCAGAACAAAATGAAAGGGAATCCGATGACCAACTTATATCTGAGATCCCTTCTTTGTGTCCTGCAAACGTTCGCTCGTGCCTTCCGTCTACTGCATGCCAAAGCCTCACAGTTTTATCATTTGCTATTTTCAAAGTTCAATTACACGCTGAAGCGAGCCATTTACCATCTGGAGAAAACTTTACTGATGTTATTGACTTTGAATGTCCTATTAGAGTGTATTTCAATGTATAATTGCAGCTGTGGGATTCAGTTTTTATCTTTTTCGTTTGCGGTTCTGATTCCACATTCATGTCCCAAAAAAGCAAAGGGATTTTGAAAACAGAGTTTCTTTATTGACAAGAGCTCAAAATTGATGTACTAGTCCATCATAGAGTTAAACTTTATGGACTGTTACAATTGATTTTGGTGAGATCAATATTTGGCCGCAGTGATCATTTCCAAGTATTCCGAAATGAAACCTACTAGGATGGATAGTGATTTCATCATGATTATATTCCTCATAATGGGTCGGTCTAACCACATTCCAAATCAGCGCTGATTAATTAAAGTGCACCAGGATTGGCGCTCTCTATAAAAAGTACCAACCTGGAATCATAGTGTTCAGATGGGATTTTCGAACAAACATCAACTTGGCTTCACTGTGAGCAAGCAACTGATTTAAAACAAGAGAAATTTGTGTCCGAAAATTCAAATCTCATGGAATCCAAAGAAACCAACATCACTGTGGTAGTAAGAGTAAGGTAATCTGGAAATAATATAAAGACCTCGAAATCAAAGGGAAATCAGAGAAAATTCGTCAGTATGCGTTACAGCTCAGAATAATCAAATCATGGTGAAAGCAAATCCAAGTGCTAGTGATGCCACCACAAAAACATTTAGTTTTGACAAAGCATTTGGACCAGGCGTAGGACAAGAAACCGTTTTCAATGAAGTCGTTGCTGGGATGTTGGAAGAAGTGTTGATGGGATACAACTGTACGATATTTGCATATGGTCAGGTAAATAACACTAATCGAGACTGGTACTGGAAAAACCTATACAATGGAAGGCGATTTATCGGAACCCACACTTGGATCTGGAATTATTCCACGAACTCTCTATTCTCTGTTTGATCAGCTTGACAATGAGACTTTGGAATATTCAGTTCGAGTTTCTTTTATTGAATTATACAATGAAGAGTTGAAAGATCTTTTATCTCCAGAAAGTGACTTTAGAAAATTAAAGTTATATGAAGACTTGAATAAAAAAGGATCTGTGGTCATTCAAGGTCTAGAGGAAACATTGGTTAAAAATGCAGACGATGTAATCACAATCTTGCAGAGAGGAAGCAAAAAAAGACAGATTGCAGCTACCAAAATGAATGAATCTAGTAGTAGATCTCATGGTATTTTTTCAATTACTGTGCACATCAAAGAAAATACTCCAGATGGAGAAGAGCTGCTGAAGGTGGGTAAATTGAATTTGGTCGATTTGGCTGGATCTGAAAACATTGGAAGATCTGGTGCGGAAAATCGACGAGCAAAAGAAGCAGGAATGATTAATCAAAGTTTATTGACTCTGGGAAGGGTGATAAATGCGTTAGTAGAACGAAGTCCCCACATTCCGTACAGAGAAAGTAAGCTAACTAGAATTTTACAAGATTCACTGGGAGGCAGAACTAAAACATGCATCATCGCTGCTGTTTCCCCTTCCAGATGTAGCATCGAAGAGACTCTGTCCACTTTGGACTATGCTCATAGAGCAAAGAATATTAGAAACAAACCTGAAATCAACCAAAAGATGACCAAGAGGGCTTTAATTAGAGAGTATATTAATCAAATTGAACGGCTCAAAAGCGATTTATTGGCCGCTAGAGAGAAGAATGGAATTTACCTATCTCCTGAAGTAAGCAGTTTTTAACTTAGTCCTACAATACGCTGGTAGCAGAAAACAATGGAAATAAAGCACAGGTTGAAGAAGTTTCAAAATTGATGGACGGACAGATGGAGGAAATGAAAAATCTGGAAGCCAAATTCAAACAGCAAACAGAAATGCTTTCAATTACAACTTCTCAATTAGAAGACGCCATGTCAGATTTGGATAGCAAAAAGAATGAAATTGAAAAACTGTTTGAACAAACCCAACAACTTGAACAGAGTTTATCTGAACAGCAGTTTATAACAAAGTAAGGGTGTTTTCTAATATAGTGCCTATGCCGAAACCGAAAAACAGTTGGATTCGTTAGCCGCTGGACTAGCAGACACCTTGCAGTCCAGCGTTAATGATTTGGAAGGCCTTCATCAAAAAATAGAAAGAAAGACTAATGTGGAGGTGGAGAACTCGAAGCTGTTTGAAGAATTTCAAGGTAAAATTGTTTCAAATATCTCTTCGGTGGAAGAAAGAATCCACCAGTTTGAAGTATGCTCTTCAGAGATTTGTGATAAAATTACTAGTGATTCTGACATGTGCATCAAGCAGTCCTTGGAATTACTTCACACCAGAGAACAGTTATATTCTGAGAGTGTTACCAAGCTTGCTGAAGTGCAGCACCAAATATCGAAGGGCAGCACATTGATATCTCAAGAATTCACGAATACTTTGGCCAACATTGTTAAACTTGCTGATAATCTTGGCACTCAAGTAACTGCAGTACAAAATGAATTGTTGTCTAGTCAGAAAACTATGATATCACAATTGCAGTCCAATATACATGCTTTCACGTCAAAGGTAATTTAATTTTCATTCAAGCTGTCGTCCGATTGGAATAGTACGTTGCAAATTGTATCTGGTTTAGAAAATGGAGTTAGCAACTACCTGGAAATATCCAAGACAGATAGAGAGAGGCAGCACAAAAGTGCAGTTGATACATTGACTCAACGAGTAATATGCTATTTACATAGATAACTGTTTTATCAAATGAAAACCTAAAGTTGAAACATCAAGTAGAATCCCAAAAAGAAAATCTACGGCGGAGGGAAACACAGGTGCTAAGTGATATTGAAACCTGCCTAAAGAAATATCGAATTGAATGGGAAGCCGCGCTTGATTCAACTGCTGCCGTTGCAGGAAATACAATCGACGAGGAAACCGGTGCATTATCAGATCTAGTTAATCAAGAGATTCAATCAAACTCTGAATTTCAAAGCCGTTTGGTGGAACAAAAAGAGACTGTTGAAAAGCAAACTCAGCAGTTTAGCACACTGCATAATTCAGCAATGAAGGTATATTTACTTTTAACCGAGAATGTAGAAGAAACTGCGGTAGAGAGCAATTCTGGACTTGACAAAATGTATGAAGCATCACTTGATTTGGTCAAGTCGCTGGACTCTCAAGTTCAAGAATCACTAAAGGTTATTGTAGACGATGAGCAGAAACACCTGACAAAATTACACGGCCTAGCTTCTGAATCAAATAAGACAGCAGTTGATTCAATTACAATGGGACGTGAATACTTGAGCGGCTTATCTCAAGAATCAATGAAGATGCAAGAAACATTTACCAGCCATGTGCAACAAATCAAACAAAATGTAAGTAAAAATTTACTTTAGGTCGAACTGCAATCACAAGAACTAAAGAACATCAAACAAGATTCTATTCAAATTTTGAAAACTTGTGAGAATGTAGTAAGGGAGCATTCATTATACGCGGATATCCCAACTGGCGCTACACCAAGAAAGAGGAAGATTCCGTAATTTAATATTAATTTAGTTTGCCAGAGCCTTGGGAGTTGACCAAAAGTCATGAAGAATTAATTCATGAAATGCGGAAAGGTGTGAAAGATAAAGAAAATAATGGGAATTTTAGTAGTAAGCTTCCAGTATCCTCTGTGACAACTCGTAGAGGCGGTATGGTTTATAGCGAATTCAACGATGATTTTGATATGGAAAATTGATTCAATTAAATTTTATTAGTTAAAGCCAGAAAAGTGCTTCATTATTTTGCCATTCAAACTTTAAATTGTCCCACCATTCATCGTTTTCTTCCTGGATAACGACTTTGGTCTGCGTTCCAGGTGCTATTTGCCTTCTTGGGCCAGAATATCTTTTCGATCTTTTATGCTTGTGCTCAGTGCATCCTTTTTTACATTCTTTTTGGTTATGTGTTGGGGTTTTACGTGCACCTTTTTCTCCAGAGTTTGAAGGAGCTTCAGCCTTGGCGGTATCAACTGTTTCAGTATCTATTTTGACTGTTGGAGTGATAGCGCGGGTAGGTTTAATTTCAGCTACAGGCCCAGATACCTTTTTGTCTTCTCTGTAATCACTCTTCTTGTTTGGTATTTCGTCAACTTCCATAGCCTCAGAGTTTACATTGGCAGTCCTTATTTCTTGCTCTATTTGGTTTCCAACCGGCTCGTCAACATCCATTTTGGCTGTCGCAGCTCCTTTGCTTGCTGGAGTATCAACTTGGCCTTCATTGGAAGCAGAAACTTCTTGAACGCAATTGCCGTCATTAGTTTGAGATTTTTCTGCATTTTCAACTTTAGGGTTTACATCAATAAAAGTTTTTTCACTTGTATAAGAAGCACTTTGAGATGTATTTTGTTGGATACTGTTTTCCTTGGTGGCTTTCATTTCAACATCCTCGTCCAATCGTTGTCTTTTTGCAGGGTTCCCGTCCTGTTCTTCAATTACAATTTCCAACCCTTCCCTTCCAGCAGTGGTTAATTTAGATTCTTCTTGGGTATTCAGACGTATCGTGTTGGCATTTTGGAAGACTTCTTTTAAGAATGAATCATAAGTTTTTAACCTCTGTTCCCTTTTAACTAGCGGATTAGTGTTTCGCGCATTTAACATTTCCAAGAACTGTTCTTGAGTAACCCCGTTATTCAAAGAATCAACGACCTCTGCAGAATCCAATTTCTTCCAGTCGCCAAAGAATGCCAAGTGTGGAACATCAATACTTCTGTTAATCTCGAAATAGCAAGATCTATTAAATTGTCTTCTATCAAAGTATTTGGATGGACTCCATACTTGAAGCAGGTGGAAATTCCACAGTAAAGCTTGATTGACAGCTTCTTGCAACAATTTTGCACAATTTTCCTCCGAAGTGACATAATGTCTGGTTATGGTGAAGCTGCGACGTTGGAAATCCATAAACCATACAAAGTAGTTGTCTGTTCCTTTCAAGGTCACACCGTCGTAGTACTTTTGCTTATATCCAAAATATTTTGCCATGAATCTCGAGCGAGCGTCCAAGTACTGCTGTTTTGAAGGCTCAGGTATCATTGTAAATACATTCACGTCACTTTCAAAAACCGAGTTTATGACTCTGGAAGCATCATCAATCATAAATTTTCTAGCGGTTTCAAACGTGAGCAGTTCAATATCATCTTTGGGTGGTTGTAGATGTCTATTCGTCAGCAATCGTTCATAAAACAACGAATGTGCAGTGAATCGCTCTAACCCAACCCTTTCGAAAATGTTTACCGACTTTGGACAATATGCGACCATTCCAATGTATCCTTTTCGTTGCTTGTAGACTCTGTACAAAGTTGACAGCAATTCGTTAGAGTAGTTTCGGCCAACATGTTGAGCTCTGGTGTGTAACCCAGTCAGAATAGCAACCATACCCTGAACAATTCTGCCATTGATTTTGCACATTGCCGGAACATTATAGACTTCCACATGAGCCATAGGATTCTTCATATCGTCTGTTGGAGCTATAGCCCAAACTGAACAGTTGCTCTTATGGAAGGGTTGTGCCATAAGGTCACGACTGAGTGATTCCCATTCATCTTTGTTCATATGTCTTCTGAAATCTTCAAATGTTTCCATTCTATATTCGTGGACTAATCTTTGATCGGAAGTCTGGTAAACAACTCTCGACCCCTTAATATCTTCCTTGGCAACATACCTTGTACCATTTTCTTTGAATCTTCCGTTAGCAATTCTGGTTGGCATATCGGCTGTCGATATTGGCACTTGCCCTTTGGCAGAATCGGCTACGGAAATATTTGATGTGGGCACCGATCGATTCTCTGCTGCAGGTTGCGGAATAGTGTTGGAATGGTTAGTAGTCTTGGCAGTTCCATTTTCGGTATTCAATTTTGATTGTTCTTCTAATGGCTTGACAGTTTGCAGGTTGGTTGAAACTTTCGACTGTGATTCTAAAATTATAGCATTTGGAATTTCTGTACTTGCAACTGCATTAGATTGCTCCTTTGAGGCCATATAATTTTCAGATAGCTCCGATTGCCATTCTGTAGCTTTCATTGTTGAATTTGGTCCAGAACCAGAGTTTGGCTCTGCTGCTCTGGGAACATGGGCAGTCTTGAGTTCTATTCCTGTTAACGGCCGGACTGTGGAAGAAATATCAACATCAGGCATATTAACATTGGTCTCGTTAGACATTTTCTAGGAAAAAATTATGTGCTTGTCACAGTTTAGTATTGCGCTCGGGGCCTTGCGTCAAATTTGGAAGGAAACCCCAAATTGGGTTTTGTGAATATGATTGAGATATATTAGAACAAGTTTAATTCTTCCAATATCTCTTCCATATTTCAAAGTAGCTCCTGGACATGAAATGCGAAATTCTCAAATTTGAATAAACTGCTTGGATTACAAGAATAGCAGACACTGTCTGTGGTTGGATAAACAACTTGCTAATCCCCGACAGTTCCTAGTTTTGCAATTGAAATTGCAGGCTAGTTTTTTCTTTACTACCAAATTGGTATGTGTGCGGAGCATCTTTATTCGCCAATTAGAGGTTAGCTCCGATAGAAAGTTATTCTCTCACAGTTGTTGAAACCAGAAATTAAAATTGGATTCGGTGATTATTCGACTATATTTTGTTTGTTTTCTTTAACGCGTTGATGGAATTGGCAACAGAGAAAGAAAACTCAGGACCGTTAACAACTAAAATTATTCAAAATTTAAATTCAGGAGCGAACCTAAATGCGATATTTAATGATCCAGTGTGGAGCACGGAGGGTAATGTTTCAGACACTGAAAAACTTGAAGAGGAAAAGGATTTAATGCTTGCGAGATCCAAGCCATTACCACCATCTCCACCAAGCGAGCAAGATACCAGTATTGATATCGCAAAACCTAAAACTCCCCCACCGCTACCAACGCGACCTTCACGGATGGGACAATTAGCACGGTCACCAATTAGAGCAATATCAATCGCATCTCAGCCTCAGGACATACCATTTCCTGCTGTTAACACCAAACAAGATTCTTCTTCAACTGTAGTTGAGGGTTCGAGTTCATCCAAGACACAGGAAAGCAACAGCAATGAAAGTCCATCTCAATCTTCAAATCAAGGTGCTGAAAGCAACATAGAAGAGAACAGGCAAGGGCATAATCGAAAATTTATTGGGAAATGGCAGTTGGGAAAAACAATCGGCGAAGGGTCAAGTGGAAAAGTAAAATTGGCCAAGCACATGGATACAAAAGAAATTGTAATTAATATTAATCTTTAGTGTGTAGTTAAAGCTGTACGCCGACCAAAAATATCGAATTTGGATTCTGATCAAAATGACGCAAACCCAGCATTGATGTCTAAAGTGTATAAGCGTGAGCTGTATATGATCAGGGAAGCTTGTTTAGGAATTATGCTTCAACATCCCAATATTGTCAGACTGCACTCTGCGGTTTTAGGCGAAAACCATTTCTATTGCTTCTTTGAGCACGTAGAAGGCGAAGATTTGGTTGATTACATTTCCAGAGAAGGAAAAATGAAGGAAAATTTGGCCAGGTCAATATTTAGATGTGTCTTATCCGCGATAGGTTTCATAAAACTAATGTAGAATACGCTCACAGAAATAATGTTGTTCATAGGGATATTAAACTTGAAAATATACGCTACAATAGCAAAACAGGGATGGTCAAGCTACTTGATTTTGGGTTTGCCACTTTTTCTACTGACGCTGATTTCCTTAAGACTAATTGTGGCAGCCCATGTTATGCCGCACCAGAGATATATGATAACAAACCGTATGTTGGTACTTTGGTAGATGTTTGGTCTTTAGGAGTAAGAAATATTTAATACCAGGTATGTTTGTATGGAATGGTTACTGGCTCACTCCCATTTGATGGCCCAGATTTCAAGTCGCTAGCTTCAAGAGTTAGGTCAGGAAAGGTTGATTTTCCAAAAGAACTTTCAACAGGTGATTTTTTAATAATCAAGATGCATGTACTTTGATAACCGGAATGCTTGCTACCAATCCAAGAAAAAGATTTACTTTGCAATCCGTTCTTAATCACACATGGGTGAATATTGGATACTCTACAATCCCCACAGACTATTTAGAGCATAATAGGGACTCAGAACCACTAATTTCCTTGGACTGGGTTAAATCACTAAATAGCGCCGGAGTCTGTCAAGCTGGGTGTATTCTAATGGTAGAGTTGGAATCCAGAATACCAACCCGAAAACTAACACAAGAAATAACAGTAACAGATGTCAATGTGGACGGTTCAACTGACGATGATAGCACCGAAGAACAAACGGCTGAAGGAGAAGCTGCAAAATACTTGAGTAAAATGACTGTTAAAGACAAAAACAAAAGTAACATATGGTGGAGAAGAATTTGGAACACTATTGAGAACGCAAGCAGGGCAAATCTCGGTAAATTATTCCGAAAAGATACAAACTTGAACCCTGCAGAACTACCATATGAATCTCTTACTGGGGAATCGTCAAATGCTAGCACACTCCCATTGAGAGACTCACCGAAAAAGAATCATTTACGGTCAATCACAGAAGCGTTGGGTTTCCGTGCTACTTCATCAAATGATAGTGCAAGAAAGAGGCCATCATGGAAAGAATTCAGACCAAGATACCGGCAATAAAGACTATTTATTATTAATGCTATGAGGTTCATTTATATGATTGTTAATGCTACAGGTATCCTTTTTGGTGATCTTTTTGGTCTTTCAGGGAGGTGGCAGTCTCCATTTTGAATCCCAAGGCATACAGGACAAAATTGACTTTCTGTACCATTTGGCTTGTATTGTTCTGATATGAGATTGATAATTGAAGAAAGTAAAGGCTTTGCATCATCTACTGTGGGTTCATCTGGGGCAGGGCCTGTTTCTTGAGATTCAAGACTATCCTCAATTCCCTCTGAATGGCTAGAAACTTCCTCCAAAATTTCAATGTTATCTATCTCCTCGGTCTCCATAAACGATATGATTGTTTCCGCCTGTGGGCTTACCAAAAATGAGGCAGGTGATAAAGTGTTAAAGTCAAACGGCAAGTTTGAATTTCTCGTGCTGATTTTAAGAGTGCTTAATGGCCTTCTATTCTTTTCAATGTTTGAGAATGTCCTTTGCCATTCTTCTATGGCAGCTTTTGATGTCCTGAATCCTGTTGTATCATCCGCAACTCCAGCTTCTGACTGTGGAACTCCGTGCATAATTGTTGAATATCTAGAGTACAAAGAATCTGTATCTCTCTGAATGTCACGCATTACTTCAGTTGTTGCACCATCATACTCGATATTAAAATCATCTTCTCCCACGACCCATTTTTTGTTTGGCGAAGCACAATCATCTGCGAATTCGGAATCAGTTTCTTCTCTCTCAGTTCCCCATTGTTGAAAATCTTCATCGTAAGACAAAAATGTTCCGTGCGAGATTTGATGTGCAAGGGGGCGGCCTTCTGCAGTGAAAGCACTACCTAGAGAGTACTGTGAAGTTTTTAGCTGCAACTGCTTCCGTTCAAACGGGGTATTGGTTATTGGGTCGGAAATGGTAATCCCAGGGTGGGCACCTTTATGGGTCTTTGAAAACTTTCTGACCAGGGATAAAATGAGCTTCTTTCCTTTCTTTGTTTTTCCAGGCATGTCTTTGATAAATACTTGGATGTCTGTTTCCTTCATTATAAATTGCAAAGGCGTTGGTTTTTTTTGGAACCTTTGCGGCGTCACATCAATGAGTTCTGGTGATTTTTTGAGCCTCATCTGGCAGAGGGTATTATACATCAAATCTCGTGTCAGTGGGTTAATTGTAGCTGCTAATCGAAAGTTTCACGTAGCAAATGCATACACAAAGTTAAATTTAGAATTATATTATGGGACTTCAAACGCACTTGACCTATGACCAGCCGCCACCACCAGCGTCAAATGTGTCCCACGGATTAGATGGCTTTATAGCGAATGGATCTGCTTCAGCTTTAAATTCAAATGTGTCGGCAGGCTTGAACTCTGGTACTGGTATTTCTTCCAAATCAGTAGGAGGTTTTCTGCTGTTGTAGGCTTGCTCCATTCTTTCAGCTATCGATAAATGCGCCATGGAATTATCAACTGGGGGTGTATAATACAAATCATGGTTGATTCCTCCACTATTTGCACTAGTATTGTAGAAGCCAGAATGATCTGATACAACCTCTGGACTGGAATTATATGTTTGTGGAACAGGACTCGCGCCAAATGCAGAATCGGTACTAAAGGCCTGAACTTCAACGGGTACAGGCTTTGGTCCTTCTTTCACTGGCAAATCTGGTTTCCTTTGCGGAAGTGAAGGTTTTGGCGTATTAGGTGCCGTTTGCACTTTGGTGGGCGGGCTCTCTTTCAGTTTGGACTGAGTGGTTTGAACTGGAGCGGCCTCAACTTTTTTTGCCGATTCAGAATCTGCAGTGACTTTTGACATTGTGGCACGCTTGCCTTCATGAGCTTTCATCAAGTCATTGATAGCACCCCACCATTCAGCCGAATCTGCCATGGTAACACCTCTAAACTATTGTCAGATGATTATTACTTTATGTTTGGAGTCTCTTCCGAACATTCCCCCGCCTTTCCCAAGCAATGCGAGCTCTTCCGGTTCCTTTTCATTCATCATCAATGGTGCCAAAGTGCATTCAGCCAAGTCGATAGAAATTTCTGGAGATTGGTAGAATTGCTCGCCTGGCCCAAGCTCTGGCAAAGTATGTAAGAATCCAGAGTGAGTTAATACCCCAACTGAAGGTTTGTATGCCCTTTTGAAAACCCCCTCCTTCCTCAACAGTTTCCCTTGCTTGACAATAGTCAATCCTGGGTCATCGTGTCCATCGTACGTCAAATCTGATAATTTCACTAGGGGGCATGGTGTTAAAAACCGTTTTTCATTCCCAGCTGCAAATAATCCCCAGTCTCTTTCGGGATCCATCTGGTTCAACTGAGTCTGCATTGCTTTAATTTGATCAACTTGTTGCGTAAAATTAGAAGATCTCCATTCATAAAAGGTAGACATTGAGACTTTGATATTTTGTACAACAACAGCTTCGAAAGCAGCAAAATCCTCTTGTTGTGCAATGATTTTATCGCGGTATTCCTGTTGTTTAGAATTACAGTAAGCGATATGTCGTTGGAGCGCTCATTTAGCATCTAAATACCTTGGTTTGCAATCCAAGGGTCCCTTGGTGTGTCCTTTCCTACTTCAGGAACTTCCGAATTCTCTCCCTTCCATTGCTGACGCATTAACGAGGTTCTGACGTTGGCGGCTAGCCTAATATAAGTTTCCAAGTCAGAAGATAGCTCCTTGTCCAGTTGTGTCCACTTTCCATCAGTGTCTGATGCTTTCTTCTTTATTTCTCCAAGCAGCTCTTTCAAAATGGGAATAAGCTGATCTTCAATATTTGCAGCAGAGTTGGCTCTTATCTGTGCTCTCTTAGTTTGCTGGTCTGTCATATCCTGTAAAAACGACTAATGTGTAAATTCAAAAGTTACTTTTACAGACTCCTCTTCGGCAAACAAACCCAGGTGTTCGCTAGATAGAGCGGTTGTTAACTCTTTCGAAGTTTTACTTAATGATTCTGAAAGCCTTTTTTCCTGCTCTTTCATTAACTTGACCTACCTACAACTATAGAAAGATATTTGATGAGGTGGGATACAATGCTTGCCCACCCTAGCATTCGCTTTACGCATAGAGGTGTAACGCTTAAGGGAATAAGTCCTTGTGAAGGGTTGTCCGCGAACGGTGCTTTATTCATGGGAAAGTGATTGCGCCGACGCGGAATATTATACTTTTATCAGACTCAAGTGGATTATTCCCCTGAATGTGAACTGATTATGAAAATAGCTTTCAATAAACACAGAGCATTGTTTCTACTGAACTGTTTAGTGTTTATTTTGCTATAGCATTGTGAGAAGAAATATAAATAGAAAATAAACAAATTTGGAAAATATTCAAATGGGGCAGTCAGATAGCCAGGCGACGATACAAGTGAAGAAGCCGAAGGAGATTGGATTGTGGAGCAACGTTTTTCTAAGTAATTGGTTCTTCTTGTGGGTAGTTCCTATAATTGCGAACGCTAAACCAGAAACCATATCGAACCTAAAATTGAATTTTAGAACTCAAGAAACTGCAAAAGTAAATGTAAATCTCCTGGACGATGAATGGAAAAAAGAGCTAGAGGTGAACAAGCAGTATTTTCTGTTAATAGTAGAGCTCCATCGATCCAAAAAGCACTCAGATCAGTATTTGGATTTGAATATGGTATGATTGCAATTTACAAGATCTTGTGGACGTTCTTTACCTGGGCAGGTTTGTATTAACTAAACAAAGGTGCATGGTATTTGCTCAGCTTGATGCTGAACTTTCTTGGAGTAGATAGCACCGAGCCAGATTTCAGCGGCCATATGTATGCTATGGCTCTCTTTTTAGCTGGCCTTTTTTCTTCAATTGCAATCCATCAGCAGTACGCTGAATGTAATCGGGTCGGAATCAAAGTAAAAGCTGCTTTGATGGGTGTCATTTACCGAAAGGCACTTCGATTATCTAGGGTGAAAGGTGGAGCTGGTGAAGTTTTAAACATTTTAACTGCGGAAGTCCAACGTATTAACGATTTTGTGGCCAACTTTCACTTTTTATGGGCTGCGTTTGTGGAAGTAGTTCTAATTCTTGGATTATCGTTTTATCAGATCCAAATATCAGCCCTTCCAGCCGTTGGATTCGTAATCATTCTATTGCCAATTCAAATGTATTTAGGAAAGCGAACAAACGATCTCGGAAGACGCCAGGCTTTGAAAACAGTAGAACGTGTTCATTTAATGTCGGAATTGTTGACTGCTATCAAGCTGATCAAGTTCTATGCATGGGAGGTTCCTTTTGCAAAGAAAATTGAAGAATTGAGAAAAGAAGAAATGAAATACATCTATGAAGGGTTAATGACAAAAGTCATCAATTACACAATTGTATTTGCCATTCCTGTTCTCGTTGCATTGACCTGCTTGGCAACCTATGTCGCAATCGGAAACAAACTAACTGCATCGGTAGTATTTACTACACTTTCGGTATTCAACACTTTGCGATATCCCTTTTTCATGTTGCCAATGGCGGTAAAATCATTTGTAGGTGGAATTGCTGCAGCTGAAAGAATTAATGGATTCTTATTGCTTGAAGAGGTTGTAGAGCAAAAACAGGAAAATGCTCCAGAAGGATCTGAATTAGCTTTGGAAATCGAGGATGCTGACTTTAAGTGGGATGGAACTGAAGGAAATGAGCCAACAATCAAAAATATTTCTTTGAAAATCAAGAAAGGTGCAAAAGTAGGTATTGTAGGCGATGTTGGATGTGGAAAATCGTCAATCATTGCTGCAATCCTAGGACAAATTCGAAAAATTAGGGGCGATACTAAAGTCTATGGCTCTACTGCGTACATGTCGCAAGAAGCTTGGTTACTAAACATGACATTACGAGAAAATATTTTGTTTGGGAAATCTTATAATCCTGTCGCATATAGAGAGGTAATTCGCGTTGCTGGGTTACAAAGAGATCTTACTTTGCTTATTGCTGGGGATCAAACTGAAATTGCTGAAAGAGGTGCCAACTTATCTGGAGGACAAAGACAAAGGGTTTCACTTGCACGATCTATTTACTACGATGCTGAAATTGTTCTTATGGATGATCCACTCTCTGCCGTTGATCAGCACGTTGGACGTCATATTTTTGAAGAATGTTTCATCAAACATTTGAAGTCGAAAACGTTGATTGTAGCAATTAACCAATTGCAATACCTTAGCCAGCTAGATCATATTATTTTTGTTGAAAATGGTGAAATTCAAGCACAAGGAAGCTATTCTTACATGATGGAGAATGTTGAAAAGTTTGCAACTTTGGTAAACTCTCACGTTTCGGACGAAACTGAAATCGAAGATGAACCTGAGCCTATAATGAATGATAAATCCTTCAACCCAGTCGCTGCAGCAGAGAGAGTTGCCTCCCCAGAATTAGTTTCTCCCAAATCCGCCAAAGATATGATTGAATTGAATAGTTTATCAGTGACTGCAAAGAATCAGCTCTCTGTGAGAAATTGGAAAGATGTCAACGAAAATACCATTCGTTCTATTATTGACAAGCAAAGTTCTCAAGTTATTTTGGATAGCAACGGAGACCATGATGTAGCAAATGTAGTTCTACGAAATGAACTATCACAATACACTACTACGGAAAAGGTGATTGTACAACCAGGAATTCATGATGAAAATGATGAAGAAGCTATTAAAAAGGGAAAACTTGTGCAAGATGACGAGTCTACGAAAACTGCCGGGGCTGCAGATTTCATTGCCTATGCAAAAGCTAGCTCTGGCATTTTCATTACAATTTTGGTTGTTTTAACTTTCATTTTGGTTCACGGATTGTTTAGAATTGGAGGTGATTTTTGGCTTCGCTTGTGGGTTCCTCGAGTGGGCGGCTTTAGTGATGCAGTGTACGTTGGGGTCTATGGTGCTTTTTGTGCAGCTTTCACAATTGGTGCACTAGGTAGAGGGCTATTTTTCATCAACGTAACTGCTGATAAAGCAAAAAAATTACATGATCAACTGTTTGATTCTGCTATCCACGCCCCAATGGGTTTCTATGATACAACTCCTATAGCTCGTATACTCTCATGCTTTTCAAAGCATCAACTTCATGTGGACGATACAATGTTGGATGCAGCCATGCAAGCATTGCAATATTTCCCTCTGGGTCTGGGTGCGTTAATAATGTGTGCCGTTCTTATCCCATGGAACTGGGCCCCAGCAATAGGAATTGTAATTATTGGATATATTCTTTTAAAAGTAACTTTCCAGGCAGATATCTCTACCAAATCCCTTGAAGCCGTTACAAAACCACCTATTTACTCGCATTTAACTGCCACATTGGAAGGTTTAATGTCAATCCGTTCATATCATGCAGAGGAGAGATTTGATGAATTGAATTTGGTAAAACTTGATGTAAACCACCAAGCTGCATTTGCAATGCAAAATGGTAAAATTACTTTAACTGTAGTGAAATCGTTCCAAGCACTATATTTGGATATTCTTTCCTCTTTGGTAATCTACTTTTCTGCATTATTGTTAATCTTTGCTCGTGGCCAGAACAGTATAGCAGCTATTGCTGGTTTAGCTCTTTCGAATGCGCTGCAGATGCTGGTCTTTGTTCAATGGACCGTCAGACAGTGGGGAGATGTTGAATCTCAAATGTCTTCAGTTGGGCAATTAGTGTTCTACGGAAATATTAAGCCAGAGGCTCCGTTTGAAATTCCAGACAAGAAACCACCACCAGAGTGGCCAACTGAAGGAAGAATCAAGTTTACGAATATTGAATTGAAGTACCAAAAGTTTGGTGTATCTGTTTTGAAAAATATCAACCTAGTCATATATCCTATGGAGAAAATTGGTATTGTGGGCCGAACCGGGTCTGGAAAATCAACGGTAATATCTTGTTAACTATAGTTACTTATTTCTCTATTAAGAATCGTGGAACCATGTAACGGTACGATTACAATTGATGATTTGGATGTGTCCGGAATTGGTTTACACGATCTACGAAACAAAATTGCAATTATCCCTCAAGAACCAGTCATGTTTGTTGGAACAATTCGCTCCAACTTGGACCCATTCAACAAATCGACTGATGAAGAAATATGGAAAGCTCTGGACGCTGTATTTTTGGGAGAAAAATTGCGAAAAGCACCTTCTAAACTAGACACTGCTGTATCTGAAAACGGAAAATCAGTCTCACAAGGTCAAAGGCAGCTACTATGTATTGCTCGAGCGATTTTGTCAAAGGCTAAAGTCTTAGTGTTGGATGAGGCCACCGCTTCATTAGATGCGCAAACGGATCTTATGATCCAGGAAGCGATTAAAAAGAACTTTGGAGAATTGACTATGTTAACCATTGCACACAGATTGAACACTATTATTGAATCGGATAGAGTTCTTGTTATGGATGCTGGGTGTGTAAAGGAGTTTGATGAACCAAAAACTTTACTAGAAAACAAAGACGGTATTTTTAGAAGTTTAGTTGATCAAACTGGTCCGCAAGCTAGTCAAAAATTGGTTGAAATAGCCAATAAAGCTCACGAAGAGCGAGTTGCACGAGGTTATAGCTTCCCAGCCAAAAAGGAAAAGGTTGACTCAAACAAACCGTTGAAAGTAACAGATATTGCCGCTGGAAATATTTAGTAAACTTGGACCCAAAGAATTGTAGCAATAAACATTTATTATGACAATTTCGTGTCCTAGAAAGAATTTTATGACAAGTGGAAACTCTCCTTTCCTTCATTCATAGCAAACAAAAATCTTTCCTTCATTATTTCGGCAGAAGAATACTCTGGTACTTTTAGATAGTGTGCACCTAAATTTAATATCTTTTTACAAGTCATTACACTAGGCAAGATGGAGTCTGGGCTTTCATTCTTCATTGTTGTTTTACGGACAATTGTAAGTCCTGGATTTAGCTTCACTAATCCACCAAGCGGCAGTATAGGAGATCCGGTAACAAATGAAAGAAATGCTCGTTTATCTTTGCGGTCAAAGCTCACCAGCATTTCGCACAACGAGGAAAAGATTCTGGAGTTCTGCGTGTATCCATGGTCAGCCTTTAAGCAGGACAAAAGTTCTTTGTCAATTTGAAACTTACCGGTAAGAGTCCATTCAAGCTGAAGATCGCCCGATATGATAGTTTGGATTTCAGATGAACTAAACGGCGAAAGACTTTCAATTTGCAAAATCTTGGAAAATCCATTTCTGAACGCCTCAACTTGCTTTGACACACCACTGCCAGTGTATGCATCTACTACCAACTTTATATATTCTTGGCAATTTTGATTGTTTACCTTGCATTTATCACCATTAGGTATTAGCAGGAAACTAGGATCACTCGGTAAGGTAAAGTCTAGATCTAATTGATCGATATCCAAGCGTGAAAGTTGGAGCAGGCTAGAATATAACTCTGGATCAATTACCTATGTTAGAAAAATTTACTCTAAGCATATCAATATCGTTGGCATCGCTAAATTGATCAAAAACTTGCCGTAAGAATACTGGATTGAATTGAAGATCCAGATATCGAGAATCACATATTGCTTTTGCACAAAAAGATCCCAAAATTTCATAGAAAAGCAGTACTTTGGCAGGGTCTTGCATTGGTTTAGGATAGAGCCCAGATTTAGATTCTAAATAGTCCTCTGTAGTTGAATTGATTTTCCATATTTTTGTTGCTAATTCATTTGATTTGAAATATTTACAAACAAGGGCATAAAACTCCAAAGTTGGACCAAGTCCACTTCCCACTTCGTCGTAGAATTCAAACTCCAGAGTGGAATGTTTTAAATCTTCCAAATTAACAACCTTCTCGAGGGTATCAAAAATAGAATTTCTATTAATCACCACTTTTTTCCTTTCAAACCTAACCTGTGCTATTTCACTCAGTGAATGATATTCCAACCAATTTATAAGATTCCGAGTATTTCCTAAATGAGTTGTTTTGAAAAACTTCAACTTTGTTTCAAAAGGAAGTAAGAAATTGAAGTTGTATACAATTGACCAGACCCAATCTGGATGTAGTGATGATATGGTTAATATTGGATCTGCCAACTGTCGATTCATCCTTGCAACTAATTTTTCATTAGTAATGGAAGAAGTGTACAGCTTATTTAGAATAGTGAGGAGTAATAAAGCAGCCTGGAAGATTTTGGGGGCATTGGTAAAGTCAGTAGGCAAGTTTGGTAGTATCGTTAGACATACTGCGCAAGAGCATTCACTGGTAGACTTGCTATACTGATTTACTATGTAAGACTCGGGTTTGTCCTTTGAATAGGTAATTGTATGTGTTTTGTACCAAATTTTAGAGAGATCTCCTTGAACTGCTCGGTATATTACGCTGAAAATTGTGCTGCCAGGTATAATCGGTGCTGCTTCATACTGGAAATATAATCCCTCAGGTTCAACAGGCTTTTCATTGGATTCGTCCTTCAGCGTAGAGGCTGATTGTTCACTTGAAAATTCAAATGGTTTCTTTGATTTCTGAGTTTCATCAGCACTAGGTTTCGCTTTGGTTTCGCTGTCAACAGCAAGGGTGGAAGCATCACACTCCATCGCTGTAGAGTAAGAATCCAATATCTTCACATCCTTTCCTGGATTTTCTTGTAATTGAATATTCTGAGAATTAGACTTCCGTTTATCCGCCAGTTCGCCAATATCTTCACCATGTTCACTTTCTGATAATTCCGACTCCAATTCTTCATCATCTGAACCTTCCTCTTCCATATTTACATCATCCAATTGCTCAAAAATGTTATAGCCGGTGATATTTCCTGGTCTTTCACTAATTGGAACTGCCGAAGAGTCTAAAGATGGTGTATTGCCAGACTTTGTTCCAAATACTACATCCACTTCTTCGTCATCACTTTCCTCTGACAGTGATTGTTTACTTTTCATGTAGCTCTGTAGTGTTTTCGCACTTCCCAATGCTGGAACAGTTGCATACAATCCTTCCTTTTCCCCGCACTTGAGTATCACTCTCAATTGCTTATTTATTTGGGAAGGCGATATAGTTTCGTACCTATATTCTGTGGACGACTTGATTTCAAATACATCAGATTTTGAAATAAATTCGTGCATAATGGATTCCAAAACTTTACAGTCTTCATCATATACTTTTTTGAACAATTCAATTCTAGATTTCAATGGGATTGAATAAAGCGTTTGATTGAAAGGTAGGGGATAAGTATGTCCGTCTTCTATTCCAGGTGATGTAAGAAAATCAACCATTGTTGGAACAAAATTTGAGTTGAAAAGTTGATAATTTGTCGACTCATACAGTGCTATTTTCTTTGCTTTTTCTAAGGAATGAACTATTTCGTTTTCATCCGGATTTGTTTCTGATGCCAATGTTTGAATAGAGGTCAATAGGGTTTCTAAATGATGCTGTTTCTGACTGTTGTCTGATTGGCTAAATTTCAAGCATTGATCAAGGTGCGTGACAGACTTTGATATTAATTGCTCCAGCAAGATCATTTCAGAAGTCCAGCTGGTTATGATTGGATTACATGGTAGTGCTTGTTTCTGCAATTCTTTAATTCTAGACAACAAATTATCTTCACTGCGTTGTGGAATTTGTGATTCAGCATTCTTGCTGCCATTTGTAACTGCAACTTTGTCAGAATTTTGCAATTCATCAATATTTGAAAAAGTAGGTACTGCTTCTTTAGCTTCTGATTTAGTATCTTTTGGAGCTGTCGTGGCAATTTCAACTGCTGATTTGCCTTTTGATATGTCAGGTAATTCCGTTATGCTTGAAGCCATTTCACAATCGTTGTATTCCTCCTCAGAATCCTCCTCTTCAGATTCTTCAACTTCACCTTTTCCCGCAGTTGTGGATTTTTGTTCAGCTTTCTTTTGTTGTATTTCTCCTAGCATTTTTGACAATTCGTGTTTCTTGGTTTCCATTGATACAAATATTCCTTCGTTTTCAAAAAGTTGAAGAATCTGATCATCTGCTTCACTTGCCAATAATACAACGATTATAACGTAATAGATTGCAAGCAATTCTTGGCTGGTGTTTTTCAGTGAAAAGGTTTCGTAAATCATGTTGGATATTGATTTAAGATAAGGTTTGTACTCTAGGGGCTCACAATTTTGAAGTATTTGACAAACCAGATGAAGCAGTTTTTTGCGGAGTGTAAAAGTATTGCTAGTGCTGAATATTGAGTTCAACTCAGGTAATAATTTTACAAAGATAGGGTAGCTCTGCTTTACAGGATTTGATTCGTATTCATCCGCTATCTTCCAAATTCCAGCGGGGACTAACGGAGGAAGTAAACTAGAGAGCATATCTACAATTGCCACCATATTATTGCTTTCTTTTTTCGCTATTATTAGAACAGTCCAAAGCAAGATAATTCAAAGGCTACGTCAAGCACCTTTTGCTGTACTTACATATTATTCGAATTGAAATATCCAACAATCCAAAGTCCTCCAAATCCTGGTATTTGTATTTTTGCAAAATTTTACAATAAATGGTCTTTTCCGATTGAGAAAGTAGTTCACAGCATCTTTTTAAATCATCCTTTTGCAATATTGGCGAATATGAAGAAATTGACAGAATGGAGTTGCTGGCTTTTGAGGATATTCTTTCATCTTCATGATTTAAGAGTGAAAACAATATTGGAACAGCAGGCCTAACTAATTCGATTGATGCGGTTTTATCCGCGAGAAACTGCAGGCAAGCACATGCATTGGTGACTATTGACATTGCTTTATCTTGAACATGAAAAGAGAAAAAGTCTAAATATTGCAAGCAGGACATAATTCCCCCTGTTTTAGAATCGCTAGTACCTTTTTTTAGAATTGTAATTGAACATTCGGCACTAATAGCGTGCAGCAGATAAATAATCTAAATGAGACACCAATTACTTGCTCCGCCAAGTCGATAAATTCTAAATTCGTCAGCTTTTCTAGCAGTATATCAATTCCTTTTTGTTGCTGAATCAAAAGAGAAGCGTTTGGTAACACTTCAATCAAATTGGTTAGGCATCGTAGTGCCAATAATACTGTATCGATCAGATCAGTCGGTGTTGAAATTAGCTGGATTAGTACTGGTACAATGGTAGATGGTATTGATTCTAAATTAGTGTCGTTTACCTAAGTTAGTAATGGTAACCTAGTGTTAGGATTTCCGTTACCTGTGGTGACTAGTAATAGTTCGGAAAGTTCCGATAACGCAAATAAAGCGGTTGTTGAATCTAGCTGAAGTTCCTGGATCAGTTCGTTTATTCTTTTTCTGGTCATGGTATTGAAATTTTTTCAGTGTTTTAACTTTTAAGCTGCTCAAATCACGTGACACACAGAGAATTTGTCTGCTAGAAGTTACTCTGATTAATATCGAGTTTTGCTATAGGATATGTAAGCCCGGACAGCGGACTATAAGACGCAAAGTTTGATTTCATTTTATTATGAGCACTGGGACGCTTCCCTTCATCAAATAGTCGGACACAGATCCAACAAAATATTTCTCCAATTTACCCTTCTCTTTTGTCCCAATCAACAGCAAATCAAACGTCAAGTCATGTTTGTCCATAAACTGGGTTTAAAAAATCTTACCTGAATTACAACAATCTTACCTTTTTTGTGATTTCACCAACGGAGCCTTCCCCTTCAATCTGAGTAAATTCGTACTCGAATGAATATTTTGATAATATTTCTATTAGCTTGGCATTTTCGGTTTGCGCTTCATCTTCGATTTCCATGTTGTACGCCTTCTCTAGATGATCAATGTATGGTGTTGTCTGGTTAGTCAGCAAATACTTGTTTTGGATTGAGTGCGATTACGTTCAGGATGATGAGATTATACTCTTTTAGATTTTGGCACAAGTTGGATGCATATTCCAGAGACTTTACCGATTCTGGAGCGCTGCTCAGTAAAACCAGTATATTGAACATTTAGAAAATTGAGTCATGCTCAGCAATAAAGAATAGAATCACGTGAAATTGAAATGTAATAGTAAAGCATTTATATTTAGTCTAAATCAAGATATTAATTGCAATTAATACAAAAGCAGACACCAGGGAAAATGACGATGCTGATCCCTGTGGTTTGGCTGGTGTAGGTGAAGATGCAGGCGAAGATGGAGGGAGAGTCATCAAAGGTGCAGGGGCAGATGTTTGGTTCATAATACTATCCCAGGCATTTAATATCAAACCGTGTATTCTTTTGGCTTCATCAGTGGAGGAATTTGTAATTTTATACAAGTCGCTGCAGTGATGCCCGCCTTGAACCTGAATAAAGGTATTGGACGAGTTTCCTACCGAATTGATTCCCAAGTAGCTCCAAGGATCAACAGTTCCGTGGACGAAAACAATATTGGTGGTGTAGTTGGTGATAGCAAGACCCTTGTAATTGGAATTGAACAAGTCGGCATTTGGCCCATTCAAGCCAAAGAGTTGGTTGCAGGAGGAAAGAGAACTTTTCAGATCCAGTTTACTTGAAAATGCGGTTTGGTGTGGAGACTCGGACAGCTGAAAGTATCCCCATTCATTACATCCCTACCGTTAGTTCAAGTATTACTTGATAGAGCCAGAGAAGCAGATCATCTTGAGTGATTATGCTTTGTTCATTTGGCTGATTTTTGAATGTGCTGAAAAGAGAATAATAATCATCAAGGGCTTCCTGATCAGAAGCATTTGGATTGATGAAACTTGTTAAATAATTTCCACTACACACATAGTCAATTAGCTTTACAGTACTTCCTCCTAAATACAGTTTAGCGGAGCGTCCATACTGAACAACAGAAGACATGATACGAGAAAATGATGGAATTACAGGAGAGCTTGTATGAGCATCATTCAACTTGACTGCTCTTCTCCAGCCAGTAGCACAGGCATCTGATCCACCTGATTTTGCAAGCCCGATATCAACAGCGTAGCCGTACTCCCAAAAGTCTGGCTTGGCCAACACTGGGGCAGATGAAGAATGTGCTGCATATACCACATCCGGATATTTCAATCGCATCCATGCAGCAAGATTGCCTGGGTAACTTCCTCCAACAGCAATCCACCTGCTTTTACTGTTAACTTGTTTTGAGTAGCTTTTGATAAAAGTATAGCCATCTGCTAATGCTTGATCAACAGTAAAGGTTTTCATTGCTGATTTCAAATTTAGAATCCCCAAATCTTGAGCAAAAGGATTGAGACCGTCATCGCCGTAGTATCGGTGCTCCAAGATAATCAAGAGCCCGTTGTATCTTTGGGCCAATTCATAGTGCAGTTCGTAAGGCAAAAATGTAGCGTTGATAGATGATTCACCACCCATTTCCAGGAAGATAGGGCCTCCTTTTGCACTGTCATAAAATTCATCATCCACATAAAATCTCTGTTTAAAGGTACCTCGAGAAGCATCATTGTGGTCAATTTGTTGGTCAAAGTACTGGTAAATGAGTGGGCGATCCTTTATTTGTTCTGCAAACTTTATTCTAATGTTAGTATGGTTTTACTGTAACATATCTTTGTAGCTGTTAATCTGGAATGCTGCACTGGCGCCTAACAGCAAGCAGAATGACAACATATTGAAGTTCATTGGTCCACACTTTTTCTGTTTCCTAAAACATTTTATACTCTTGGTATTCAGTCACAACAGATAGTCACACTTCCCCTTTTAGAGTTTTCTCAAAGAATAATTGAACCAAAGTGGTACAACTAGCTGCAAGCCAGGAAGCGCATGGCAGTACTTTCTTTTTAGGTTGAGAGGATTAATCGCATTCCATTTTTGGTCGCCGCTTATTTCGACCAGAAAAGGCTAAACCTTTCCTCCTCCACTAGCTGTGCGATTAGTAATTAAGGAATAATACGGATGAATTAATTGTACAGGCAATGATTATGTGATTTGCGGTATACCATTCACTTTATACTGAGTCATCTTTACCGTCAGTCCATCTCTGAAAAAATCTCTAACAAAAAAATCATGTCCACCTTTGGGAGGTTTATTTGAGTTAATTTCTAGTTTATTCAGAGTAACAACGTTTGGCGAATCGCATTGTAAAGCAGTCGGAGTTATTGTCGACGGATGCCCACCTGGTTTGCCACTTACAGAGTCTGACGTGCAACCTCAATTAACTAGGAGAAGACCAGGACAAAGTGATCTAACAACACCAGTAATAGATGCTAATATTAGAGAGATGAAAAAGATCAAGTTACAATATTATCTGGATGTGAAAAAGGTTATACATTAGGAACACCAATTGCAATGATGGTTCCTAATCAGGATCAAAGACCGCATGACTATGGAGAAATGGATTACTATCCAAGACCATCTCATGCAGACTGGACTTATTTAGAAAAGTACGGGGTTAAAGCGTCCTCTGGTGGTGGCCGTTCAAGTGCAAGAGAAACCATTGGTAAATTTTACTAACAGAAGGAAGAGTTGCTGCATCCGCAATTGCTGAAAAGTATTTAAAAACAGCATTTGGAATTGAAATAGTCGCATTTGTAAGTGCAGTTGGGAATGTAAAAATGGAACCAATGGATGATTATGAAGATGCAGAGGATAAGTCCCAGTGGTTGGAAAAATGGCACAAATGGTGGACATATTTAAATACTGTTCAACGAAAAGAAGTGGATGCAAACGAAATTAGATGTCCAGATCCAGTTGTTGCGGAAAAAATGAAACAAGTAAGTCAGTGTTAACCATCAGAGAATCTTGAGAGCAAAAGATGATCAGAATTCTATTGGAGGAGTGGTGCAATGCGTAATTCGCAATGTACCTACTGGACTTGGAGAGCCATGCTTTGACAAGTAATCGTTTTTAATACAGACTTGAAGCTAAACTAGCACACGCGATGCTATCAATTCCTGCCACAAAGGCATTTGAAATTGGAAGTGGTATGTCTGGTACCCAAATTCCAGGAAACGTTCACAACGATTCGTTTGTTCAAAAAGATGGTCGTATGAGGACTGAAACAAACTTCTCTGGTGGTGTTCAAGGGGGTATCTCGAATGGAGAAGATATTTACTTTAAAGTAGCGTTTAAATCAGTGGCTACAATTGGGCAAGAACAAGAAACTGCCAAGTACAGTGGTACAGCTGGTGTCTTGGCGGCTAAAGGAAGACACGATCCATGTGTTTTGCCAAGAGCAGCACCAATTGTCGAATCCATGGCCGCTTTGGTCATTATGGAAATGGTCTTGCAGCAAGAGGCAAGAAAGGGAGCTGCTAGCCATTTAGCAAAGGGTGAACTTCCGCCAGTTCTAACTGGAAAATTGGAGGGCGCTCTTTAATAAATTAATGATTTACATTGCTTTATTTTATAAAATCAAGAAACAGGGGGGACTGATGGCTTGAATAATCCATCTGGTCTTTGTTCTTCGTCTTTGATAAATTGCAAAACTTCGTCAACAAAAGTCCCTGCTTTACCGCTGGCTAAATCTTCTCTGTAAACAGAGGCTTTTGCAATAGCCTCCTTGAAAATTGTTACAACATTGCTACCATCGCTAGCTGACACAAAATAGAAAGGCAGATCCTGTTCGTTACCACCTCTTTCTATTCTTCTCTTTTCTACAAACGCAAAGGATTTGGTTGCTCTTGAAGGATCCATGTCAATCTTGTTTGCAACAACAATAACTGGCATCTTTATTCCGCGATGTGAAATCAACTCTTCATACCAAGTATCAAGGTTCTTGTAGCTATATTAGTCAATAGTACGTTATTTTTCTTGTAACATCAAATACAAGGATACAGCAATGCGCTCCGTGATAATAACTTGCATGCATACTTTGAAATCGTTCTTGTCCTGCTGTATCCCAAAAATCAATTTCCAAATTTTCTGTTGGAGCTTTGGGATTTGGACATACATGTCTATACAATGTTAAAGCGTACGTTGAAGATTGGTGAGGAATGTAGTCGTCCAGTAAATATCGCTCCATGAGTTTAGATTTCCCAACAGCCGAATCACCTAATAAGATAATCTAATCAAGGATGACTTACCTTCAAATCTGCCGGCTTTTCGATTTTTTGAATATCCTTCATGAACGCGTGTAAAAATAATGAGGCTTTATTAAAGTGGTTGGTACTGGTGTTTCTTTTGAACACCAAGCAAACTCAATATCCAAACTTTCAACCGTAGCAAATTCGATTTAAACTTTTCGAATTGCGTCTTAAACCAAGATTTGTTTGGTTTAATGAATTTATCGAGCAATTCTTGGTCACCGCTTTCCTTATCTTCTAAGCGTTTACCAGCGATAGGGCCGTTGTGATCATATTCAATCAAAGTTGGAACGCTTTGGAGTTTAATTACCGGATCGATCTTGTAAGGATGATTTGGTAGAAACTTATACGTTTCTCGATCTCCAGCAGCAACCAAGAGCAGTACAGAGTGTTGTACTTTAGATAAGGTTTTGCGAATAAGAGGTAAGGCTTTACGAGTCTAGTTATCAGTGATTCATTACATCCCCACACCAGGATTCACCTGTATTTGGATCAATGGAACCATAAAAAACAACAAAGATCCTCTTGTATGGAACCTGAATGGTCTTGTTGAAGAATTCGTAGAACGCAAATTCTGGTACACTGATTACATCCGCCATTTTCAATTGAGCCAAAATTTGTCTTGTTTTTATGCTCTTATATTGCGAATATTTGCACCATCCCCACAGACGGCCGATCGTTATCAGATTACAAATTACTTTTTATTTTTCTTGTTAAATGCTTCTTCCCAAGACCTTGCTCTCTGCTTCCAATCATGTTTATCATAGGGCAAAGTTGACTGTTGTCTGTATTCTGGAATTCCTCCCCATTTCTTTTTAGGTTCAGCTTCAGCGTCGTATTTGATACTCAGAAATCCTCCTTTAAAAGGTATCTTGCTTGAATTCTGAATTAAATAGTCGGCTGCGTCTTGTTCAATATTGGCAAACCCAAATTGCTTTGGTTCTCTAGTAGCCTTGTTGAATGCAATTTCGCACTTTTGCGCATATCCAAAGCCCTCCAAGAACTCATACAACTCGTCCGCTGATGTTCCAAAAGGAATATTTTGTATAAATACTCTCCGCACGTTTTCCTTGGCTTCCTTTATCCTATCGCTATACACTGCAGGTATAACGCTTGGGAATTTTGTTCTAACTTGTGAATAAATGCAAGGATTCTGTGGTAGTTTAATTTTCATTAGAAGCAAAAAGAACACTTGAAAAAATGGGTGATCAGAAGCTAGCATACGCAATTTGTGATTTCCTCTCTCGCAGCATTAAAAATGGCACCATCAAGAGCGACGATGCAGAAGGAATTGAAGGTAATTTTCAATCTGATTTCAGTTGCCATTCAATGCATTGGTGAAGCTTTTGGAGTCAGCTATCCAGAAAACACTGAATTGAAAGCTGCTGCAAACTTGGAGCAAGTATTCAATGTATTTTTAAAGACCCAAGATCAGGCCCAACCTAAAAAACCTCAAGAGCAAGCTCTACCTAAAAAGGCTGAGAAGGTTGTAAACAAGGAATTGGCTGAAGAATTGAAAGGCCAAGGAAATAAGTTGTTAGCAAGCAAGAACTTTGCTGAAGCGATTGTGAAATACACTGAAGCAATCGAAGCCGATGATACTAACGCTGTGTATTATTCAAACAGAGCTGCTGCATATTCACAACAAGGAAACCATGACCTTGCAGCCGCGGATGCTAAACAAGCATTGACAATTAATCCAGATTATTCAAAGGCATATTCAAGATTGGGACATGCTGAATATTGTTTGGGAAACTATCAAGCCGCAGTTGATGCTTACACCAAAGGAAGTGAAATGGAACCAAATAATGCTTCAATTAAACAATCTCTTGCTGCCGCCCAACAGAAATTAGGATCAGTTGCTCGTCAAGCTGCAGATCCAGTTGGCTCTTCGCCATTTGGAGGCATGGGTGGAATGCCAGATATTTCCCAAATGATGAAGTAAGTTTCACTAATAATAGCGATCCAAATATTATGAATATGGCCGCAAAGATGATGAGCAACCCTGCTGTTGCAAACATGATGAGCAATCCTGCAATTGCAAATATGATGAACGGTGCTAGAAATGGAGGTGGTATGCCAGATATCGCATCATTAATGAACAATCCAGAAATTGCACAAATGTAAATTGAATTAATTTTAGGGCCTCTTCGTTAATGAGTGATCCTGAAGCTATGAATACTTTGATGAACAACCCAGCTCTTGCCAACTTGGCCAAAAATTTACCTAAAGAATAAATTGAATTATAAACCTTTGAGACTAGCCAAAAATATTTGGTGATTTTATGTACTGGATTTTTGTCTGAAATTGAGAAATCTGAAATATGGAAGTGCTGTTCAACAAAGCAATCCAGCTAAACATCAAGAACCAAACGGAAAACAAGAAGCCGATCAATATCAAAATATCACAGATTCAAAAGGAGGTCAAGAAAGTAAATGATTGTTAATGAAGCTCAACTTTCAACTTACAGACGAAACCGATCCTTTCTTTTTCTTTTACTTGGATATCATCGAGCAAGATTTTCACTTGATAAAGCAAGAGCAAGGGCTGCTCATTGATTTTGTAGAGTTTCCGGTGAAGTTTATTGAATTGCTAGAGGCGTGTATTGCAAGCGGAAAAGATCTCCATCCAAAGTAATTATTAGATAACTTAGATTTGTTGCCCAGCTGCAACAGGACGATCGGTATTCGACATTTTCCATCATTGAAGCCAACTCGTTTAAGCAAATCAACCATTTGTCATTAAAGTTTAATCAGGGAAATGATTCAACAATCAAAGAGTACTTGGCAACTGTTGTCAAGGACTTTAAAGTATTTTTACATTAATTCAGACTCAAACTCATAATTTACACCAGGCTCTGTCAGCTTCAACACGCTCAAACAAAGAATCTGAACAGATTATCTCAAAGATTAGTGCAGAGTTGGATCAGTTGAAGATGCGACACTCGGAAGAGATTAACGTACTGAAACAGAATCATTTAATAGAGCTTACAAAAGAGAAGGAGCGTTTTATGGGAGATAAGGACAATTTTAGAGAGAGTAATGAGCAGCTACTTCAAAGCACTAGATCAGAATATGAACAGAAAGTAAAGGAATTGTCAGAAAAATTAAACAGTTTGAATGTCTCTTATTCTCATATTCTGAAACATTCGCAAAACTTGGAATCAACAAATTCAGACCTTGTAAAGAAATTGGAGTCAGTAACTCAAGATTTGTCTTTTTCAAGACAGGAAAGTGAGAGGTTGTCGGTAACCAAGCAACACTTGCAGGACTCAAATAAAATGCAAACTGCAAAGATTGAATTGCTAGAAACCAATTTAAGGGAAACAGAAGAAAGAGAACGCGTTGCTTTGGAAGAAAAGAAAAAGGCAATAGATAGAGTTGATTTGATTCAAATTCAGATTGTAATATATAACTAAAATAGAAACGCGAGGAAGATTCCGTTCAAGTGTTGAAGCACCAGGTTGAGGGGTTGGAGCAAGGTTTGAAAAAGGCTGGAGAAGAAATCAACAAAGTAAGTTGGATTTAAGTCAGGGAAATGAAATTATCAAGCGACTGCAATTGGATCTGAAAAATGCCAAATCCAAGATCAAGCTAAAGAATGCAGTTACTTTACAACAAGAGAAATTGCTGGATGAAAGGATGGCTTCAATAGATTCACTTCAAAAAGAACTTTCCCAAACTCACAAGATAAATCAAGAACAGCAAACTGATTTGGAAGGAAAGACAAAGAAAATTGCAGAGTTGTCCTCTCAATTAGAAGAAAGTAGAAAGATTATTGAAGACAACAATAGAGGTAATATTATCTAATATAGTAATTGAGTGGTTGCATAAGCAACTGAATGAAGAAGCTCTACAAAAACCTCTCTATTCAAAAGGATTTACTCAAATAGACTTTTCAAAGTATACGACGGTTGAACCAGAGAAATTCACAGAATTTAGGCAAACCCCAAAACATAAGGAAGACCTTGTATTCACTCCTCGGGAAAGGGAGCATCTCTCTGTTCCACGAACGGTTACACCAAACCTTCCCAAATTCACACAACCAACTACAAGTATTCCACTGAAATTTGATCAGCCTGTAGTTCAACCAAAAAGTAGCTACTTTTAATAAATTTTCCGTTAATTGAAACTTTCAAAAAGAATTTATTCATTAGAATTATTTTCTGGGTTTTGTTTAAACAAAAATTCGGCCAAATAGTCAATTGGATCTTCTGGCCTAATCTTGGCAACTTCAACCAATCCAGCTGTCAATGTAGGCATAATATATTTTACCAAGTAGTTGCGTAGCGGTTCAGATTGGATTTCCAATACTTCTTGCTCTTGTTTACGGACCTGTTCTAATTTGGCGTTCCATTCGGCAGTAGCTTTCTTGTGACGTTCCATTTCTTCTTGCTGTCTTTTATGACGTTCCTCTGCGGCTTGGGCTTCAGCTTTCAACTATAATTAGCATCGATTACCTTTGCCTGTTCAGCTTCGCGTCTTTCTGCAGCTATTTGCTCTGGTGTAAGCCCATAATTTCGAGGTTCGCCCAATTCTTTCTCAATTTGCTCAATAATTTGACTGGTTTCTAGCAATTCTACCTGTAAAATTACAGGGCTAGTTTCTAATTCATCAAAATAGTTTAGAACAGTCAATTCGTCCGTGTTGTTCTTTCGGAATTCATCTAGTCTTTTAGTTAAGGCTGGGTTAGCTGTTTTTACCTTCTTCAGAATTTTTTGTTCCAGCAACTGCAGCTTCAGGAAGTTTTTGAACCCTTTGTTTGATGGCAAGATCAGACATTTCGATCGTAAATACAAATTCAGGGACAATAACATCGTCAACCACTGGGATGATTCTTTCTTCTTTGCCGTCATCATCAGATGCTTTGTTAGTCAAATATACGTTTAAATAATTCATTCGCTTCATCTAGCGTAGTAGGGAACCCGTCTAAGATATAGCCTTGGTTCTTGCAAGGCATTGATTTCAATTTATCTTTGATGAAGCTGATAGTTTGCTGTGGAGGTAATTTTCCATTGTTGGCTCTCATTGCTTCACGCATTTCGTTGAGCAATTCACGGTCTGCTTCCAAATCAGTTTCTTCATCTTCGCCGGTAGATTGGCCGCTAACCCTCTTCTCGAGTGCTATCAATGCTTGATTCACTACTTCATCGGTTTCCAGATAGTGTATCTTGTACAACTCTGCAATTTTTTGTGCGTAAAAGGTTTTCCCAGATGCTGGTGGGCCGTGCATAACAATTTTGAGTGCCCACAATCCTCTTGCATCTTTATATTCTTGTATAAGCTGAGGCAGGGATTCAATTATACCGCTCTGAATTTAATTTATAATTACTTCGTACTTCCATTCTAATCCGAGGTCCTTAATGTATGCAGGCTCCATTCTTAAATTTACAGTTAGCATATCAATGTCTTCTTGTGTGAAACCTTTTTCCAAAAACCCTTCTTCTTTGCCAACCTTTTTAACTACTCCGTTTGAAAGCGAATCTGCAATAGCCTGAATTTAGTGAAAGAATTACCTTTGTAATTTCGTAAAGAGTCGATTTACTTTCGTCAACGGCCACAATATATTTTACCTCTGGGGACGTTTCAATTACTTCAACAGTAATGGCAATCAAGTCATCCAAGTGTATTGTTGGTAAAACATTGGTGCCGTCGCCAAAGCAGGTTAAAGCAGCTTCATTGTGCCACGCAGACTTTGGTTAGCTCTAAATTTACCTTGAACAAGTAATGGAAAATTGAACTTCCTGCGTGATACACTAAACCCGAAGCAATAACGTAACCCTTAAACTTTTCCTTTTTGCTGTGCTTCACAATATTCTTTTCAATAGCCATATGATTCTTAAAGTTTGGGTGGGGTTTCCTTCTACGATATTCGTCTTCAGCAAACGCAGCCTCTGGATCATCGGTATCGCCTTTAGTTTTTGCCCAGGTCATTACTGTTGAAATTGCAATAAAAATCTTTGGTTTTTCAAAATTGTCAATCATAGTGGATAAATCTACATTATGCAGAATTACATTCCAGTGCCCAAGTAATTTCATCCAAATCGCTCATCATATCGAAAACAATTATATCTGAATCCAGCATTAACTTTTGAACTTGTTCTCTATCAGTGCTCTAACGCATTAACATTAAATTACAGATACGCATTCGCTAACCCCCTTGGATTTTTGACCAACTCTGGGGATTTTCTCTATAGCTTCGCGTCTGCTGGCGTCCTTCTTTTTATCACCGGTTTCAATCATTTTTCCGGGTTTTGCAGGATATTTGGTTGGCAAATGTGATTCCAATGAATCAGAAATAGGCTTTTGTAAAGTTCCTACGACAGTATAGAGCTCTTTTGGGGCTTTGTCTGCTTTGGTTCCATTTCCCTCCTGTCCGGTTTGTTGTTGTTCTTCTTCCTCTTCCTCATTTTCTTCCTCGCTCCTTGAATGTCCAACCACCGTCTGTGATAAGACATTTGAAATGTTATGTCCAAATGGTGTGTCTACTCCTGACACAAATACTTTCATTTTTCACTAACCTTTTTCGCGTTCGTTCTGAAATTATAATGTTCTCACAAGTCGACTAAAGCACAAATAGAGCGGCTTGTAACATAAATATAATTTAAGTGACGCTTTCTGTGTAAAGATGATCGAAAATAAGGCTCTTTAAAATAATGAACAAAAGCACGTTCAATACCTCTAATCAACTCTCAGATCAATTTGAATAACATGGTTGGAGATTGATTCTGTGGATGATTGAAACAAGGAAGGTGACTCAATCGCGTTATGCAGTTTCGTTAAGTTGAGGAACAGATAAAGATCCCGTTCTTTTAGTTGGCGATAAGACACTGCAAAGGGCCACAGATTTCGTGTCTTGCCCATGACTGACTGTCGTAGCTCGCTTATTTCAACATTCAATGGAAGTTAAAATAAAAGCCTTTTAATATCATCCCCGCAGTTGAAAACTAATCAAACATTTCAGTTTACCGTATGTGCGCTAATTGACGGATGGGATATTGAGATTACTGTATGTTCGATGAGTCCTCTATTCCACTCTCTAGAATCCCCAATGAATCTTCCAAGTGTTACATAGAACATGTTCGAGTATCTATTAAACTATACAACTTGGCTCTATTGAAATAGAGTTATATGGCGTATATCTGATGCTAAACTGAGGTGATTCTTCGTAAAGTCGCATAAATTAGTCGAGCATAGTTGCCACTTCTACAGTAATTAATTCAAGCAGGGTGATGATAGTGCAAACAATCAAGGCTCACGAAGTTGAAATTCTGTGCCGTTTTCTGGAGATCTGGTACAAGATAACACAATGGTCATGGCGGCATCACATTCTTGATGAACCGCAACTTTAATATTAGCATTTAATGTGGTAGTGATAGAACTGCGACTCCAGTTTGAACCATATAACAGGAAACATAGATATTTTCCAGATTGAGGACGATAAGTTTTAGCTTTTGTGTTGGTTGTGCTGGTGAGGCGTTTTGACCAACCACGGTCCATCACATAGATTTCATGAGGTTGACATGAGAAGTCTTTGAGGACAAGAACTATAAATTCCCTAAACCAAGCGTGAAGATCATTCAATGGTTTCCTATCTTGCCCTTGCCTTTGCTCTATTGGCCAGTGTCTCCGCTGCTCCTTCAAAAGGAAAGTATCACGGTGATCAAGTTTTCAGAGTTAAAATCGATACACCACAACAAAAAGATTCATTCCATGCGATTCTAAAGGTTTTAGATTTTTAATTGTAGGACCGAAGCTTAAAGTTGGACGTGTGGACTGACCATACCTCCGGAAATGTCATTGATGTCAGAGTTCCGCAAAACAGCGTGAAAGAGTTCAAATCTAAAGTTGGTGAATTCACTCACTCTTTAATTGTTGAAAATGTTCAAGATTTGGTAGATTCGGAAAAGACTCACTCTCTTGTTAACACAGCGTCTTCAATTTATTCTGACTATCAAGACACTGCCACCTTGGTTAAATATCTGCAAGGTCTTCCTGGTACCACCCCTATTAAATTGGGCAGCACCTACGGAGGAAACACCATTGATGGAATAAAGTTTGGGACCGGCCCAAAAACCATCGTGTTTAATGGGGGTATTCATGCAAGGTACTTTAGTCTTTTAACGTCAGAGAATGGATTTCACCTTCTGTAACTACCTATGTTGCAGACTACCTGCTCAGCTCAGATCCAACTGCTGTTTCATTGAGAAGCAAGTTCACTTTCCATGTTATACCAGTCTTGAATCCAGATGGATATGCATACACTAGAGATCCTAACGGTGATAGAATGTGGAGAAAGAATAGAGAGCCAAATCCTTCCAACACCGATTGTCCAGGTACTGATGTCAACAGAAACTTCTCGTTCAAATGGTCTGACCCTGGAGCGTCCAGTGATGAATGTGACGAAACTTATTACGGATCTGGTCCTTTAAGTACAAAAGAAGCAAAGGCACTCGACACTTATGTGAAGAGCTTAAAGAATGTAGTTAGTTATATCGACCTTCATTCTTACAGCCAACTTTGGTTGTATCCTTGGGGATATACCCAAGATCCATCTCCTGATCACACTGATCATGCAGCAGCCGCAGCAGCAGGAGTTAAAGCTCTTAATGCTGTAAACAAGGTTAAATTTACCGCAGAACGTAATGCTTGGTTAATATTAGAATCTGATTCGTTATACCAAACTTCTGGTACTACAGATGACCACTTTTATGCAACCGCTGGTGTGAAATATTCCATGACTATCGAACTAAGAGACACTGGTAACAATGGGTTTATCTTGCCTGCCAGTCAAATAGTTCCAAGTGGAAAGGAAACAATTGCAGGATTAGTAGCATTCTGGGGATATGTTGATGCCCACTAAATCACACTGGCTTTAATAAAACTGTTTAGATATTGGACGACTGTTGACTGACGTCAGACATGAGCTCTTTGTTCATATCACATATTCTCTATCAATTGTTTCGCAAATGCGATTTAGATTAGTTAGTCTTGGAATATTCTTATATTCAGTTATTTCGCGACCGCTACAGTTACATGATCAAGTAATCAGAGTTCGTGCAGAAAATATGCAAAAGAGAAATGTCTTGGATTCAATCATACATGTAAAATTATTGATTAATTCCAGGATCCTTTTCTAGAATTAGATATCTGGAAAGATGATTGGTCGGAAATAGATATAAGGGTGACAGGATCAAATTTGCCGACATTCAAAGACCGATTAAAAGATTTTGAATACATAGTAATCATCGATGATCTGCAAGCGTTGGTGGAAGCGGAGCAGATTGATTATGCTAGAAAGAAGAAAAGGAACATTCTGACTGCTCAGGATCTCTTCGCATCTTACCAAGATGCCGATACACTGATTGAATTTCTAGACAATATTCCTGGGGCTCAGCCGATAAATTTGGGTGCTACTTATGAGGGTAATCAAATACGAGGGATTAAGTTTGGAAGAGGCTCAAAGAATGTTGTTATTAATGGTGGTATTCACGCCCGTGAGTGGATTTCTCCTGTACGTTATAACTAAACTAGGCTGTAACTGCATTCACTGCGAATTACTTGCTGGGATCTGATAGCGAAGCCGTAGATATGAGAAGCAAATTTACATTTCATATTATCCCCGTGCTGAATCCAGATGGATACGCCTATACAAGGGATTTGGATGGAGATAGATTTTGGAGAAAAAACAGAGAGCCCAATCTGAATAACGTTAACTGCACCGGAACCGATATTAATCGAAATTTTGAATATATGTGGGGAAACGACGATAAAGAATGCATGGAAGGATACGCTGGGGCTTCACCATTTAGCACAAAGGAAGCCGAAGCATTGGATAACTATATTAGAAATTTAGATAATGTAGTTGCTTATTTTGATCTTCACAGTTACAGCCAGTTGTGGTTAATCCCATATGGGTGGACAACCGATCCATCTCCAGATGAATATGATCAAATAAGCGCTTCCAAGGCTGCAGTTGAAGCTATTATGGGTGTACATGGCACTAATTTTGTGGCTCAACGTAAATATTGCTAAAAATAGAATCTTCTCGACTATATATTACCACTGGAACAGCAAACGACCACTTTTATGGTTTACGCAAGATCAAGTATTCTGTTGCGGTTGAGTTGAGGGATGGAGGCAACTATGGGTTTCTACTTCCTGCTGAGCAAATAGTTCCTAGCGGAGAAGAATTCACTGCCGGTTTAATTGCATTTCTAGATTATGTCTATATAAATTGACTCTTCCATTGCACTTTTCCTTTTGACGTGTGTCGGAGAATTTACCCCAATGAAATCTACAGTAGAGTTTTTGATAAAGCATTTCGATGAATTGGATTTAAAGAAAGAAGAAGAATTGAATAGAATTCATTATGGGAATTCCGACTCAGAAAGAGCCTCAACTTCAATGTCAAAGACAACTTTGGTTGCAAAAAATAAATCCACCACAGACACAGAATCCAATTTAAGCGCTTCTGTGAGGGAAGATTCCATTGAGGAGATTAAAGAATTGGGCCGTAAAAGAACAGGCTCATCCAAATATCACCAGAAGTGTAACGGAATGCGTATAGAATCTTTAATGCTGTAGATGAGCCAGTGTCTATGGCTACACGTATTAATTTGGACAAAAACACTAGAGACAAGATTAATAAGATGAAGAGAATCCTTCTTCATACAAAGATGCAACAAGAACCACTTGAATTGAAAAAATATTGTAGAGTAAGGCTGGCAAAAGAGGTGATTTACATTTAACAAGCAGAAAAGTAAAATTCCGGTTGCGAGATGGAATCCATCGACTGTTTACAGGCCAGACCCTCTCCATTCGAAATCACCTAAAAAGAATAAGGACGTCGGCAAAATTCAAGATCCAATAGAACAGGAAATAAAACCATACATCCTGAACCTGGTCCCATACATCACTCCGTTGTCAGTAAACGCCAATAGCCCTGCCCAACCATTTAGAGACCGTTTTCAACTGGAATATAGTAATGCGTACTTGGAAATTGCAAAAAGCATTCCTAAAATCAAGTACAAACCATTAAACCTAACTACTGAATAAAAGCAATAATTTATTGCAATGATTATGAATGTCTTTTCGGATCTATAACAAAAGCAGCAGACATTCTAATTGAATTTGCTGGTTCAACATAAGTCTTTAGTCTCTTCATCGTAGGTGTTGTGGTAGTTGTACTTCTGACTTCAATGTCTTTTCGGTAATATGCTAAACCAGCGAGCCACCTGGCACGATCTTGAATGCTTTCAGCCATAAAATACTACCATTAACAGAAATTACCAATGGTGGAATATTTTTCAATTTTCCTTGATTTTGACACGAGATATCCAGTTGTGCTCTGCAGTTTTTGTGGCAGATTAGTTTACAAGCTATGTCAGTTATCAATTACATGTGCATTCAAATCCCACATTTTTGGTATCCCACAATGGTTCATTGCATATTCCACAGTCAGTAGGTTTGAAGTATTGCCGCTGGCTGAATACATGTCCTTTAGTGTCTGTACCAGAAATATTTTGGCCCATCTTCACTATTAGCTCTTTGATCTTTGCGGGATTTTTAGAGTCCAAGATTTCAACATTTTCTATATCAACACCTTACTACCTTTGATCTTGGCGATTATCCTATCGGAAGTCAGGATTTCAACTTCTATTGCTTTTGCCTGTTCAGAGTTGTGTTTTTTCTTTTTGTCGCCAACGGCCAATTTACTCAATGCTTCTCTCTTCTTCACTTCATCCTCAAGCTGAGCGGCAAGTTCTTTTCTTAAAGACTCGGCAGCATTTGCATGGGAATGCTAGATAAGTAATGACTTACGGTATCAACACCACTTTCTTCTTCTAGTAGTTTTTCTAGTTCCATGTTAAGGGTTCTTATTCTTCTATTGGAAGCATCGATTTGGTTAATTACCGTGACTTTTTGAGCATCAGTAATCAGTTCCAGCATTTTGGAGCCTGCATTCCTCATATTTTCTTCCACTGCAATACTCTCCTTTAACTGAGTAATTCTTTGCAATCTTTCCGCGTGTAACTACATTAATAAATCTGTACTCCTTCTTGATTATCTGATGTTATCGTATTGGCAGCTTGAATTTTGAAGATCAGATCAATATCACGTGCGTTTGCGTGAATAACTTCATTCTGTGAGACTGTTCTTGCAACAAAAATTTCGCACGAGAGATCACACACAAATGCCCCGCTGTTTGGCGCTTCGTTGTATTGTACTTTGGTTTCAAAGGTAAACAATTTGTCCTCCATAAACACCAAATATTGCTTTTTCCATCCCTTTTTTACCTTTCCACCTTTTGGCACTTTAATCCATCCATCCAGTCCATCCATTGGATTGAAAAAGTCGAGGACTAGATATAAATTGATATTTACCTGTGAGCTGAGGATTTTTGAGAATATTTGGACTTTGTAGCTTAGCAGATTCCAAACTTTGAATACTTTGGTGGCTTTTGTTTCTGACATGATCGTTCGATTTTTCATCTTCCTCGTGCAGCTTTTTATCATCGTTTAAGCTCTCCTTTGACCTAAAGAACATGCCACTTAAGCGATTAAGACCAGTACGCGAAGACTTGTCCTTATCGCCCTTCTCCAAAGGCCTATATTCTTTACTCTTATGGGTTTGTTCGCGGAGTATATCGGTACTATCTGTACGCTTGAAGCTATCAACTCTCTCAATTTCTCCTTCTAGTTCTGAAATTCTATCTTGTAATTCAGAAACTTGATTTTTTGCTTGAGAAGATTCCATTACTAGTTTCATTATTTGTTGATTGTTGTTGTTCAATTGCTCTTCAACTTTCAATCTTTGGGTAGCTTCTTCCTTTGCTCTCTGGGCATATTGATGGATAGTGCTTTCAGTTTCGGCCTTTATTTCTTCGATTTGCTTATCAAAGGCGTCTTTCGCAGTACTCATGTTGATCAGAAGTATCTTTTCTTGAGTTTTCAAGTGCAGGATTTCTTCATGTAGGCCGTTTACCATCTGATCATAGTTTTCAATTTGAGACACATATTGACGATTCGAGCTAGTTAATAGACTAATCTTCTCTTCAAGGATTGCATTTTCAGACTCTTTGGTAACTTTCAACTTTCTTTCGTTAGAAAGCGCTTCTTCATTGGCTTGCAACTTATTCAGAGTATCAGAATAATGCTCCATCTCGACCTTGAGTTTCCCATTCAGCTGTTCAATGTCTCTCCTGAATGTGTTGTTTTCTGATTCTAATTTAGCAATGGTCTCCAAAAGATTTGTGTTTGTATTTTCAATGTTCTTGTGAGACTCTTTGAATTCATTGAAAGATTGGGTGAGATTTTGTAAATTATGTTCAGTAATTTCTTTCTCTGATTGAAGTTTTTGAATAATTTCCGAATTATCGGTTAGTTTCTGTTCCAATGAAGATAATTTTGATTCAGCACTTGCTTTCGATTTTTCTGCCGTGTCCAATGCTTTTCGTAGAGAATTATTCTCAAGTTCGAGCAGCGCTTTAGTTTTATTTTGCTGGGATAATTCTTCCACCAACTTGTTCTTTGATTGTATTGTAGCCTCCATATCCGACTTTAACTTTACAATCTCTTCATTGGTTGTTTGATTACTGGAATTACGTGCTTCAGCGAGCTGTAAACTGAACTTTTCCCTTTCCTCTTCGAGACCTTCGATTCTATTCGCAAAAGAATCGTTCTCCATTTTCAGCAACACTTCATTCTTTTCAAGTTCGGTGATTCTGTCATTTTGCTCATTTATAATCTCAACTTGTTCTTGCAAATGCTCCTGCGAAACTTGAGTAAGTTGCTCCAACTCTGAGTTCAATTTGAATAGTCGATTTTTCAGATCGGCCACTTCTTGCTTTCTTTCCAAGATTGTAATTCCTGCCAGTGTACATTTTTGTGATAAGGATTCGTTATCACTCTGTTTTGCTTTAATTACGTCTTGAAGTTCTTTAATTTTTAATTCTAAATTGGCATTCAACTTTGATGTTTCATTGTGCAAGATCTCTACTTTCAACACTTCTTCTTTTTGAGCTTTCAAATCCGAGATTGCTTTGGCCAATTCCTTTTCTAATCGAGATCGTGCCTCTGTCAATTCATTAAGATTGTTCATCTGGAGAGCGGATTCGGTTTCCTTTAATTGGGATTTAGATAGCTTCTCTGCTAAATTTGTATTTTCAGCCAAAGCGCGATCACAGGTGCTTTTCAATTGCTTGATTTCAGTTTCAAGTTTGATTTTTTCTTTCTGAAGTGTATTCAACGTATTTTCAACAATAGCTTTGTTTTCTAATTCCAGGGCAAGCTTGGTTTGTAAGGATTTCAGTTCTTGCTCGGCAGCACCAAGCTTTTCAAATGTCTCTTTGTTCTCTACGATTTGAATTGGCTTTGGCTCTGTCTTTTTTGGTGCTGAAGTTGTTGCGCTTTCATTCACTCCTGGATAAACAATCATCGCGGTTGAGTTATGAACATAATTGTACCCAATGAACGCCAGATTTTTACCAGAAAATTCTTTAGTCTTGCTGATTGGTTTCTGAGCAAATTTTTTGCTTTCATTATCTTCATCCTCAAAGTATCTGGTGTCCTCTGGCCCACTCAATTCTGGTATGAAGGGAGCCTTTTGATTTCGAATATTTTCCCAATTTATACCTTCGAACCATTTGTGATTCATAATTTCCTTTGCGCCATTTTGGCCGATTCTTACTTCCTGCTTGCAAATCAATCTAGGTTTTAGAGGTCAGCTACCTTGAAATCAAGTCTTTCACGGTATCAGAAAGCTCCACATCATCTGGGAAGGCGAAATACTTTTCGTGATTCATAATTCTGCCATAGGTTCCAGCTAGAGATTCTGAATAGAACGGAACCTCGTCACACAGCATTTCATATAGAATGATCCCTTAATTAGTCAAAATGAACCTATTGACCACCAATCAACGCCGATACCATAATTTACATTTCCTTCGTTTGCTTTTAAAATCTCTGGAGAAATATAATCTGGAGTTCCAACGGTTTCGTGAGAAGTAATCTACATTAATTCAAATTTACTGAATCCTTGTCTGATAGCCTTATACAGGAACCAAAATCCGCCAACTTAATATGGCCTTGAGAGTCCAATAAATAATTCTCTGGCTTGACATCTCGATGAATGTAATGGTGGTTGTGGATTTCCTCTAAAGACAGAATCATTTCTGCGATATAGAATCGAGCCTCCTCTTCAGTAAACACCGTCTCCCGATTGTTCATTAAAGCCCTCATACTTCCCCCACAAACGTATTCCATCACCAGGTACAAGTTTTCGTCATCCTGAAAGGCTGCGTATAATGTCGTTATCCATCGAGATTTCTGCGAAAATACCAAGGCATTTCTTTCTTCCATGAAGAAGGCGGCCTTTAGTTAGAATTTAGTTACTTCTTGGCGTGTGAGTAAATCTTGTTTCTTTAATATTTTCATTGCATACACTTGCTTATTTTTCTTGCATCGCACTAGGCAAACTCGTCCTACAGCACCAGTCGCTAGTGTCTTTATGGTTTCGAAATCTTTCATATTTACTCTAAATGATTGGATTTTCCCCACTACTGAATTGTCTAATAATTAATCGTGTATTACAGCGGGAAATAAATGTTGTAATTTGATCATTTTGATTAGTTGCTGCTTTGCAGTCTGTGTAAACCGCTACAAAAATGTCCAGTAAAGTTTCTAACGACAACGGAGGTGAATTTTCTTCTGTTGATATATAATCGGATAATTCCAATAACCTCTCCTTCATAATTGAAGGGAAGGTATCGTTTAAATTTGCCATTTGATTCAAAGTATCCGCTGTGTTTTTTCGCGTTTTGTTAAACAATGAGGGACATGGCAAAAATACGTATAATAGCGCTCATAGCAAAATCTGCTGTCCAAAAGAATCCGAATATGATATCTGAGCGAACAAAATTCAAAAGCAAAGCACAAGTTTATTAACTCTGGATTTGCTTGATTGGATACCATTCTGGAGTTCACCAAAATGAAGGTGCATGAAAAGAGCCCAGTTTTTTCGCTCTATCAGACAAAATTTTGTCTACGTTAATCATATATTACCGAAATCAGAAGATTCCATGTTGAGTGGCAGCTGGTGGTCTTCGATTCGAAATTGAGTTTCTTCCTTTTCCGAATTATGCGCTATCATGCTTGTAACAAATTCAGAGTTAATTATTTCGGTAATATCACTCATATGATACGCTTGCAAGAATTCCAAACAGTTTGATAGCTGTTCCAATTCATACCCAGTACATGCCAGTAAAATATATTCGGATTGATCTGAACATTAATATCTATGATACCTTTGGTTTCTGATTTTGGATAGGATCGCCAGAACACAGCGGCTGCAAGTTCGCTGGATAAGAAATCGCAAGATTTACTATCCATGATTGCCTTGTCTAACAACGTACAAGCTTTAGCAAAAAGAACAGAGTTATATCTCGGGTGGAAAAATGTAGAATTTGTTTGCACAGCATTGGAATCAAATAGACCCATAGGGATTTCTTCAGCCCCAGGAAGTTCATTAGGTTGCCTTTTTCTATCAGCGACCGTTGCAAACTGATAAGCATGCTTCAAAAAATCTTGCGCGGTAGGTAGCAAAATATTCCAATCCATATTCTACATAAAGATTTAAATACCATCATTAATTTAAATTCCCACTTGAGCAAAAACTTTTTTGCCTGCGCTTGGTTGTGATTATTAACCTCTGGAGGGAGATCTTCATCATACAAAAATTCCACAAGCTGTTCCATTGGCAAATGGAATGTTTCCTAAAGTCAGACGCAGTCTTACGTTGGCTTTGAGGGCAACTAGGAGAGCTGTAACTGCAATGAGCTGGAAAAACTCTTGGCCAAAGTCACCGATAGCAAATAATATATCCATATACTGCACTGTGGCGTGAAAAGTCTGTCTAAACATTCTTTGCTCCACAATAACCTCTTTTATCCATGAAAGAAGAACCCATCTGGATAAAGGGGTAAGACTATCATCCTTTTGGAATAAATTGGCATTTCGTTTCTTTGTAAGGATACTTTCCCGTTCCAAATCAGTTTTCCAGGAAGCGATTGAGATTTCAAAGCTATTTTTCTACTATTAGCAAAGTGTACGTCGTGTTCCTCGAGATCTAGGGCAAGATCTTTGGCCGCTTTGATATTCAAATGCAAATACTTTTCTTCATCGACCCTCTTTTGCGCGAGTGTCATTAAATTTGCAATGAGATCTTCGTGTGGAATTGCAGTAGTCTTTGCTATGGTAGGAGTGGCGACAGCGCTGTTGATCTCAGAGAAATTCCATGCACTATCTGGAATTTCTGAGCTTCTATCTACAAAAGAATTTGAGTTGTTTGCACCTCTTAGAGATTCTTGAAGGGCAGGCAAGAATGAGTTCATATTCATATTTGGCTCTTGGCTTGGTTGAACTTGTTAGAAAATTCTTACGAATATGATCGCAGATTCTCTTGGTGTTTCTATCCACCTCAAACTTGTCTTCAGACTCTCTTCTTCGCTTTTGGCTCATATTTGGGAGCATTGGGTTTGATTCTGGGGAAGGATACTGCGTTGCCTGCTGTTAAATAATACAAGTACAGTTTTCCCAGGGGTTTTGGTTTTAGATGATCGTGTATTTTTAGTTGCAGCTTTCAGTATGGTTCGTTTAGGAAGTGTATTTTCATCCGTATCGGGAGATCCAACTGCTGCTGCTTTTATCTTTTGACAAACCCCGTCGGGAGTCATCTGTGATATGCTTGGGTTAGATATATTGTTACTGATATGTGTTTCCTAGCATATGCAATGATCTATTGTTAGCCTTGTGTAACCTTGAAAAAAGTCTAAAATTTAGTCAATAACCAATACCTTGAAATAAAACAATAAAAAAGCAAATGAGGGAATATGGGTCGATCAAAATGATCTGTAGTTGTGAAGGCAAGTTCTGTTCACAAGAAAAAAATTAAGTAACGTGATTCGCATATGAAATAGATGCGAATAAAGACCAAATCCCTGGTTTTGATAGGTAACAAGATAGTACAAGGATCCCATAGCATATGCGAAGACTGTGCTAGTAAATATTGATGATTAGTTCACAACTAATGTTCGTCCGAATTCGTCCGAAGATGGTGTTGTTCACGCCAAATTAGCCAACATACAACCCCACGACTACCAGTCACTATACCGCAATTTGGCCCACGATGAGCCCTATATATTCAAAATTACGTGGGATTAAAGCTGTTTGATTATTTTCTGTTCTTATTGCAGCACCCAAATAAATACCGCGTCATTGGCAATGCACATTTACTTATTCAAGCGATGCGCATACATGAAAGATCGCCAATAATGGCAATATGACAAAGGCTCGCTATTGCACCCACAATCTATTGCAAATTATACCTATATGCTTACCACAGTATTATACACTGAAGGTTTCAATACTCCCACAGCTCGCATCAAAGAAGCGCTAAATAGAATCCTTTATCACGTGACTCAATTCAACGCGAAAAACGCCTACGAACAAATTTTCATACTTTATGTTTGGGAATAGGTAATCGAGAGTTGATATCAGTTACAATTCCGCATTCAATAGTAACGTTTCGCTACGTTCAGTTGATAAACACAACTTTGATGATGATGGTTTATACACTTTTGAAAAAAAAGTACCTTGATTTAACAATAGACACCAGAAGTATACAATAGATTGAACACCGGAGGAGGGTTTGCACCTCGAACTGGGAATAGAATGCAAACTGCCCAAACACAATACGGCAGAAATGATGGAGCAAGACCTATGACATCCGTCAGAGGTGCTGGATATTCCAGTAGAGGACGTTCAGGAGCTTCCAATAGCGGTCAGTCATTTGATCCTTTCAACCAAGCTGGTAATAATATATTAAATAAGGGGCAGTACCACAGGAAAAACCAGCTGATGTTCCGCCAGAGGAAGTGATAAAAGGGTTGGAAAAGAAGGTGAATCGGTTGATTGAGGAATCTGCGTTTGCTGCGGAAGAAGGGAAATTACAATTGGCGCTTGATAAAGCAAAAGATGCTGGAAAGAAAGAGCGACAATTGTCGAAGCAAAGAGAGCAATTGAACATCGGAGATCAACTGAATCTAGATTTGACCTACTGTGTCTTATTCAACTTGGCAAATCAATATCATGCCAACAAAATGTATCAAGAAGCGCTAAATTCGTATGCTGTCATTGTAAAGAACAAATTATTCAATCAAAGTGGGCGACTACGAGTAAATATGGGAAACATTTATTTTGAACAGGGAAAGTACTCTCAGGCTATCAAAATGTATCGCATGGCTCTTGATCAGATTTCTAATTCAAATCGAGATTTCAGATTTAAAATCATGAGAAATATTGGGAATGCATTCATTAAAATGGGGCAATTTCAAGATGCTATTACATCATTCGAAGCAATAATGGAAGGAAATCCTGACATGCAGACTGGTAATTAGGCTATTCATCTAGGATTTAACTTAGTTTTGTGCTATTTCGCCATTGGAGATAAAGACAAGATGAAGAGAGGCTTCCAGCGACTGGTCTCAATTCCACCCCCAAACATTGAGCAAAATGATGAAAACAACCGTATATTTAAAGATGAGCCTATCGAAGATCATGAAGTCTTTGATGAGGATGCTCTAAGAGCTATAGCAAGAGAAAAAAAGAAAGCTGCGCATCGGTATATCATTCTCGCCGCAAAACTGGTCGCCCCAAGCATTGAAGCTAATTTTTCAGCTGGGTATGATTGGATGGTAGAGGTTTTAAAGGCATCGTCCAACAACAATATGGCTTCTGAACTAGAAATTGCAAAATCTGTCCAGTATTTGAAAACTAAAGACTTTCAACAAGCTCTAGAAAGCTTGAAAGCGTTTGAAAAGAAAGATCAGAAGCTAGTCGGAACTGCTTCCACCAATTTATCTTTCTTGTACTTTTTGGAAGGGGATTATAAGAATAGTGAATATTATGCAGATATTGCTATTGAACATGACAGATATAACTCCAAAGCTCAAACAAACAAAGGGAATTGCTACTTTGTTAAAGGTTCGTATTATTGACACCAGGCCAACTTGCAAAAGCAAGAGATCATTACCAAGAGGTTATTGGAATGGACGCGGTTTGTACAGAAGCAATGTACAATTTAGGTCTTGTTTTAAAGCGAATGGAAGAATATGAGGCGGCATTAATTTGGTTTGACAAACTACACGCCATTTTACGAAGCAGCCCCGAAGTAATATATCAAATTGCAGATATTTATGACAAACAAGGTAATTCGGTTCAATCTTTGGAATGGTTCAACATTTTAATTTCTGTGGTGCCAACTGATCCATCAATATTAGCCAGATTAGGCGATATGTTTGAAAACGAAGGGGATAAATCGCAGGCATTCCAGTACTATTCAGAGTCCTACAGATATTTCCCATCCAATATGGACGTGATTGCGTGGTTAGGAGCGTACTACGTGGACTGTGAAGTTTATGAGCAAGCAATCCAATTCTTTGAACGGGCAATGCTTATTCAACCCGCTGAAGTAAAGTGGCAGTTGATGATTGCCAGTTGTTACAGAAGAAGTGGAAACTATCAAGCTGCCTTTGAAACCTACAAGAATATCCACGACAAATTCCCAGAAAATACTGAATGTATCAAGTATTAATTATAGGCTTGCGCTTCCTGGTTAAAATTTGTACAGATTTAGGGATGAAGGATGTGGACGAGTACAAGACAAAATTGTCTAGACTAGAAAAAGCCAATTTGAACAAAGCCAGCAATGAAATGATTAGCAACACTGCTGCAGCCCAAGAGAGTACTAGCGAAGAAGCAAGCACTTTTGGATTTCATTCCACGTTGACAAAGAGACCATCATCATTATTCGTGGAAGAAAACAAGCTCTCATCGGTAACTATTGGATTAACGATAGCGTAAAATCGAATATGAGGTGCAATTTAATGACGACGTGACTGGGTTGCTACCAGATTAGCTCAAATTAGATTTTTAATTAATACAACGATATTATTATGCAAATATTTGACGAGTATAATTCTTGTTTTTGATCAGCCCTCGTTCCTTTTGATATCTTCTGAATGCCTCTCTCAGATGTTCTGGCGTAATTGGGCCTGAGTTAACAAATGAAATTACCTGTATGGCCCCACTCATCCATTATTTCCAATGCTGATTCCACCATTTCTCCAACAAAAACTTTTCCCACACCACTCACAACGATTGCTACAGAGGCAGGAACAGGTCCCACCAAGTTTGCCACTACTTTCCTCATGGTTGCTTTTGGTAAGTGGGCTCTTCTAAATGCTTCATATCTATTTAGAGTTTCTTCATCAAAAGTATCCAGCAACGCCCTGTTTCTTAGAATTCTAATTACTTTGTTTCCTCCCTTCCGATTGATTTCGATGGCATCGCTTCTACCTCGTCATCGATTTCTTCTTCCTCTTCTTCTTTTTCTTCCTTCTGTTCAGCGGGTGCTGGTGGAGGCAGCAGCTCTTCATCTGCGATATTTGGCTTTGGAGTTTCCTGCTGTTGCTGTAAGGCTTTCTCTGCTGCAGCCTTTTCCTTTTTAGTTAGTTTCTTTGTGGTTGGCCTTCCTCTTTTTTCTACTTTCCCTTCTTTCTCTTTTGCCATAATTCTGATCCAAAAACAAAATTATGAACATTCAGCGACAGCAACAGCAGTTCAAGAGTCTGATATCCAAAGAGTATCAACAACACAAGGAAAAAGTAAATGATGCATAATGAAGGTGAATTCAATTAGCTGGTGCTGTAAAGGTCTCAAAGTTGCTTCTGGTTCATCTGACAAAACTATTCGCATTTTGAATTACGAAAAGAATGATTATAAAGTTCAGGACGAGTTCAAAGGACATTCAGATGCTGTAGAACGTGTAGAATGGCATCCAGATCACCCTGAAAAGCTTGGTTCAGTATCTCTCGACAAATACTTGAGACTGTGGGACATAAAGTCGTCCAAGCCTACACTTCAGGTTAAAACTGACGGCGAGTTGATTAATATGTGTTGGTCTCCGGACGGAAGAAATATTGCAGTTGGAGACGAGGTAACCAATGGATAATTCAAGGAAAATACTCTATATTTCATCGATCTCAGAGGAGGAACCGAGAAAGGAAAATCATATATATTTAAGACTATAAAGAATGACTATGATATCCTGAACCAGATTAGTTGGAATTATGCTGGGGACTTATTTCATGTTACAACGGGTAAATCCCTTTAATCTGAAGGAACTGGATGTGTAGAGATATTGGAATTTCCATCTTTCCAACCGGCATATAATTTAGAAGCCCACAGCTCGTCATGCACAACTATTGCATTTGACCCCAGAGGGAGATATTTTTGCACAGGCGGTGCTGATGCAGTGGCTATTTTATGGGATTTGGAGTATTTACTCGCTATCCAGACCTTTAGCAGAAGCGATACTCCTATACGATCAATCAGTTTCAGTCACGACGGCGAACTTTTGGCTTTATCTTCAGAAGATTCCAAGATTGAAATTGTAATTCTATCTAACCACTAGGTCCATGCAGAATCTGGAGAATTAATACATACAATAAAAACCAACGCATCAGTGCCTTGCGTTGCCTGGAATCCTTCGAAGCAGTTGCTTGCTTACTCGGCCAATGAATCTGGAAGAAACGCTGGGATAATTAACATATTTGGACATCAACCACCAGAACAAAGGTAAGTAATTTAAATCAATATATATCTTACAAATTTATTCGTGTATTCTATTCGGAGATATTTACTTGTCTACCAGATGATGGTTAACTGCTAGGCATTGGTCTTGTTAATTTTTAATTATACCTTCAAAGCCAGTCAAGTATTCCACCACAACACCCGCTTCTTTTAAGATTTTAGTTCCAATACTGTCGCCAACAAAGGTTTCTGGTTCCTTTATTCCTTGAACAACTCTATTAATCCCCGCTTTCACAATTAGATAGGCACAAGGAACATTTCCTGATAATCGTTTTCCGCATGGTTCCTGAATTACTAAAAAAGTACCATGGTGGAATATATTGTTGCCCCATTAGCATCATCAACATCTTTCAATTTCAACAAGCAGCATTGTTCAGCATGAGTGTTTCCCTCAATTTCTCGCGAGTATCCAAGTGAGAGAATTTCATTATTCTTCACTAGCACTGCACCAACATTGAATGCAGTCTCTGTCGAAATACATTTTTTCGCTTCAGCTATCGCCAGCTGCATAAATTCCTTGTCTTTTTCCATTTGATCTACAAACAAAATGAAGAGAAAAGACGATAACCAAGAATCATACAAGAAAAAAGTGAAATTTGATGAAAATGGGCCGGAGCTGGACGATGACGATGCAGATTTAGAAGTAAGAAAGAAAGGATTCAAGGAGGATGGCTATGAATCTGATGATGCGGTGGATGACAATTCAGATTCCGATGATGATCTACCAACAAATAAAGTTCAAGAAGACGACATCTTTCAGGATGAGCAGCCCAAAAAGACATTCCTAAAGAGTAAAGATATAGAAGGCCAGGAATGGACTATGAATGAAGAGATGGAGTCATTTAATATGGATCAAGAACTTCAAGAAGGGTATTCTAAATTAATACAGTGATTTTACTGAAGCCGGAGTTTATGTTAAGAAAAAGGACGAACATGAAATTCATGATTCTTGGTTAAAGGATGTTTCCAAGTCAGACATCGAGCGGGCACATGTTGCACAAGAGATTAGAAATCAAAGAGAGAGCGCCATGAACACGAACAGTGAAACTGACCCAAATAAATTGTGGAGACAGATTTTCCCAATACTTCAGCCAAGAGAGACCATAAATAAGGTAATTAGTAATTGACGCAGGCGATTAAAAGGCTAGGACTTGCATTTCAAAAGATACCCAAGTGGAAAAAGAAAAAGACTGAAAACAATCTCAGCGAAGAAGAGAAGCTCGAGCAGAAAGCCCTCTTTGATAAGCTGACAGCGTTATCGTCAAAGTTATTTGAGATTGACGTGAATGCCTATGACAAAAGCTACGAAGAAATCGTAATGTCATTGAAGCAGCACAAACTTTTATCTCATGACTGGGTACCAGGTAGATGAATAGTAACATAGGTACGGAACTTGAAGCTGTAGAAGAGGAACAAGAGAGTGAATACTACGAGTACAAATGGAAAGATGAAGATAAACTACATATTTTGGAGAAATCACAGTTGCAAGCGTTGATCGACAGTGGTTTCTTTGACAAAGAGGCATTTGTGCGAAGGATCAAGAATGATACTGCCTTGGATTATGTGTCTGGATTCATTCCTGTTCAAGATTTCAATAAAATGCTGTTTTGAAAATTGTTTCACTGACAGGCTGTGGCACTTATCACATGCTTTACGACTTTCCAAAATTTTTTGCGACTAAAATGACTGACAGAGCTTCTATTGAAACTTTTAATTGCTATGCTTGCACCACTGGCTTTGAAAACGAAGCTGAATTAATTGCTCACGTCAAGGAAGTTGGGCACAATTATTGTATTGACTGTCGCAAGGAGTTTAACTCTCCAGAAAGTCTAAACGAACATCAAACTACTTCGAAAAAGCATCTGAAATTTGTAGAAAAGAGACAATCAAGAATTCTTAATTTATCTGCGGAAACATTGGCCGATATTGACATTGTTGCACAAAGCAAAACCAACGAACTGTCAAAAGAGCCGGCCCCAGAATTGCAACAGATTGATGAAGTGGTTGGAAATGTAACCCAAGCAGTAGAAACTGGTTTATCCAAAGAAAAGTCTTTGGATGCGAAAAATGTCACTAAGGCATCTGAAACTATAGCTGAAACTGCCACGCAAATCGCAGTTGGAGCTAACGAAAACACGGTTCAGGCTGTAGAAAACACAAACGAAAAGATCGAGCAAAGTGTTTCTGAATCCAAAGAACAAGTAGAGGAATCTGTCAAGAATCATATTGCAGAAGCTTCAGGAGAGGTGTCTGGATCCAAAGATAAGGTTGCTCAGGTTGTTTCGGAAAAGAAGGAAGAGCTTGCAGAAGTTGCCAAAGTTGAACAGGTAGTGGGAGCCAAAGTTGCTGACAGTATCAAGCAGGGGGAAGCTGTTCCTCAAACTCTCCAAAAGCAAATAGAAACCGTGGTGCAGATTTCAGAAGTGGAAAAGGACGTTCAAGTCCTAGTATCTGAAAAATCCGAAAATGTCAAGGCAAAAGCTAGATTGTGCAGCTGTACCATCTTGTAATAAAATAGTACCTCATAAACTATTACAATTTTGATTAAACTGATTCACAAAATCGATTAAGTAAATATCATTAGATATGACTAGTTTTATTGAATTCCCGATATAAAAACATTCAAGCAGATGGTACTTCGAGTTCCTAAATATAAGAAAAAACTTACCCCTGATTGGATCATTTGAATAACATCTTGTGGGGATTTGCCATCAACGGTGCATCCAACAGAGAAACAAGTTCCAAGGATTTCTTTGACGTTTCCGGAGAATTCTTTAGCATATGATTTGAATTTAAGTTTGCGAGCAACTTCGTAGACTTGTTCCAAAGTCAAGTTACCGCTGTGCTTAACGTTCTTTTCCTTCTTTCTATCACGAGGAGGTTCTTTCAAAGCGTGAATGACCAAAGTAGAAGCAGATGGCAATACTTCTACAGTAGCTTGACGGTTTTGAATAGCCAAACGAACGGTAACCTTCAAACCTTTGTATGCTTGGGTAGCCTTAGCAATATCATCACCAGCCTTCTTTGGTGGCTAAAGAATTAATAACTGATTCTATTTATATTCCAGATAAAATTGTAAATAATGCATCCAATTTTTATCCATTTCAACTACTTACCACACCAAGAGGACCAAGTTTAGGGGCAAGTACTGAACCACCCGGAACTTCTCCTCCAGTTGAACGAATAATAACGTATTTAACTTCTCCAGCGTCTGGTGCTCCTGGCTTTGGTGGCATTTTACAAAAAGTAAACTTTGGCCAGAAAAAAACTACAAAATATTTTACAAGCCACATCTAAATTAGCCAATGAGGTTTGTGGAAATTCTCCGAGAATTTGATTGGTCAAAACTTGAGCGAGCAACTTGGTATTGGTAGGTACAACTTTAACTTGCACAAAGATATGAGAATTGGATTAGATCTGGAGAATAACCTGGACGCTGTGAAAATCGCCTCAAAATCGCCATCTAAAATAGAAACTGTATTACCTTTATAATATTAGTATCCCAAACGAGAAATTGTAGTTTTTCCAGAATTTCATTCCACGAATGAGCTTACAGTTCGTCTATTCCAAGAATTATCCATCGGCAAAGAGAAATTAAGCAAGGACGAGAGCAAAAGGTTATAATATTTAACCTAGATTATCGGATGTTGCTAACATAACGCGTGAAATCAAGACTCACAATGAATTGATGAAGAAGGAATTGCAAGTTTCATTGGACATTATTAAAAAAATGGAATTGGAGGAGCAGAAGATGTTAAAGGAGGAGAAGGAGAGGAGAGAAAAGGCGGAAGCTGAAAAGCAGCAGGCGGAGAAGGTAAAGAGAGAAAAGGAGAAGAAGGAAAAGGAGAAGGAAGAGAAGGAAAAGATGGAGAAAGTAAAGTTAGAGAAAGAAAAACTTGAAAAGGACCGCCAAAATAAGCTAAAGCAATCAGCTCCAAAAATTAGTATTGAAAACTCTACAATAACTCCAAAACAGCCAGAACTAGTTACCATGGCTGTTCAAAAAGGTAATGAGAGCGACAAGATAGTATCCAAGCAAGCTTGGGAAGAAGCCAGTAAATACTTGGAGATTGTGAACATCATCAAAAAGGAATTAAAGCCCAGTATGCTGCAAAACGTTGAGGTTTCAAATGAATTGATGAAATGCAAAATGAAAATCAATCGAACTGTTGGTCAGTTAACCAGAAGTCAACCTCAGCTTATCCGGCTCGCGAAATCGTTGAATGAGATATTTAATGGAGCTAAAGAAAAATCAGTAGAATTTTTCCAAGTTGTAATGTATTTGGCTGCAAAAAAGATTATTGTACTTTGAAATTGACTTTAGAAACAAGCAGAGACAGAAGTGTCAGTTAAAAATGATACAGCATACCCACTAGCAATTCTCTGTGTACATTTAGGTACTAAGCATCCAGAGTTTTGGCAAGTACTACTTGGGCGATTCATGAAAAAATGTATTTTTATCATTCCTTGTTATTTGGTAAAACCAAAAGAAGAAACGCTACAGGTATACCAAGAGCGTTTAGGGTTTAAGAAGAATGAAACCGAAATTCAGTATGGAGAACGAATGTGTGGTATCGTTGCTCTATACGCAGCAATTGTACAGACTGATGCTAGTAGGTGACAATTAATAATAGTTCCTAATTCGTATGGTATTCAGTATGGCTGGAGTTGGATGGCAAGAACTTTAAATATGAAACCACGAAAACTTACACCACTATTGATTTTAACCTTCCTTGAAATAGCTGGGAACAAATTGTTACAGCAATATGGAGAGCAGGGCAAAAAACTTGTACATTTAATCATAGAGAAAGCGATTCCAATGATGCCTGCGTCTTCCGTAGCCTCCACAACGAAACTAAAGTTATTCCTAGAAGATACCGTTTTCAAGCAGGGAAACATACCGGCCCATCCCTCAAGAGTATTACTTCAAGAATAAAAATACCTAGCTTAGTTCTTTATTTGACTTAAATATGGTTCGAAATGAAGCTTGTAAACTTGATCTTTAAGGTTTTGGTCCACAAAGGATGCGTGCAAAGCATTTAGATTCATTTCCAAAAACTCACGCTCGGTGACATTAAAATGTTGGATTAGCATTTGATAGTCTTGAACCAAGCTTGTGTGAAAGATGCCAGCATCATCAGAGTTGATGGATACTTTTAGTCCTCTGTCCAAAAGCTTGCGGATCGGATGACTTTGATAATCTGGCACTACTCCGCAGTACCAATTGGAAATAGGACAGACTTCGAGCAACACATTGTTGGATTTTGCCAATTCTACTACTTGATCATCTTGTAATATCATTACTCCGTGGCCAATTCTGGTAGCACCCAACTCCTCGATAGCCTCGCGCACATTTTCAGAGGTACCAGCTTCACCAGCATGAATAGTGACACCGAGGCCATGTTCTTTAGCAGTTTGAAACACATGCTTAAACTGCAAAGCATCGAATTTTTCATCGTTTGCCAAATCAACTGCTACAAAATCGCACTTGTATTGAATAAAGAAATCAGAAACTGTTTGTGCTTCTTCAAGTGTAGAGTTGCGGTCCAAGATTCCAATCAATCCAACGACAATACCAAATTGGGCTCTAGCCCTGTTCACCCCTTTCATTACTGCTAAATGAATTCCATCCAAAGTCATATCTGAATGTCCAAGGGATATGTAGTGGGGAGAATATCTTAATTCAAGCAAAACAACTCCTTGCAAATGAGCATCTTCACAAACTTCGTAAGCAATTCTTTCAACAATATCGTAATTCACCAGTACTGCCTGAATGTTTCCAAATTTGGTTAGAAAAGTTGTTAGACTATCAGTTGGTTTGTCCAAACAGAAAAATTGCTTGAACGGTTCAATTCCATGGGCATTTGCAAGTTCTTTGACTTTTAACTGCATAGCAATTTCCTTGAGCGTTTCCAATCTAATGGAGCCTTCCATATGGTTGTGCAATTCAACCTTTGGTATTTTTTCAATTTGCATTTTTTAGGGAAAGTGCCAAAACAGTGTGACCAAATGAAACTACGCCAGAGCCACGACCAATTCCTTTTCAAAGCTATGACGACGAACTAAACGCCAATGAGTGAGTCCAGTAGTTTGTATTCAAATTATGGTTGGTCGATATCCCCCATGAGAGTCGATTTGGTGGAATCTTTAATGTTGCTATTGATCATCCTCTTCAAAACTGTCTAAAGTACAAGACAAGGTACTGAGTAGACACCACGATAAACTTTTAGTAGGTAACCTGGATCTCACAGTATACATTTCAAATTCGCCCAATTGTTGAAAATATCTTTAGAATAAAATACGTCATTTCTAAAATGTCACCGTTTGCAATAGGTTATGATTTTGATGGCAATCCAGCAGAAGTTCTCGATCTATCGACAGCAATTGGGCAGTTTGCAATGATCATGACAGCTATATATGCTTTTGCAACATTCGTTTTAATCTTTTCAACGGTACGCGGCTGGATTGGGATAGCTGGGAAATTGAAAATTTTCATTGCAGTTTCTCAAGTAATTCTATTTGTTTGGCAAATTGCGCAGCTTCTTAATGGAATGTTCTGGCCAACCGCAATTTTAGGATGGATATTGAACGCATTAGGTGCAGCAGTGTTTTTGTTTTTGGTGATAGGGTGAGTACTTGCTGATAGTAGAAAACTGGAGTTGCTCAAGATTTTTGTGCCTGTGAGCACAATTTTGACATCTGACGGCTTGAGAATGGCACAGTATTTTGTGCCTCCTTTATTCCTTGTTGCTTTGGGTGGATTCCTGGCATCATTATTCACATTAGGAAAACAAAGACCGGTAATCTTAATCAGTTACAGCAATTACGGCTACTTGATATTGGCATTCATTTGTGTAGTGTTTGAAACCTGGAACTCTCTGTTTCTCGCATCTTGCATCTATAAACAAGTAAAGAGAAAGCATAGACTCGCAAAAAAAGAATTAAACGAAATCAAGGTATTTAAGGGATTGTTCATTTGTGTGGTCATTTCCTTTATTAACAACTGGGTCGCGTATGGTTTTTGGGGATATGCCATTATGCTTGACAGCAGTAATCGTATTGCCTTAGGGTAAGCGCAACTTGACAAAGAAATATAGGAGCTAATATGGCAATGAGTCATATAATATTTATGACTATCATGTTTAAGCAAATTCAACTGACAACTTTGACTTTAGTATCGAACGGCGAAAACACAATCGAAATGAAAACATCCGCCATTGATATTGAAACTAGATAGATATGGAACGTTTTAGCAATATGAAGGATATATTAGCATTAATTTTCAGTATTATTTTCTAAATCTTCAACAGCAACTTCTTCTTCCACAGGTTGTCCTTCATTTTGATACATTTCGGGTGGTTGTTCATAGCCATAAGGAGGTGGCATCATCACGAATTGGGGAGGTGGTCCTTTATGTTAATAAATTTTACCTCCTGGGTAATTAGGCATCATTGGATAGTTCATAGGTGGTATATAATGCCCTGGGTACACAGGCTGCATTGGAACTTGAGGGGGATACCCTCTCATTGGAGGAGGATAGTACCCCGGCTGAGGATAGTATTGCGGATTAAAGTTAGGGTCTGGTACATAATACCCTTCTTGTGGATAGAATTGTGGACCCCCTTGCTTGTTGAATTTATGGTTCTTGTCTTTTTTCTTGTAATAGTTATTTTGAGGTATTGCGGTAAAACCGCTTGGGGTAAATTCTGCTGCGTTTGCATTAAGTTTCGAGACTTTCTTTGATGCATTTGTAGTATTGGTTGCATGAGAATCTGCTTCTGAAACTACAGATTGTAATTCAACCGCTTCAGTGGTCTTTTCAGCCTTTGCTTCTTGTTTTTGCAATTCAACTCTCTTTTTATCTTTTGGCGGACTTTGAGATCTCTTGGAGCTTTGCTTTGCCAACTCATCTTTAACTTCAACCGCAGATAATGATTTAACTTCCTTATGGACAGTTGGTTTTGGAGGTTTAGCGTCAGTGGTCTTTGGATTTGAAGCAGGAGTACTTTTTTCGGCACCTAGTTTTTTGGACTCGGCGGATGGAGGTGCTGCCCACCCTTTTGGTGCTTCAGTATGTTTTGTATGCGATGTCGTCTGTTTTTTGGTTGGGGAAGGAGGGCGCTCCGACTTGGCCTCTTCCTTACCCTTTTCCTTTGTAATCTCCTTCAACATAGTATCTTCGGTAGACTTCTTTGCCAGCGTTGTGGGAATTTGGAATTCCAGGGAAAACTGTTTCAAGTTTTCAATCATTCCTCTTCTTCCTTCATTTAAAATTTCTTGCCTTCGATCAATCAAGTGGTTTGTAAGGTTTTTAGAAAACGGTTTAAAGCTACGAGCAATTTCTAGATATTAGTGATACCCTACCGTCAATAGGAGGTTCGCTCGTTTTTGCTGATTTTGGACCGTCTTTCACAGGATTCTCTTGGATAGATACGGTAGGTTTCACGGCATTAGCTGACTTTAATCTTGGAACGGATGTAATTTGATCAATTGATGTTTTTCTGATCATGGTAGCGTTAATTGGTGCTTTTTTCTGTATTTCTCCTGGTTTTGGGATGACTGGTTTAATTGCAGTCTTTAGAGTAGACTTTGTTGGGGAAATAGAAGAGCTAATCCCAGCTGGAAAAGAGATGGGTCTTCCGTTTGGAACACTCGGAGGAATGGTTTCTTTGCGTATAACCGAAGAATATTTAGTTTCTTCATCCGATTCATCCTGAGCAACCGCTTGCCCTCTCTCTTCAGCAACATGAGTATTATTTGAAACTCCCTTTTCAATTTCTCTGGCAATACGTGCAGCTTCTGCCTCCCTTTTTTTAAAATCGTGTCCGGATTTATCCAATACCGTGGTGTACATATCTTCATTGAAATCTGTTGAAACTCCAAACTTCTTTTCGTTAACAGCAAATTGATCCCATGGTTCATCATGTCCTATAATTAAAGTCTAAAAACCATGAGCGTCCATTGTCAATTCAATATCTCCACTTGGCTCCCATTTTTCCAACTCCCTTTCTTTCAAGTGGGCAACCTTTGAAATTCCTGTATCAGTTTGAAATTCAACAATTCATTAACTATGAAATACCTGATCTTACAACATCCGCATTCTTTAATCCCTTTACAGATAATGAGTGAACCGTAGATCCTGCAAAATTCAAATTTGGATGAATCTTTGTATCTCCCACCTTTTTTGCTTGCTTCAATGAGAGCGACAAATCGCTTGGATTTGCAGCGCTAAAAACACCTTCAAACTTACTTTTATCAGAGAGTTTAATTTCAACTGAAGATCCCTATTGTTATACAGAAATTATACGATAATGGTTGCCAAAAATTGATTCAATTTATCCTGTTGCTTCTTTACGGATTCAACGACTGCAATTTTATCTGGATTTGCTTTAAGCTGGTCGTAGTGAGAATTTACAGCGTTTGCCCAATTCTTGTGCCTACCATTAGCACTTTTAAATACTTGTTGAGATTGCGTTGTGGCATTTTTGGAAAGAATTGTAATACGTCACTTTGAAGCAACGTTAGTCGTTTAAGCTCTGCTGGTTCTAATTTCAATATTTTAAAATATTATTTTCTTTTATTATTTTTTAGCTTTTTATGTTTGGTGCTCAATCTGCAAAATACCAGCGGTTGAATGTTTCAAGCGCATCACTAAATTCAGAATCTATCCCATTAGAAACGCTGCAAACTACAAGCCCCACTGCTCATCACTACGAAATTCCAGAGATCGAGCCTGTTAAAAAATCATGGAAGTTTTGGGAGAAACAACCACCGCGAGCAAGGATAATTACTCTTGGAGAACAAACTTTTGGCCTGGAACCAAATATCGTTCAAAATCAGAAATATTCCATAATCACATTTATACCCTCAGTGCTTTATGAACAGTTTAAATATTTTTTGAACTTGTACTTTCTATTAGTAGCACTATCGCAGCTGATCAAGGAGCTGCAGATTGGATATATAATTACATATTTTGGGCCATTAATATTTGTGCTGGAAGTTACAATGCTGAAAGAAGCATACGACGATTATATCAGATATTGCCGGGATCAGGTAATCTCCAATTTAGACTAGGAAGCAAATTCTCAAAAATACGAGCGACTAACAGAGTCTGGAACTAAAAAAGTTCGGAGCTCACAGCTTAAGGTTGGAGATTTGATTATCATTGAAAAGAATTGCAAAGTGCCCGCTGATTGTGTTTTGCTGAGAACATCAGAAGAATCCGGAACCTGCTTTATTAGAACTGATCAACTTGACGGAGAGACTGATTGGAAAGTGAGGTTATTGCTTTTAATTACAGGATAGCGGTTGCTACATCACAAAAGAAACCAAGTAATCACTCTTTGCTCGACGAATCCGCCACAATATATGGTATGACGCTACTAATATCCAGCTGAAAAATCAAACAAAGATATACATTCATTCATAGGTACAATAAGATGGAACTATTCTTCGGGAAATCACATTGACCCGCTCAACGTCGAAAACACGTTATGGATGAACACCGTAGTAGTTTCAGATGCTGTATTAGGATTAATTGTGTATACAGGAAAAGATACTAAAGCAGGGTTGAATACAAACTTTGTTTCTACCAAAATGGGGCTAGTTGACCTAGAGATTAACCAATTGTCAAAAATATTAGCTTTAGTCACGCTGGCCCTCTCAATTACAATGGTAGCGCTTGATGGGTTTAGGGGCTTGTGGTATATTTATGTATTCCGCTTTCTCATTTTATTCTCCTCCATTATTCCAATTAGGTTTGTACTATTAACACTAGTCTTCGAGTGAACCTTGACATGGGCAAGACATTTTACTCTTATCAAATAATGAGAGACAAGAATATACCAGATACAATTGTGCGTACTTCTACTATACCTGAGGAGCTAGGAAGAATTGATTACTTATTGAGCGATAAAACTGGTACTTTAACTAAAAATGGTAATAAATTAGTGACTATAGAAATGGAACTGCAGAAGCTGCATATCGGGACAGAAATTTTTGATTCAAACTCGATACAAGACGTATTCAGTCACATCTACAATGCACTGTCGCCTAGTACAGGAAAAAATGTATTTTACCAAAAAGATCCATTTGTTTCTCAGCGGGTTAAGGATATAGTTGGTTCACTAGCGTTATGCCATACAGTCACCCCAATTACAGATGAAAAGGGGAATACCTCTTATCAAGCGGCGTCTCCAGATGAAATTGCAATAGTGAAATGGACTTCTTTGGTAGGACTAAAGCTGGTTTTTCGAGATCTGGATTACATTCGCTTAGATTTTAATGGTATTACGTTAGAGTATAAAATCCTAGAATCATTTCCTTTTACATCAGAACTGAAGAGAATGGGCATAGTTCTCCAAGATACCAAAACACAGGTGATCACCTTCTATCAAAAAGGTGCTGATTCCATTATGTCCACAATAGTAACTCACAGCGAATGGCTTGAAGATGCATGCTCTAGCATGGCCAATGAAGGTTTAAGGACTCTAGTATTCGGAAGGAAAGTGCTTTCTGCGGAACACTATGAAGAATTTCAAGAGCAGTAAGGATATTGTTAACTTTAGGTTCAAAATTGCAAAAACTGCTTTGAAGAAGCGAGCAGAGTGCATTCAAAACGTAATTAGCGCCTATCTCGAAAGGGATTTAGAGTTATTAGGTCTCACTGGTGTAGAAGACAAACTCCAAGATAACGTCAAATTAACACTGCAATTACTTCGACAGGCCGGCATAAAAATCTGGATGTTAACTGGAGATAAGATTGAAACTGCCAGATGTATAGCAATATCGTCAAAGTTGGTTGAACGCTACCAACCGATTCATCAGATTACGAAAGGTGCTTTAATTTAACAACAGTGAAAACTATCGACCAGGCTTTTGAAGAGCTAGATAATGTCAGATTACTGGTTGACCCATGTCTGATAATTGAAGGTAAATCACTCCAATTTTATTTGGACCATCTACCCCAAGAGTTTGTCTCACTAGCGCTGTCTATTCCAGTTGTAGTATGCTCAAGGTGCAATCCCACCCAGAAATCGGAAATTGTAAAACTGATTAAAACTTCTACGGATAAGCGCACTTGCGCTATTGGAGATGGGGGAAATGATGTTTCCATGATCCAATCTGCGCATGTTGGTATCGGTTTGGTTGGAAAGGAAGGTATGCAAGCTTCTTTGGCTGCCGATTTTTCTATAACTACATTTTCTCACTTAAATCGCCTTTTGCTATGGCATGGTCGTAATTCGTATAAACGCTCAGCAAAGCTGGCACACTTTGTAATTCACAGAGGGTACGTACTGACTAATGAAGATTAATCATTTCAATAATGCAAGCTGTGTTTTCAGCTCTGTTTTATTTTGCACCTATAGCACTCTTTCAAGATATCTTATTTGTGGGATATACTACTATTTACACAATGGCACCGGTATTCTCTTTAGTATATGATCGGGATATATCTGAAAGTACAGCATTAATGTATCCCGAGCTATACAAAGAATTGAAAAAGGGACGATCGCTATCGCACAAGACATTCTTTATATGGCTATTAATCAGTGTTTATCAAGGCGGCGCTATCATGATCATGGCAATTTGGCTCTTTGAAAATGAATTCATCAGAGTAGTCAGTATCAGTTTTACGGCCTTGATTTTCAATGAACTCTTTATGGTGGCGATGGATGTTCATACGTGGCATGGTGTTATGGTTTCTGCGCAAATCGGAACAATGATCATTTACATTGCATCAATGATGCTGTTACCCAGCTACTTTGGTACTCTCACATTAACCTAGACTCAAATTTCATATCCTCATACTCTTTCATCTGGAAGGTTTCGCTGATTATATCCGTCACTTCACTTCCAATTTATTTATACAAGAAAATATCATGGTGTATCAACCCGCCATCTTATGCTAAATTATAATACTAAAATAGAACTTAGATTTCTTTTCTGTTTAATTTTTTTCAAACCCTTGCACTAATCTAAAAATGACAGTTACCGTAAATGTACCTACCGAAGTGGTAGTTCATCCACTAGTATTATTATCTGTCGTAGATCATTACAATCGCTCTGCAAAGAATACCAAAAAACGTGTAGTGGGTGTGTTATTAGGACAAATTTCAGGAAATAAAGTTAATGTTGCCAACAGCTACGCAGGTAAAGAATCGCTGACGTAGTTCCTTTTGAAGAAGATGAAAAAGATCCCTCAGTCTGGTTTTTAGATCACAATTATCATGAAGCAATGTATGATATGTTCCGTAAAGTAAATGCAAAGGAAAGATTCATTGGTTGGTATCACTCTGGACCAAAATTACGCTCAAGTGACTTGGAAATCAATGAATTATTCAAAGCCTATAATCCAAATAGTGTACTGGTCATTATAAATGTACAGCCAAACGACATTGGACTCCCTACAGATGCGTACTTTGCAGTAGAAGAAATTCATGATGTAAAAATTGCTAATGGTAGGATGGAACTGCCACTACTAGAACTTTTAACCACATCCCTTCGGTAATCGAAGCGGAAGAAGCAGAAGAAATTGGTGTCGAACACTTGTTGCGTGATATCAAGGACACATCTGTAGGATCGCTATCCACTAATCTTGTTAACCAATTGCAGTCGCTAAAAGGGCTTTACCAACATTTGGTAGATATTAGACTATATTTGGACAAAGTATTGGCAGGTCAACTACCAGTTAACCATGCAATCATTTACAATTTGCAAGATATGCTAAACCTATTGCCAAATATTCATATTGAAGAAGCTGTAAAGTCATTTGCCGTGAAAACAAATGATGAATTGTTGATTATATACTTGGCTTCCATGATCAGATCCATTATTGCGCTTCATAACCTGATTGAAAACAAGGGAATGCTCAGAGAAGCTGAAGATTCGCAAGATAAACCACCTGCCAAGGAAGTCAAAAAGGAAGAAGCCAAGGAAGAAGCTAAATAAAAATACTGATTTACTTTATGAACAAGTTGTAACCGGTTGGGCTCGTAGTTTCGGTGTATAATGATACTAATTTTTTCCCAAACACCTTCAATCTGCAAAATGGCAACACTAGAGTAATAGAAAACTTAATAGCAGCGATAATACCAAATTCAAGACCATAATCGAAGATAAATTATTGAAAACGGGTGAGAAGGACAGATTGAAGGAGCATCTGCGACAGAGGCTCATCGACTGTGGATGGAAAGAGGATTTGAAATCCCTATGTAAAGGCAAGATCAGTTTAATCCAGATGTACTAAAGAAAAATGAAGATGCTTCCGTTGATTATTTGATTCAAGAAATATCGCCAAAAGCAAGGCAGATGATTCCAGAAGTAAGGTTAAACTAACGAGACAATACGAAATGAACTGCTGACCAAGATAAGAAAGTTTTTACAAGAACAAGAACAATAAATTTATTAATGATGTTCCTCTTGTTGGAATCTAAGTCCGCAATACCCACAAGTCATTGGTTTTCCGGTATCCTAGGTTTAAAATTTAAATACGAGGTTGATGTATACTTTAGGGTGACCCAACGCACCGCCGCCTGGATTAAAACTTGGGTTACCTCCATTGCAAGATACTTTACGTCCATGAACCATTTTCACTGGTACCTGTGCAATCAACTCTTGAGCAGACATTGGATTTGGCTAAATTAATGTTCAAATACTTGTAAATCCCAGTTTGTTTGTTCAAATCTGGAGTTAGTACAAAGCACCTTGGTCCTGAAGTTGCTACACTTTTTGGCAGTTGCGATGCTGACCATGTTTCTGCTTTATTTACTGACTGTGGGATATTTTTTATACTGGAATTGAAGCGTTTTAAAACTAGTTGGATTCTTCCCTTCATTTTTTTTGATGTGAAAAATTGTAAGGTCAAACTGAGACTACAATACAGCATCTCAAGCCTTAAGAGAATCAAGCTGGTTTGAATCTGGTAATTAATCAATGCCAAGTACAAGCATTATTTCTGTAGTAATTAATAATTTATTTTAGAAACCCTTCTTTCGCTTAGGTTTCTTTATAGGTTGGCTACTAGAATCCTTTGATTGAGAACTAGATACGTTGGGCCTTACGGGCTGACTGTGCGACACTCGACTAGCTCGGATGTCTTGAATTTCCAAGACACTTTTTGATTGACTTAGCGACCTTTTGGAGGTGACTATTGGAGGTTGAGAACTCGAGACCCTACTGGAAGGTTGACTTTCTGGAATAGCTTTCTTTTGAGTTTTATATCTAGTAGGTTTTGATGGCTTTGTATTATTATCGAGAGCTTCAAAGGGAACATCAGCTTGCCATTGCTCCAACAACCATGAAGGCATACCAAATAACTGTTTTTCACCTAAAATTGGATTGGTGATTGTGCTTGAATGTGATTCAGGACCTCCATATAACGTTATATCATGCTGAAATTTACTATGTGTGCAAATTTGAGATGAGTCCAGTAAATCCTTTTCAAACCTCTTTATCGAATACTCCTTGTAGTCTTGATTGAATAAATATCTTGATTTTGGTAACTGTTGTTTGCTTGTAACATTTTTGTCTATAATTAATTTGGTGAAATTAGCGTTGCTACATTTTTCGTATTTGGTATAGATATCAGGTGTGGGTAGTTCTAACTTTAATTTTGGAGTATATTTTCGTTTGCGGGTAATTACTGGCCATTCATAGGTAGGGTTTTGCAAATCAGTCTGCCACTCTATCATCAGCATGGGTTTACTATACAGCAGATTTCCAAGAGGTATTTCCTTATGCTCTGCATGGAAATTTGGAACTTGAATCTTTGAATTTAAAGATTGTAACTTTGATTGGCATTTGCTTTCAATTGCCTGCAGTCGGTTTTCAAGTTCAGGATCGAAATCTGACGGTTCCCCAAATTTATATCCTTGCGCAAACAATTCGCCAGTTTCAGTTAGTTGTAAGAGAGTTACATTATTATTCACTTGTATGAATTCTACCCCGTATAATAGATCCCAATGAGGCGATTCAAAGCTATTTTCTATAGCAGCATCAACATTTCTTGCATTAGGTATATAATCGTAATATTGGTGTGCTGAAGATCTGTCTTTTACCAATAAATGTTCTTTGAAAGACGTGTAGTTTTGATAATGAACGGATTTTGGGTGTGAATCTGATTGGTCGTATGAATAAGAGATAATATCACCATAGTATCTCCCCCACGTATAAAGTGAAGAACTAAATGCATCAGATATTGCCTTTGGAAAATATTTGATGTTTGTTTGATGTTCATACATATGAGAAATGTTCCATTCTAACAATGGATGTTTACAAAAGCGAGAATCCATCACTGTCGTTGTACTGTTATTTGTAAAAGCAAATTGAAATTGTTCTTTTGGATGTTTGGTTAAATCAGTGATATTCCCCTTAGTAATTTCACGCAGCAACACCTCTTTACTTGAGCTAACCTAAAATTAAAATAGGGTACCCTCAAGTCAGATAGATAGATTTGAGTGGGATTGCACCTGTATAGAATTTGGGGATGAGGGCCATATGTCGCTGAATGCCATGTTTTTTCATTCTGTCCATTTTTCCATATTGTACTGCTGTTTGACTTTATATCCCAAATATGAATCCCATTGTCTATTGTCAACAAGCATCCTTTCGAATATACATGCGGATTGTTTGCAAAATTCAAAATTTCAGTATCCAATTTTAAAGTGGTGTAATCGGTTGAATCTATTTCGTTCGTATGAACTCCGTGTAGTGTTCTGATAAACCTATATTGTTTATTTGATTCTATTTGATATATCGGTGTTTTAAAATGAATCTTTTGGTGTAATTGCTTAGGAATAGTAATCTTGTCTCGTTCCTCCATTTCATATATGCAAAGTTCATTCATAATTTCTTTTCGAGCAACTGCCAAGTATAGTGAGGACTGGTGGTCGTATACATGTAACCTATTGCCGCTAAATTTGTCATATTTTCTGGTTATTTGATTGTACGCTATCTCGTCCTTCAAGCATTGTGAAATTAAATCATAATCTACTTGAATCCCTTCCAGCGCGTGCAAATAATCAAACTATATGTTAATATAATATACCATTTGATTAATAGATTTTTGATTTTGCTGGTATCGGAAATGAGTTCGCGGCATAATATTCCTCAGGGATGTCGCTGGTACATGGGTATTATTAGAAGTATTTGACTTGAATGTAATCCTATTATTAGAGTATCCAGCAGCGTTTAGGTTTCCTAATTTTATAGGTTCTGACTGGGGAAACATTACAACAAAAAACAAAAAAAATATTTAAGCAAAAATCTAGCAGATATTTCATTTATATGCAGAACGAAAGAACTAACTTTATATTTTTACTTTAATATTTGGGAAAAGTCAATCCAAAGGAAACTTCAACTTTACAGTTCAATTTGCCACCAAGTGGATTTCCAGGTAGTTAGAAATAGACTTTTGAATATGGTGATTCATCGATTCAAGCCTTGCTTGGTGTGCATTTTTTTGTGAAATGGACTCCAATCTAATCAAGACAAGTAACGGGAATTTCTCACCATTAGTCAATCAATTGCAAGAGGCATTCTCAAATGTTGGCGTAGCTAATCCAATCGATTTACCCCAAGTAAGAATCAGTTAATGCAGATTACCGTTGTCGGCTCACAAAGTTCTGGAAAGAGTTCTGTGCTGGAAAACATTGTAGGAAAGGATTTCTTGCCTAGAGGTGATCTGCTTTAACTGTAGGGTCAGGTATTGTCACTAGAAGGCCTCTATGCTTGCAATTGGTCAACAAGCCAATAGTTGAAGGTCTGGCAATTCCAGAAGAATTTGGAGAATTCTTACATTTACCTGGAAAGAAATTCACTGAATTTGATGAGATTCGAACAGAAATTGAAAAGGAAACAGATAGGACTACATCCTCCAGAGTTGGACTTTCACCGGATCCAATTTACCTCAAAATCACCTCACCAAATGTTCTCACTTTAACCCTTGTTGATTTGCCTGGCATCACCAAGGTTCCAACAGGAGATCAGCCAAAAAATATCGAACAGTTAATTAGGGATATGATTATCAAGTTCATTTCAAAACCTAATGCTATTATCTTGGCCGTTACTCCATCAAATGCAGATATCGCCAACTCTGATGGATTGAAATTAGCAAGAGAAATTGATCCGGAAGGTCTCAGAACTATTGGTGTTATGACAAAAGTTGATTTGATGGATCCTGGTACAGATTTGATTGACATTCTTTCTGGAAGAATCATTCCTCTCAGACTGGGTAATTCTTAATTAACTGAAAGGGTATGTTCCTGTAGTCAACCGCGGTCAGAGAGATATTGACAACAAGAAAAAGATTTCAACTGCATTAGAAGCAGAAAAGAACTTTTTTGAAAATCACCCAGCTTACAGGTCGAAAGCGCAATATTGCGGTACTCCATTTTTGGCCCAAAAGTTAAATACCGTACTATTTATTTAACTGTAGATTTTGATGCACCACATTAAAGCCACCTTACCTGAAATTAAAGCCAAGATTTCCTCAATGCTTTTGAAATATAGTCAAGAATTAACCGCTCTTGGTGACCCAATGGGTTTGGATGAGAGTGGGATGCAAGCCAACATGGTATTGAATGTAATTACGGAATTCACGAGCGAATATCGCACCATTATTAGTGGTACTGCTAATGATATTTCGAGTGACGAATTATCTGGTGGTGCTCGTATTAGTTTTGTATTTCATGAAATCTATGCTTCCGCTATTCGATCCATGGATCCTTTTGATCAGGTAAAAGATGTGGATATCAGAACTGTACTTTACAATGCGTCTGGTTCTGCTCCATCGCTATTTGTTCCAGGAGCAGCATTTGAAATATTGATCAAGCAGCAAATTAAGCGATTGGAAGACCCCAGTATCAAATGTTGTGCAATGATCTATGATGAATTAGTCAGGATTCTTTCCAGGCTACTACAAAAGCCGACCTTCAAGAGATTCCCTAAACTGCGCGAAAAATTCTATACCGTTTGTATAAACTTTTTCCAACGATGTTTGCAACCTACTCAAAAACTTGTAACTGATATCATCAAGTAAATTCGTAATTAACCGAGCTCCGAAGTTTCCTATATCAACACCGCGCATCCTGACTTTATTACTGGACAGAGGGCAATGGCTGTTGTCGCGGAAAGGATGAATGCCAAAAAGAATCCTCCAGCAATCATGGATACACTGCAAGGCAAAAACCCTAATGACAAACCAAAACCTCCTCCCCCATCTTTGCAACAAGCGGCTGCGTTGACTAGAGATTCAAATCAAGAAATAATTGATCAGACCAATCAAGGGTTCTTTGGAAGCTTTTTCAAGCAGAAACCTGTACCTGGAGTTCTTTCCCAACCACCATCGCTTTTAAAACCTTCAGGAAACCTTTCTGAAAGAGAGCAAATGGAAACTGAAGTCATTAAGCTTTTAGTCATGTCGTATTTCAACATTGTAAAACGATCCTCTTCCGATTTGGTGCCAAAAGCGATTATGCTCAACTTGGTCCAATTTACCAAGGATGAATTGCAACGGGAACTATTGACTGAACTATATAAAAAGGATAGCTTTGAAGAAGATTTGAAGGAATCTGAACATGTTGTCACTCGTAGAAAAGAATGCAAGAGTATGATCGAGGCATTAAAGAAAGCCGATCAAATTGTCAACACAGTCTAGATTTGATTATTTTAATAAAACATTTGTGATTAAGAAATTTATTTTTAGACTCGCTTAACAATTTCAGATTTAGGTTTGTCTGTATGGGTAGCAGTTTGAGTAGCGTGAGACCCATCTGCACCTGTTGATCTCAGCTTTCTAACATTAATTTCCTTGATTAATTTGAAAATTATGGTCAGGAATATTATATGTCCCATTCCAATTTGGCCTCCTGCAAGTTATCAAAATTTACCTATAATTCTAAGTTAATAAACTACTTACGCCAATGTCATGTTCAAGTTCCCCGTTGCAAACCATCCTGCGATCCATATAATGGCTGCAATCCAATCTATAGCAGCACCTACTAATACCAAGTAATACAAATTGCTATACGCTCTGGTTTCCATGGACCCACCAGTAACATTCGCCAATTGATTTCTCATTTCGGATTGCTGAATAATTTGATTTGATACGTAATAGCAATGAAAGGTTTCGTAGCACAATGATGTTACGGCAAACAAAATATAGCCGTACACGTACCAATTAAACATCCACTGTGGGATAGGCGTTCCCAGAATAAAAATGGACATATACAACCTGGATTATTATCATTTACCTATATTAAGTAAAAGCACCCTGCCATAGTAATTACGTTGAAAATAATATAGGCGATTTGTCCATAACCAATACGCTCAACTGTCAAAACAGTGCTATTAACGCAAAAAGTCTTCAAGATATCCATATTACTAATGTTAATCAAGTGTACCCCAGTATGGTAACTAGCATCCCTAACACACCGATTACATTCAATAACCAGCTGGTAAATGGTACCACAAAGCGAGAATGGACAACAAACAGCATGATTTCCCACAGCAAAAGAAGTATGTTGGTTACGCATATAAGATAGAACACTCTAGACATTGCAATGTTCAGCCAGCCACGACCAATTTGAATAATTAACCAAACTGTTGCGCACACATAGCTTGACACGACAACGATTGCGAGAACAGTGTCCCATTTTGACCAATCTAGTCCTATATATGATTTCCCAGTCATATCCATACCGACAGTGAATGCGCTTGCCATTACAAACGTTAAACTTTTTACCGTGGATTTGACAAATGGCCTTGAATTAGGCCCAAGATTGACGCCTCAAAATCTCAATTTGCCACAATGATAGGACTTTGTAATCCGCTAATTCGAGTCTATTTATTTTGACGAATTTTAATCTTTCCATTTTCTAATCTTGCTTCCACTCCAAACTCTTGGAGATTGTCTTCTATACCAACAGCCTCCATGCCATCAATCAAATCTTGATTTTCTTTGTTGTCTTGCAGCAGATTTCTTATACAGAATACACTAATTTCACGCACATCTAGTTTTAAAAAGGTATTACATGGATTCAAATCGTCAATCTTACAATTGGATAGTATTATTGGCAGTACAGGTTGAAACTATGTTAGTACAGCTTACCTTTTTTTGATAATCTCTATTATTAAACGCAAGATTCGATATTATTTTTATCGTATGATATTTAAATTTATACAAAGGATGATTTACCATCGACTGGTTTTGCTTTAGATCTACTTTGGGAGAAATTCTTTCTAGTACTGTCAATACGTCTATGTTAGCTATTTTTACAGGATAGTGATTCATGTAGAAGATCAGAATCTTGTGGAACCTTTTCGCTGACGATGCACCAGTACTGCAGAATATAAAACGCAACCATCAATGCGCTATTAATATTTTCATCAATTTGCTCAAAATCAGGTACATTTTCCACTTCTTGTAAACTTTTCTTCAAGATGGAAATCAAGAATATCCCTGTTTGCGTCAGATTCAAGTTCCGAAGGTCAGATTCAGAGTGAAAAATTCCATCCAAAACTTTCAATAAGCAGATTCGCAAATGAATATCCTGAATACTGTCCCATTTGATTGGCAATTGATCCGATTCCAAAAATCCAGTCAAGATTGCTATTGATAATTCAAAAACAATGTCTTGTTCGTCCTGCACAAAGTCATTGCTAGCATTGAGTATCAAATTCAAGATCTCATTGGCAAGCCGACCCTGGAACAACAGATTGCTAGCTTGACGATCATTATGCGTACAATTGTATATGCCGATTAAAGTACTTTTAAGCGTCTTTGCATCACCGCTCGATAATCCAATTACCAGTACTTTTGACTCGACAATATGTTTCCATAATAAACTTTGGGTGGTGGTATTATCAGTCATTAAATTTGTCAGCATTTGAATTCCCATCCTAATTGTTGGAGAATCTGATACTATTTCTATAATTTTAATCGCTGGTTTCCAAATTCCTGATTCAACAAACATTTCTTGGTTTTGTTTGGTTTGCGCACACTGGTTTCTAATTAATTCAAATATGCGGAATATATATTGGACATGCTCTATATCTACTTGATCAAGAATCGCTGTGAGGGTGGAATAGTAGTCCCTCTCACTCATTAGTCTGGATTCGGCATTCTTCAGTAGCACCGCATTGTGTTTCTTTAGTTCTATTGCTGCACTTGAATAGTTATACTCTTCATTCTTTACTGGAATATTTGTTTTTGGAGATAAATAATGTAATATTTTGTTGATAGTCATTTTGCAAAAAAAAAGAATATCTTTAGCAAAGTCTCAATGAGCGAAAAAAAGTACAAATTTATTGAGCATCGGTGTGAACTGAAGCCATATCCCATTCGCTGGTGGTTTTGGAGGACTTTAAATCTACCACAGATAAAGAGTCCATTTGTACTTCCAATTCCTCTTCTGGCTCTTGCGCCGTTGGATAGACGCTTTGATAAAGATCTAATTCAGTTTCGTTATTGTACAACATATTTTGATCGTGTTGTTGCTGAATTTCTAGATCAGCTTCAGGATTATAATAACTTGAAAGAGCAGATGAGCCAGATTCCGACAAGGCCAATTTCAAAGATTCATGAGTAGATAGCAACTGTTTCTTGTAGTCGTTATTCATTATCTTTTCTGCATCTGCCAATAATTGAGTAGATCTTTCATATTCTTCAAGCAGGGAAAGTCTCTTTTGGATTGCTTGCCTTTCTGCAGAAATCCAAGTCAATTCGGTACTTGGGTTGCTAACTGAAGTCGCCGCAGTTTCAACGTTGGTTTCCTTATCAGAAAAGACAGACGCATTGTTATCAACAGAAACAAGTGGTTCTTTAAGATCAATTAGAGGAGCATCGGCGGCTGGTTTTTCAGGAGGTTCGACAGCTGTTTCTTGGAGCAACTTTTCCAATGCTTCTTCACGGTTATTATTCTATCGTTAGCAAAGGCTACAGTTTCTTTGAGCGCTCGCACAATAGATCCGTGAGGAAATCCCATATCAGAGAACTGGTTCATCATTTCAGAGTCAGGAATGAAAGGTTCTATGTTAGCAAATATTACTTTTACGGTGTCGCAAGCCTTCAAATATGTCATCATTTTGCTTGTATTCTTGCTTGTATTCTTTGTATTCTCTCTTTTGCTCTGAATACTGCTGCTGCTGTTGCCGTTGGAAATGGTCGTCAATTAAAACAAACCCAACGGTAAGAACTACAGCAACGCAAACCGTAGTAATTCCGATTGCCTTTGGTTAATATTATGTTACTTGTAAGACAGGAATAGTCATTAGATTTTTAACTTGGTGAGTCTTTCAGCCCAATTTTTAAACTTCTTTACAGCCACATAACAGCCACGCAGTTCGGCTCCATTTGTCCCAAAGTTTAAGCGTGAGCAGGGGTAAACAAAAGTTTAAGCTTGTTTCTATGTTAAATATCTTAATTGCAAAGTAAATCTTTTCATTTTCATGTGGACTACTAGGAAACAGTCCTTGCTGATTGCTGCCATCAATCGTAATAATCCAGATTACACAGACATTTTGAAACTCAAGATTACAGTAACCGCTCAACTTGAATATGCAAAGGAAATTTTCGAAATGCTCATTAAAAAGAAGGATTATGTAGCCGTAGAAAAGCTCTTGGTCATCCTTGAAAATTCAGAAAAAGATATCGTAGGGAAATATGGATTTGAACTGCTCGATCAATTATTCAATACTCCAGTGTTCATGAGACTAATCTACCTCTCTTGCCATTTAATTACGAAAAGCATCAATAATAAGCTTCTTTTGTACGAAAACAATCAACTTATAATCAAAATATCTTCAAAGATGAATCAAAATACCGTTCAAGATCAAATCAAAATTCTAGAATTACTATTCAGACTGTCTCGAAAGAACACTTGTACTTTACCTGGAATGCAGCGAATAGAAGGAAATAACTTTCTCAATTCGGCTCGCGAATTTATCAATGACTACAATGAAAAGGAAAAAATCGACCTTTGTAGTATCTGGTGTGATTTGACGCTCTTTAAAAAAGGTTTTTATTTTAATCTTAGGATGTAGCTGATTATTAAAATAGAACTCCAAAACTGAGCTGCTGGATGTAATTGCTGATTGCAACAAGTCAAATTTGGAAATATTAGATCACAGTACCATTCAGTACACTGAAATAATTGAATATACATCCAACACAGGTCTCGTTCAAATTCGGTTAGATAGAACAGATTACAAGTCCATTAACTTTACCACAAAGGCAGTTGATGTATTGTGCAAGGTATTACAAAAAAAGAAAATCCCGTATATTAATAACAGAGGCTCATTTACAACTTGCATGATAAATAGAACAGCAGAATCGAAAGAATATAATGACAATTGGATATCTGAATCCGTTTTGGATCTAATGCAAGTTAATGAAAAGACTGCTGTCAACGTGCAAGAAAGTAGACCTGTTGAGTTGGCAAAAGATAATTCAGATTCTATAAATACCAATATTCAAGTTGATGAACAACAGCTTGATGAAATTTCACCAATTCGGCACAAAAATCAAGGTAAATTGACATTTTACATTTAGATTCATCTATAAATTCATCGATATTCTCAGATGAAGATTCTGAAAGTGAATATATTCCCTCACAATCCAAGTCCAAGCAACCTCAAAGAAAGGCAAACCCGAAAAATACGGTAAAAAGTAAAAAAATAGCAACTGAAATTGGAAATGATCCCAACCACTTTCTAGGTACCAAAAATTTGAAAACGAAAAATCTTTTGAATTCAGAAAAACCTTCAAGGTTATTATTGTCAAAAGATTTAAATGGACAAAGAGCTGATCGTGACCAGGCAGCCGACTTCTGGCCAAATATCTCTACATCTACTCCAGTCAAAAAGGAAGAAATTGATCAATCGCAAATTATCACACCCCCAAATTTAAAGACAAATCGTAACATACAGGATGCAATTTCGACATTTGAAACTTCTGCCACCAGTAAAGCAAAGTTCGAACCTTCGAAAAAGAGGGCTGCCAGAAATCGCAAAGTTAAATCAAATACTTCAAATGTGACGAAAAAGACTAAACAAAAACCTGTGCGATCCAAAATGCAAAAGTCCGAACGTGAGGAACCGCAACGGCTCCATGATGTAAACCCCACTTGCTCATCCAATATCCTTTCTGTTAAACAAGTGAGCAACCAAAGCAGTCCAATGAAATCGGGAAAAAATAAGCAATTTATAACTAAAACTCCAATTACAAAACTGTTGCAATCCGCATCAAAACACACCGGAGGGACTGTCAAACCAATTCCGACCCCAGTTATTCTTCATGTGTCACCCAAAAATTGTTCATTGCGTATTTCCAATGATCTTTGTCGAAACAAAATTAAACAAAATTTAGACATTGTTAAATCTAAACGGTCAAGCAAAGAAGACGACGGTTCAAGCAAAAAGATTAAAATAACTCCAATATCTAATCTAAAACTAGTTTCAACCCCAATAGTAAATCTTCAACCCACAGTACCACATCCATTCGCTAGCAACAAGAATACGGAAAAGTTAGCAACTGCCAACACCCCAGAAAACAGAAAAGTTATTCAGTTGGATTTCTCAATTACACCAACTAATCCAAGTCAACCAATCATTACAGATTTTGAATTATCTCAAATTGCTCTTGAGATTTCAAAGGTTAGTAAAGCTTACATAGGTTTATCAGGCATATGTCGAAAACGCAATGAAGGAGGTTTACACTCGAGTTCAATGCATTGAGCAAGATAGCACTATAATTACAAAGATAAAAGATCACGTTCAAGAAAGAATTGAAAAGACTTTGGAATTGAAAAAATCACTGGAACGAATATGCAATGAAATCAAATCATTGTAATGAATAAATTTGCTTTAATTAAAAAACTAGTGCCAAAACTACTGCCAAAGCTGCGTTTAATCCTTTCATATCCTTGTACAAGTCACTCCACTTTTGGTTTCCACAAACTAAACTCTGGAACGGAACAAGACTAGTGTCTCTATAAACCCTTTCGTCGTAGTCACCCTTATCTCCTCTCTTAAATCTATAATCTTGATGTGCTCCGCCAATGAAGGCAAAAGCCAATGGCATTGTAAACATTATTGCACTAGAAACAAACGGTGTCGCCAATGCAAACGAAAAGGAAAATATTCCGAGAGACATCAACGCAGGGTGTCTTGTAACTCTTTTCCAACCGCTTATCGCATCAGCGTTCTTGTCAAAATTGAAATCCATGGGACATCTGGCAACAATTTTAGGCCCAGTTGATACTTTGTCTGTTTGAACTGCTGCATACGCAACTGGAGTCTGAAGTTTTGGAAACAATTGTGAAAACCCGACTAGACCAATAATCTTTAGTGCAATTGATGGTATTCTCATAAACTTTGAAGACATTACAGAATGTAACTTTGGATAATATTGGGAAACTAATGGCCCCTTATTCCTGTATTTTATGAATCCGTATGCAATTGAACCGCAAGCAATTGTTGATAGCGAATTGTAAATCCGATGGTAATTGTCATCTCCAATCGACTCGATAATCTCTTTCCTATTATGCGATAGAATCAAATTCTCTGAAATAAATCCAACCCACCCAAACAAAATAAGCTTGGTTGCAGGATGTCGAAATGCCATTTTCAAGTTTATTGAAAAAAAATTATGAATCACAATTCCTCCTTTTGACTAACCAAGGAATCATACACTTTCGAAATCTTTTCGTAATCCAATACTTTGAACCAGGCTTCGACATAGGCTTTTCGCTGATTCTGGTAGCTCAAGTAATACGCATGTTCCTTTGTAAAATAGTAATTACCCATACATCAAGTGCAATTAGAATTTGAGGATCTAGTTCTGCATATCCCGGAGCAAATTGAGGAATATCCTGGTTTGGAGTAGTGACAATTTCCAATTTCATAGTAGATGGAATCCAAACTAGAAACACCCATCCTGACCCAAACACCGAAAGAGCTTTCGCTTGAAATATTGATTTGAAATCATTGAAAGATCCAAATGTAGTAGACACAGTCTTGTAAAAGTTTGAAGTTGTGACTAACTTTGGACTAGGAGTCAGAGTTTCAAAGTAGTATTTGTGATTGATAAATCCTCCTCCGTTATTTCGTATTACCGTCCCATCTTTAAATTTGCCTTGAGCAATGTCGGTTAGTAGTGAATTCAAATTTGAATACCCTTCCAAAGTGCTGATTGCGGCATTCAAATTGTCCGTGTATGCTTTGAAATGCTTTGAATGGTGCAATTCCATGGTTCTCGCATCTAAATACGGTTCTAGAGCATCATACGCATAAGGAAGGTCAGGCAGTTGGAACGACTGCAACGAAGCGCATAGCGCACCTAGAGCTACAAACCGAAAAAACATAAACTTTTTTCAATTAAATTTTGTCTTTTATTCAAAAATAATGCAACATGAGGTTAACCGATAATTTAATCGACTTCTTCGACAGTTGGGCCATCAGCACCTGGGCCAGATGGTGGGTAACCACCAGGAGCACCACCGGATGGAACACCGCCAGCACCGTAGATCTTGGACATGATTGGGTTAGCAACCTTTTCAAGTTCTTTTTGGTGGTGTTCGAATTCTTCCTTGGTAGCTTCTTGGTTTCCGTCCAACCAGGAGATAGCAGAGTCGATAGCAGACTCGAGTTTCTTTCTGTCGTCACCCTTGAGTTTAGAAGCAAGTTTTTCGTCTTGGATGGTGTTACGGAGGTTATAAGCATATGATTCAAGAGCGTTCTTGGCTTGGATACGGTGAGCAGCAGCTTCATCTTCAGCCTTGTATTTTTCAGCTTCAGCAACCATACGTTCGATATCTTCCTTAGAAAGACGACCCTTGTCGTTGGTGATGGTGATCTTGTTGGATCTTCCGGTGGTCTTGTCGGCAGCGTTGACGTTCAAGATGGAGTTGGCATCAACATCGAAAGTAACTTCGATTTGTGGAACACCACGTGGAGCTGGTGGGATACCAGTCAATTCAAACTTTCCGAGCAAGTTGTTGTCCTTGGTGCGAGCACGTTCACCTTCAAAGACTTGGATCAATACACCAGGTTGGTTGTCAGCATAGGTGGAGAAGATTTCAGACTTCTTGGTTGGGACAGTGGTGTTACGTTTAATAAGAGGAGTGAAGACACCGCCGGCAGTTTCAATACCAAGGGAAAGTGGAGCAACATCCAACAACAACAAATCTTGAGTTTTTTCAGAGGTATCACCAGTCAAGATAGCAGCTTGGACAGCAGCACCGTATGCAACAGCTTCATCAGGGTTGATGGACTTGTTTGGTTCCTTTCCGTTGAAGAAGTCGGTGACCAACTTTTGGATCTTTGGAATACGGGTAGAACCACCGACCAAGACGATTTCGTGGACAGAGTTCTTGTCCAACTTTGAGTCACGGAGACACTTTTCTACAGGTTCAAGAGTACCACGGAAAAGGTCGGCGCAGAGTTCTTCGAAACGAGCACGAGTGATGGAAGTGTAGAAATCAACACCTTCAAACAAAGAGTCGATTTCGATGGAGGTTTGAGCGGCAGAAGAGAGGGTTCTCTTTGCACGTTCACAAGCGGTTCTAAGACGACGGAGAGCACGCATGTTCTTTGAGAGGTCCTTCTTGTGCTTACGTTTGAATTCTTCAACAAAGTGAGCAACAAGTCTGTTGTCGAAATCTTCACCACCCAAGTGAGTATCACCGTTAGTGGCCTTGACTTCGAAGATACCGTCTTCCATGGTCAAGATGGAAACATCAAAAGTACCACCACCCAAATCAAAGATGAGGACGTTCTTTTCTCCAGCGGATTTCTTGTCCAAACCGTAAGCAATAGCAGCGGCAGTTGGTTCGTTAATGATACGGAGAACGTTGAGACCAGCAATGATACCAGCATCTTGGGTAGCTTGACGTTGGGAGTCGTTGAAGTAAGCTGGTACAGTGACGACAGCATCCTTGACGGTATCACCGAGATATGCTTCAGCGGTTTCCTTCATCTTTTGCAAAACCATGGAAGAGATTTCTTCTGGGGTAAATTTCTTGGTTTCACCCTTGTATTCAACTTGAATGACTGGCTTTCCACCAACATTGACGACGGTGAAGGAGAAGTGCTTCATGTCAGATTGGACTTCTGGATCATCGAATTTACGACCAATCAAACGCTTAGCATCGAAAACAGTGTTGGTTGGGTTCATGGCAGTTTGGTTCTTTGCAGCATCACCAATCAAACGCTCAGAATCTGAGAAGGCGACGTATGATGGAGTAGTACGGTTACCTTGGTCATTGGCGATAATTTCAACACGATCGTTTTGCCAGACACCTACACAGGAGTAGGTTGTCCCTAAATCAATACCTACAGCTTTTCCCATTTTTAGTAGATTATAAAATTGCACTAAATTTTTTTTTTCAGTTTATATGCACCAGATGTGGCTTTGAAAGAATGGTGAGGAACATATTGGAAGAGTCGAAAAAAAACTGGATGAACCCAAAATTCTCCATGCATTACGTAGAATACAGTAAAGTGGCCATTTACTGCACTGCGTTTTCCCGTCAGATGAGTCAGGAAGAACCTGTCCAAAGATGGAGATGGATTCCTCTTGAATTTGGGCTCCTTTGCATTTCTGCAGCTCGCCATGATGAAGAATGAAAAATCGCAATGTCAGTGCCGATTATAAAAAGTTACTTGTATCTATTAATAATATCTTGACAGAAATTGTCCATCCGCGTTCTTTCTTGAATCAATTCTGGATCAACCTCAAATCCATCTGACAATGATTTTAAAAATTCCCAGTCTTTTGCAGTCATAGCTCTGACATGAAAGTTTTGTTGCAGAATCCTGAGACCAATCCCTGCATTTTTAATTGCAAGGTCGTACCTAGCGTGGTCTTCCTGGGACATTATTGCCCAATGAGTTCGATACGGGTATGTAAATATAATATCTATTGAGATTTGATGTTCTTTTGCAAAATCAATCAAATTCAAGGTACAGCTTTTACGGGTATTTTTGGAAGAGAAATGGCAAGGCTGTAACGTAATGTACAAGGTGATTTTTCCGTTCGGTTGTAACAGTTCCGTGAGTTGGCGATCTTGGTAGATAAAGTCTTCGGCATGATTCCGATCTGCGCAATTAGAATATCTAGCAACGTATTCTCCGTATATTAAGATTACGACAGCTGGTTTGGTGGAACATTTATCGCCGTTTAAGCAAGTTGATTGAAAATCGGCTTCAGGTGTTTCGCGAATGTGCCAAAATGCCTGGCAAAATTGTTCTTTAGATCCAAGAAACGACTTTGTAATATCGTTTTTTCGAACGATATGCTTGTTTCCATACGCTAACTGAGTCTTAATTTCATGTGTGTTACACCGGCACTGGCGATTCATTTTTCAAGTTTCTAAAATCTGAATCCAGAATGGCTGATCATATTGATATTCTCTCTTTGCCCAAAGGTATCCAAATTTTAAAACAGAACTTCAAATATCAAGGGAATGCGCATTGATGGGAAATTATGATACTGCGCTATTGTACATGGAGTCTATCATTCAAAACATGCTTCTGTAATCCCAGCTTAAACTAGATATTCTAAAAATATGCAGGACGGAATGGAAAAAGAAAAGCTGTTGAATATAAGATCGGAGCTATTGGAGGAATTTCAGGTTATCAAGGACATTAGTCAAGAATTATCTAGTTTTAAAGTGCATAGAATTTAACCGCAGGATCGACCAAGAGCTTTAGGAAGAAAGTCCGAACGATCAGAATCAAGGAATTCATCTGCAGCATATGACAAAGATGTATGGCCAGCACCAGATCCATTGCCTCCTAGATCCATAAAGAAAAAACCTTCAATTGGTATATACTGTTAATCGCAGAGGAACAAAAAACATTGCCGTCGTGGGCCAGGGAACAAAAGGATCCAAAATCCATTTCCAAGAAGCAATCAATGCCAAATATCTCGGCAAAGAAAGCACCTGTTAAACCTGTTAGTAGGGGGGGCTCGCCAATGCCTGCCAAAAAGCCGATTAGAAAATCTGCCAGCTCAGCGATGTTGGATAAAGCAAACGATGAAAAGAACAAAACTAGATCGAAATTAAACAAGTCTGATCCGGAAGAGGAAGAAGAATCAAAAGACGGACGGCCCGAGTTTGATGGAAGTGGGTACGATAAAGATTTGGTTGAAATGGTTAAAAGGGATATACTTAATACTTCACCAAACGTACACTGGACCGATATTGCCGGACTGCGAGAAGCCAAATCTCTTTTGGAAGAAGCAATTGTGTTGCCTTTATGGATGCCAGATTATTTCCAAGGAATTAGGAGGCCTTGGAAAGGTGTATTGATGACTGGGCCACCAGGAACGGGAAAAACTTTATTGGCAAAGGCTGTAGCTACAGTATGATTCTATTAATACCAGGAATGTGGAACTACATTCTTTAACGTCACAGCTAGTATGCTTACCTCCAAATGGAGAGGTGACTCTGAAAAGATTGTTAGAGTATTATTCTATTAATTTAGTTGCTTTTTGAAATGGCCAGGCACTATGCTCCAAGTACAATATTTATAGATGAAATTGATTCACTTTGTAGCACTAGAGGGGAGGGATCTGAGCATGAAGCTAGCAGAAGAGTCAAATCGGAAATTTTAATGCAGATGGATGGTATCAGTGCTATATCTGGGACAAATGATGCAGATGCCCCTCCAATAGTCATGGTATTGGCAGCAACCAACTTCCCATGGCATATTGATGAAGCTCTCCGTCGCCGGCTCGAAAAAAGAATTTGTAAACCCAAGTTTACCTAGATATTCCTCTTCCTGATGCTGAAAGTAGGCGAGAGCTTCTTAAACTCAATCTTTCAACAATTAAAATCTCTGATGATGTAAATTTAGATGAATTGGCAGATAAAATAGAAGGATATAGTGGTGCAGATATCACAAATGTAAGTTTTATTTAATTAGATCTGCCGCGATGCAAGTATGATGAGTATGCGCAAAGTCATCAAAGGTAAGACTGCAGAAGAGATCAAGAATCTGCCAAAAGATGCCTTAGAACTGCCGCTTCTAAAGGAGGACTTTGAGATGGCAATTAGAAAGATTCAAAGCTCGGTAGCGCAGTCAGATTTGAAACAGTACGAAGAATGGATGAAGGAATTTGGGTCAGCGTAATACTCTGAATATATTTAAAAATCTTTAACATTAAGAATATTATATTTAATCGTCATCACTATCTGGCTCAGCAAACTGAATGATTTTTTGAATTTCTGGGAGCTTGATGACTTCTAATATTAATCTAGTTTACTGGACTGACTCAATCGCTTCTCCAACATCCAAGTAGGGAAATCCTCACCTTCAGTTATTCCATCAAACCCAAGCAACCTGGTCAATAAATTATTACCTATCAACACCCACTCCGTTGAGGAATGATACGATGCATGGCAATACCTTGATTTCCATTCTGTCAACTAAAAACGGAACATTTTCTACATCGACCTTCACAAATCGAGTGTGCGGGTGTAACCTTGCAAGCTTGTCCAGATGTTTGTCCATTGTCGCACATTTCTTGAAATCCTTGTGTGAAAAGTGAATAACACACTTGTCAGTGGAAGTAGTCATCAACATTAGCTGTTTTTCATCTTTAAAAACTTGTAGAGACCCGTATCCCATACTTTTCTGTTTCTGAAGGGCGATTCTATTGTTACTCTTTTCATGTACTCTTTCTTGATCTGCTGCATCCTGTTTTCCCTCATCGCATCCAGCAAATGATCGTCGTCTTCCTCTAGTTCTCTAAAAAGCTGATCTTCATCAATTTCTCTGTTTTTAATTTTTTAGATTACTCTTCAACGCTGTTCATTTTGAGAAAGAAATAACGTGGAAAGTAAAAGTTGATTATGGCAGGATGAATTCCCTCAACCTTCAATCTGATAATTCTAATCACTATCTGATGTTTGAATGAGCCTGCGATTATCGTACTGGGCAGTGACTATTAATCAAAATTATTTGATTGAGAGATCTTCATGTGAAGATCTGAGGCGGTGTAAATAGACATTAGGTCATATTAATCAATCTCCAAGAGGGTTTGAAGCGCTGTCGAGACGACCAATATGGCGACGACACTTATTTCCACTGTTGATTACTTTATCCAAAAGGGGACAAGAGATCTATGACTATGGATAGCAAGCTTTGGATTTACAAGAGTGAACTAAAACGGTTGCGGTTTTTAATATTTGCAGATTCCTATTCATCTCTCTTATCGTTACGATAAGCTTCTCTATCTTTGTCGTGTGATGTGGAAATTATCGCTTTTTTGAAGGGTCTCACACAGACCTCCATTTCATGAGTGTGAGTCGATATTGAACAGGTTGAATAGGAATTAGTAATGCGAATCTGAAGGAAATGAATATATTAACAGTTCAAATATGTATAAATTAAGGTGGTTAGCGTGCTGCGACTACGCTCTCGCTAAGGCAGCTACGGTCGCTTCTTCTGCGACTTTGACGCTGAGGGAAGGGTATAACATTAGCAACTTTACGTTCTTTTTTAAGCTTTGCAGGAACTAGCTGCTTCTTTGGCGGTAATTTTACTGGGTTTAATAGAGAATATAGAGCGGCTCGTTTCTTTGCAAACCTGATCATCTTCTCTTTCGCTATTACTGCGTCAATGGCATTTTGATATTCTTCTGGAGGACTGAACTTTGATTTAAACTCCTCCATTGTCAAGGAGTATGACAGGAATACATGTAGTCTTTCTCTGTTCTGTCGCAAGGAATGTGCGGCTACGATTAAATTGTTTTCTTACCTTTCAGCTTCTTAATAGGATCGACTGGGCAATTTAATGGTTTGGTTTTTGTTTCTACAAGCTTCGCTAATCCAGCAGCCGCTTCTGAAATTATCAAGTCTTCAAATTGTTCAGCTAATGTTGCTAGTGATAGTAGTTGCTGATCCATTTAATTGTGTCGTTTTTAATATTTTGCGTTGAAAATGTGGGGTGAAAAATGCTCTTAAATTAGTCAGTGGTGATTTTTGATGGTCTATTTAAATGGCTGAACCGGCTTCACCTCATTTCCACGCGGTCGACCGCTCAGCATGTGGATGATTTCCCAAATAGAAAGATAAAGGGAACTCAGCATATGGTTTCACAAAAGTCAGGGTGAAAGAAACATCTGGTAAATATTGAATAGAATTATCCCTACCTCACTAGCACAGGAACTATTATCTTTTTAATTGAGCAACTTAAAGGGTTCACTTTGAAACCGCTGCTAAGAACCTGTGATTGCACTCCCTAGCCAGTGTTTCATTTGAATGAAAGGGGACTCCACGACGTGAGTACGCTTCCGAAAATAGTCACCATAATCCTCCAAAACACATGGTAAAAGACAGACATGTCTCATTGAGACGCTAATGCAATCTAAATATCCTGTCTGCAATAACTAGCCCAATCCTTTTTCTATTCAACAACTGCGGCCGCAGCCCGTCAGTAATTATCTCTCGGAACACAATAAAACTAGGTGACACAAAATGCAATGCGTCCCTGAATAAGGGTAACTTCAAGTTGCAAAGGAACCTGCAATCCAAAAGTATGAAATAAACATTGCCAACAGTTTCACTCAAACCCAACGTAATGAAATATGACTCACTCTGTAAATACAACTTAAAGAGAAATTGCGTAATTTATTAATTTGCAGACAGCCGTTTGGAAAATTCAATAATTGACCTAGTAGGACGACCAGTCATTCCTGCCCCCAGCAGGTCAGAAGGCACTTCATTATGCATCACTCCCGCAATATCTACATTAGTGAAATATTACCAATGTGGGCAAATCCAACCTTTGAACCTTCAGGAATAAATGATTTCAAAAACAACGCTGCAGTACATGCCCCTGCACCTCTACCACCCACATTTTTTAAATCTGCAACCTTGCTCTTAATTTGAGGTGCATAGACATCACTTAATGGCATTCTCCAAAACTCATCACCTGTTTTCAGGCCAGCAAATAGCAGCTCTTCCCATACAATATCTGAATTTGTAAACACACCGGCATATCCTGGGATTAGTATTCCGTACCTGTTCCTAAAGCTACATCCATTGCGCCTGTTAATGTGGACAATTCAAGTAAAGTATGCGGTTGGTGCATTTTTGCTGTGTAATGGATTGCATCTGCCAAAATAAGTCGTCCTGTATTAGCCAATATTCACCTTCGGCATCAGTGTTATCAACTTCGATTGAGAGCCCGTTCGATGCTATTACAACATCTCCAGGCTTTGTTGCAGACCCTGATGGCATATTTTCTGTCAATGGGATGCTAGCCACAACATTTAGTGGTAGCCCTAATGAAGCAATACCATGTAAACTAGACAATACTACGGCTGCTCCGCCCATATCTCCCTTCATCATCGCCATTCCTGCGGAAGGTTTTATTGAGATACCTCCAGAATCAAAAGTAACGCCTAGATAAAAAATTGATTACCTTTCCCTACTAATGCCAAAGGGCTATCACCTGCTTTTCCTCCATTATATCGGATTTCCAAATATTTCAATGGCTGAGAGCTTCCATTAGAGACACTAATAAAAGCACCCATTTTTTGTTCCTCCGCCCAATCTCTTCCGTGTGGAACCACTTCAACATTTGGAATGCCTTTGAACAATTCTATGGCTCTATCGCAAAAGATTGTAGGCGTCAAGTAATTTGCTGGCGTTTCCATCAACGTCCTGGCCAAATTTTGGGCTATATTTAGTTTCAAATACAAGCTGCAGCTATTACTCCAGATTTCCAATCTTGATCCTCATTCACGGATTCGATAGTAACTGGTTGTTGCTTTTTTGATTCTTGGACAAAGTGCTCAAACGCATAAGAAGAGAGAGTTGCTCCTTCGGCAGTTGCGTGCAAATCGCCCATACGATCATAAACTACTGACAATTTAGATTTTGAATCCAATGCTTTCAGCTGTCTCAAGGCTACTGCAGCCTATGGTAAGAATGTCTTACAGCTTCGCGAGTATTGTGCCTGTTTTGAACTGTATCTGTGTTTGGTCCTAATCCCACAACTCCTACAATTGGTTCTAATCCAGGAATATTGTAAAGTCTAATTTAGAAAATTTTACATTCTGAATTGGTTCTTTTTCCCAGTGAAATTCGAGGCTTGCAGCTGTGATTGGATCACTTTAAACGCTTCGTTATCTCCTAATGAGAGCTTTGGTGATTCATGTATCTTATTAAAATCGTCTTACTCCTAAGATTCTGGTTGACAAAAATCTTTTCATTTTTTAAAGATCAGGTTAATTCGATGGCTTTCAGAGGAACTACGCATGAGAATGATTCCAGATTTGGAGATAAACAAAAGAAATTAATGTCACAAGTGAACTTTCCGAAAATATTTTCTGAAAAAGTGGATATGAAGAAAATACAGTTGGATGCCATGCGACCATGGATTGTGGAAAATGTTAATTTGATACTTGGGTTCGATGATGATATTTGCATAGAATTTATAATGTCGCTTTTGGAGGAAGAGGTTTGAGTTATTTTAATGTTAGTCTGATCCAAAAGAAATTCAATTGAAAATTACTGGATTTTTGGAAGACTCTACATTTGGATTTATGAAGAAATTATGGACTCTACTGGTGAGCGCTCAGTCGAATCCAATGGGAATTCCTCAGGAATTTATGGATAAGCAAAAAGAAGAGATACGCAAACAAAGAGTAATTCATTCTTACATTAGGAAAGAGATATTGCAATTTTTGAAGAAATTAAAAGAGTGAGAGAGGAGGAAGATGCTAAAAGAGATAGTAAAAAGTCAGGGAAATCAGATTACCCGGATAAAGAGGCAAGACAGGATGACCGAGAAAGACGTCGTGAGAGAGATGAACGAAGAGATAGGGAGTATCCAAGAACAGATCGCCGAGAGTACTCTAGGGATGAGAGAAGAGAAGGTGATTATGGCGATAGGAGAGATAGAGATTACAGTTATGACAGGGAATACAGGCGCGAAAGGGAGTACAGGTCGAATAGAGACCGGCAAGATAGACCTTACAGAAATGATGATGAAGCTACAAGTGGAAAGATCCACCCATCAAGACAATCATATCATGAAGGATACAGATATCGTAGTAAAAGTCCAAGGGAAAGAAAAAGACATCGCGACTCTACTCCTGAACCCGTCTATGAAAAGAAAGAGAAGCCAAGATGGGAAAGGCCTGCAAGAGAATAATCGTTTTCAAATAGTTTATATTGAACAAATTAAACTGATTAATATATCATTTTCCTACTTTCTAATTGGTGAGGAAGGTCGATTTACACCTTCAAATTTAAACCGCTTGTCTGCAGGTTTCAATACCTACAATTAATGAGGATTACCTGGAAAGAGCACATCAGATTTTCATCGACAGACATCATTGCACCGGCATTGTCGAATTCCCCACAATAATTTGGTGCAGAGAATAGCGTTAGCAGTTGTCTCTTTGCAAAAAACTCATAACCATCTTCTACAACTTGATGTGCCCTGCAAATGAGATCCAGATCGTGTTTTTGAGTAAATCGTGATACCACATCCGCCCCAAAGGTAAAGCTGATGCCTCTGTCATTTTCATTAAACCCGGTACTATCTTTTTCTGGATCTGCCCAAACCAAATCACAAAGTAAGCCAGTGTCTGGAATGTCTGTTGGTCTAATAACTCTTCTAATTTGGTCCATGCTGTGCAGTTCAGGTGATAGTCCACTAATATTATTATTATTTACCCATGCATACAGAATATTTTGTCGTCGACCAATGCTGCGATAGGCAAGCAATTAAACACATCTGTGAAGGACTTCCAAAGCTTGATATTGTATCGCCTCTTACCTAAAGTCAGCAATACTTACATTCATCATAAAATCCATAGATTCTATTTATAGCTGCATATTCATGGTTACCTCTTAAAATGAAGAAGTTTTCTGGATATTTAACCTTGTAAGCTAGCAACAAGCAAATGGTTTCTAAAGATTGCTTTCCTCTATCTACATAGTCTCCTAGAAACAAATAATTGGATTCAGGAGGAAATCCTCCATATTCAAACAACCGCAACAAATCATAATATTGTCCGTGAATATCGCCTACATTAATTTGATTTACCGCATATTTTTAGTGGTGCATTCAGCTCTAACAAGGGTGGTTGGTTTAAGAATATCTCTCTCGAAGCTGCCAAGAGGAAATTAATGTCGGATTCATGTAAGTTCACGTTGTAACCAGGCTTTTTGCCTCTTACTTGCATAAATTCTAAAATACCTTCAAGAAGGCTCTCAATAATAGTGTCAACTCTCTCTTTCCCAATAGTCATGTTTTTTAAAAATGAAAGAAACCTTGTCACATAGATCATGAACCACTGTGACAAAGAGAAGGGTTATCCTCGGTGATACCCGGTAATACCTCGGAAAGTCTGTAGGATTTAATACGCAGGCTCCAGTTAATATTACTTCTGGGAGATATCCTATCCTGAAGTGCTCTGTCTTTATCGCAGATGAATGTGCACTTGATTTTCCAAAATATATTTTTTTTTCTTTCCTGAAAATGAAAATCGACTTCAAGTTTTCGAATTTGTGTGGAACAGTATACAAGAAGGGGAATTTGATATTTACACCGGATGGAAATTCGTTAATTAGCCCAGTAGGAAATAGAGTTTCTGTATACGATTTAGTTGGGTATTTGAATTTTAATCGTAGAAATAAATCAATTACGCTGCCCTTTGAGAACAGAAAGGATATCGCAAGGATTGAAATTTCACCAAAAGCTACTCTATTAATCAGCGTAGATGAAGGTGATTCGATATTAACCAAGATGGAAGGGCTCTCTTAATTAACTATCAAAAACAAGTTCTGCTCCATCGTCATAATTTTAAAGCTGCTGTTTATGATTTGAAATTTTCACCTAATGGACAATTTCTAGCGGTAACTCATGGAAGTCAAGTTCAAGTATGGCATGCACCAGGATTTACCAGGGAATTTGCACCTTTCGTTCTTTATAAAACCTATTCCGGACATTTTGACTTGGTAACATCAATATGCTGGTCCAAAGATTCGAAATACTTTTTGACTTGCAGTAAAGACATGACAACCAGGTTGCATGCAATCGACAGAGAAGATTTTGCAGGAGCCTGTTTAACGGGACATTCAGACGCAGTGATAGGAGCATGGTTCAGTCATGATGAAAAATCTGTTTACTCTGTTTCTAAAGATGGAGCACTTTTTGAATGGACCATGCAAGGAGGAAAATGGTCAAATGACAATGGATTGTCCCAGATGCCAAGAAAGAAGAAGAGAACAGATGAAGAGGTGAAGCCGATTATGAAGTGGAAGAGCTCAAATCGGCACTATTTTAAACAAAATCACGCAAAGGTAGTTTCTGCTGCATTCCATCCGCAAACTGGGCTTTTGTCTGTTGGATTTGATTCGGGTATTTTTGGGATTTGGGAGCTGCCAGATTTCATAAACATCCATACCTTAAGGTAATCATACTTTAATTGGCAGTATATCACAGAAAAAAATCAATACAGTTGCTGTAAATGCTAGTGGTGAATGGCTAGCGTTTGGTAGTTCTAAACTTGGACAGCTATTAGTCTGGGAATGGCAATCGGAATCGTATGTTTTAAAACAACAGGGCCATCAACAGGATATGACTTGCTTAGATTACTCCAAAGATGGTCAGTATATAGCCACAGGAGGAGATGATGGTAAAGTTAAGATTTGGAGTACACAGACAGGATTTTGTTTTGTAACTTTCACTGAACACACCGGTTCAGTGAAAGCTATTGAATTTGCTAAACGTAAGCAAGTTGTATTTTCTGCCTCCTTAGATGGAACTGTTCGTGCATTTGATTTAATCCGGTACCGTAATTTCCGCACGTTTACTTCACCAACACCGGAGCAATTCAACTGCTTAGCAGTTGATCAAAGCTGTGAAATAATATGTGCAGCCAGTATGGACAATTTTGATATTTATTTGTGGTCAGTGCAGACTGGGAAGTTACTTGAAATATTATCTGGTCACGAAGCTCCAGTTTCATGTCTTGCTTTCTCCTATACCACAGGCCAGCTGGCATCAGGTTCTTGGGATAAAAATATCAGAACATGGGATATATTTTCAAGGGATAAAGCCACCGAGGTGATCAACCATACCAGTGAAGTATTAGCTATGGCATATTCACCTGATGGAAGTATGATTTGCTCAACAACTATGGATGGAAATATTAATTTTTGGAGCACTGATGATTTTAAACTTCTTAGTATTATCGAAGGACGAAAAGATATTTCGGCTGGCAGAAGCACGCATGATAAAATGACGGCTTCGAACTCGGCAGCAGGGAAGAATTTCACCTCTATTTGCTTCACAAGTGACAGTAAAGGGGTTTTGGCAGGAGGAAACTCAAAGTTTGTCTGCCTATATGATATTGAAAGCAAATCGCTTTTGAAAAAATTCCAAATATCATTCAATTTGTCTCTTGACAGAATGCAAGATATGCTGAATAGCAAGAACATGACCGAAGCTGGGCCAAAGGATTGGATAGATGAAACGGCCGAGTATTCGGATTTAGAAGATAGAATTGACAGGTCATTACCTGGAGTTCAATCTGGTGATCCATCTCTAAGAACAACACGGCTGGAAGCACGAACTCACGGTGTAAAGTTCTCACCGACTGGGAGATCGTGGGCTGCAGCTTCCACACAGGGACTATTAATTTATTCACTTGATGATTCTATTCATTTTGATCCGTTTGATTTAGATATGGATATCCACCCAGAAGCGATCAACTCTTCGCTAGAAAAGAAAGAGTACACAAAGTCTCTCCTAATTGCATTTAGATTAGGAGAAACTAATCTGATCGATAAAGTATACAATCAAGTTCCAAAACAAAATGTTCAACTTTTAGTTCGAGATATAGGCTCAAAGTATTTTGTGAAATTCTTGAAAACGATGGTGCGTCAACTAGAAACCAACCCTAGAATAGAGTTCCACCTTGAATGGATATCCAACTTTTTCAGAAACAACTCGCATTACTTGAAAGATCACGCTGGGGAATATCTCCCAACATTGCGCGCATTGTTGAAATGTTTGAGCACAAATTTCGATGATATCAGTGCATTGTAAGTTATTCTTAATTGTAGATGTAATGAAAATATTTTCTCGCTTGAATACTATACAAGGGAAATTCAAGAAGCTAAAGAAGAGGAAATGGATTTGGATCAAGTTGATATGGATGATATTGGGTTGTAATAAAATTCACTATATTTTTAACCAATCAAAAAGATTTATTTTTTCACTCATGGAATAGTCAAAACTTGCATTTTGGTAGTGGTTCCTTCTTTGAAACCAATGACTTGTCCAGAAGTAATCACTGCAATTTCCCCAGATTTTGCCAAGCCAATTTCGACTGCATATTCTATTATTAGCTAACTTTTACTCAGTGCTTCTTGAATTACGTTCTCTTCAGACGGACGATAGAAAGGAACAAGCCCAAAGTGTGCTTCAAGTTGTCTAGCAGTACTTAGTACAGTAGTTGCAGCAAGAACTGGAATAACAGGTCTGTATTTTGCAACTAATCGAGCAGTACCGCCTTGTTCAGTAATGATTAAGATCAACGTTGCACCAACTTGTCTAGCACATAGAACAGCGGACGATGCAATTGATTCGTTAATGTGAATTGGCTTTGTAACATTTCTCATGGCTTTCATTTGGTATTCCAGATAGTTTGTATTTTGTTCAGCTTTGAAGCAAATTTTTCGCATTAGAATCAGCGATTCCAAAACAAAGTCACCAATAGCAGTTTCCGCGGATAATACTAACCCATCAGCACCGTCCATTACAGCGTTAGCAACATCTAAATCAGATTATGACTTACCAGCAGCTTCTGAACGAGTTGGTCGGATGTTTGTCTTCATACTTTCAAGAATTTGATTGGCAATAAAGATTGGTTTGCCTTGTTGGTTGGCCTGGTTGATCATTTTCTTTTGTGCAACCACAACAACTTCAAGGTCGACTTCAGCTCCAAGGTAACCTCTGTCAATGATAATACCATCAGCTAGCTTTAGAATCTGGTCATAATTATCCATTCCTCTCTTGTTTTCAATCTTTGCCAAAATCTTGATTTTAGAATTACCCAAAAATAATCTACTGATTAAGTTACATTTTACCGAAGCTCTTCAATATCCTCGGAATCTCTAAGACAAGAGACTGAAACAAAGTCAACCTGATTAGCAATGGCAAAGGCTACATCGTCCTTGTCTTTGGCTGAAAGAGCTGGTAAATCCTCAATCGTCCGTTGCGGGAAATTGATTCCCTTGTTTTCATAAAGGACGCCTAAATCAGATATTCAGCTACCAGTATTTTCAACGATACATCTAATTGAGTTTTCCAAACGCTCAACTACCACGAAGGAGATGGCACCATCATCAACACACATTTGATCTCCAACCTGTACTAATTCTTTTGTATAAGTGGTAGCAATTCGCTTGTTATCTCCAATAATTGACAAATCATTGACGAAAAAGAATTCGTCTCCCTTATTCAAAGTGACTGGTTCATTCAATTTCCCGGTTCTGAGTAAACTTGAAGTTACCTGACTTTTGGGCCATTAACATCAATCCAAATAGCAACGTCAGATCGAACGTTTAATTCCTTTTGAATTTGGCGAAGATCATTGATAACTTGTAATGCGAATTCGTGAGTACAGTGAGAAAGATTCAACCGAGCAATATTCATACCTTCTTCAACAAATGCTCGGAGTGTTTCACGGCTTGACGACGCTGAAATTAATTAAGTTTACCTGGCCCAATGGTGCAGACTACTTTGGTCTTGATTACTCCTTCATGGTGAACAGATGGGTGATTTAAATTTGGCATTGTTGAAAAGTCTCTGAAATTTTCATTAATCCAAAAACGGAAATCAAAGCGCCATTAGAAATAATCAGTCATATCAATTTGAAAATCTCTTGCGGGCAACTAAATAAAAGTAAATTATTAGAATTTAGTGTTATCAAGAATCTCCTTGGTTCGATACTGAACGAGCAAAGAAACGCCACCCTTGACAATGGGAAAATCAATGGGAAAAGCCCACTGGCAGAACAGCCGGTATTCGAGAGATAACGAGGGAATCCACAGATCCAATCGAGTAGTAATCAGCTTTCTACTTTTCTTCAGTATCGAATGTCGTCATAGCTTTTTGGTCACACTTTTTCTTTCTCATTTTAAACAAGGTAAAGCAATCTTTTTTTCTTTCGCGTTTCATAATCAACTTCAAACCTTTTTATTTTACAATACCAACAGTTAGATAATGGCCGAAACTGCACCTGAAGCTGATATTGATTCTGTAATTGAAAGACTCTTGGAAGGTAGACCAGTATTGACCTAGTTCGTGGCTCAAGACCAGGGAAACAAGTACAACTCACAGAAGCAGAAATTCGTTACCTCTGCATAAAATCCAGAGAAATTTTTGTAAATCAACCGATTCTTTTAGAATTAGAAGCACCGATAAAGATTTGTGGTACTCGACTGGTTTTACCATAGGTGATATCCATGGCCAATACTATGACTTGCTGCGCTTATTCGAATACGGAGGATTCCCACCTGAAGCAAATTATCTCTTTTTAGGAGACTACGTTGACCGTGGAAAACAATCATTAGAAACCATTTGCTTATTACTTGCATACAAAATCAAATATCCAGAAAATTTCTTCATATTGAGAGGCAACCACGAGTGTGCCAGTATTAATCGTATTTATGGATTTTATGACGAATGTAACTCCCTAGTTTGACGATAGGCAAACGAAGATATAATATCAAATTGTGGAAAACTTTTACGGATTGTTTCAATTGTTTACCTATAGCCGCAATCATTGACGAAAAGATCTTTACTATGCATGGAGGTTTATCACCAGATCTGCAAAGCATGGAGCAAATCCGAAGAGTGATGAGACCAACTGACGTCCCAGATACCGGTAAACATGAAATAATTGTAGGTTTGCTTTGTGATTTGCTATGGTCGGATCCAGACAAGGATATTAGTGGATGGAGTGAAAACGATCGAGGTGTGAGTTTCACATTTGGACCAGATGTGGTTGCTCGATTCCTTCAAAAGCATGATTTGGATCTTATTTGCCGTGCTCATCAAGTAGTAGAGGATGGTTATGAATTTTTTGCAAAAAGACAGCTTGTTACTTTATTCTCAGCGCCAAATTATTGCGGTGAATTTGACAATGCTGGAGCTATGATGTCCGTGGACGAAACTCTTATGTGTTCTTTCCAGGTTGGTTGCTACTAACTGTAGATTCTAAAGCCTGCTGAAAAGAAACAGAAATATGCCTATGGCGGAATAAATTCTGGGAGACCAGTCACACCTCCTAGGAACAAGAAAAAGAAGGAGATGGCCAAAACCATGTAGTTTAATATTATCTCGTAAGGGATAAATGTGTTTTGTGTACTCTTGGTTTTATTTCTGTTTGGATTCCTTACTTGCAATAATACAACCAATTACCCTATTTGTTTTTGACTATTTTCGCATCTCGTGATTGAATTTTTTACTTTCTTACGTAATGCAGGAATTCGCTATAGCTGCACTTGCAATTATCCTCCATGTAGTAAATTACAATGCGACCGCTCAAATTGAACATGCTACAAGAATATTTACCAAAGCAATTGGTAAAAATGCAGTGTATTACTATGCGGTTTATCTTGTCGCTTCTGCACTTGTCAGAGACCATTTTATCCAGCAAGCAGTTATTTTGGATCAAGGTTCATTTGTATTTGCTGCAAAGCCAGTAATGCAAGCACTTGGCTGGACATCAGGGGCAATTGGGATCTTGATGAATTTGTGGACCTTGAAAGCATTGGGTATTAAAGGAATGTACAATGGGGATTCATTTGGATTCTTGATGGATGCACCAGTTACTGACGGGCCATACAAGTACATGCAAGAGCCGCAGTACAACGGCACCACTATTGTTTTAATAGGTACAGCAATTTATTACCAAAGCTTCACTGGTTTAGTGTTATCAGGAATAATGTATGCAGTATTTATGATTTCTGTGGTTTTTGTTGAACGGCCACACATGTTGAAACTTTACGCAAAAAAGAATAAATAACCATTGAACTATTTATATCAAATTAAACTTTTTATTTCTTTGAAGCTCTGCTATTTTCCAGAACTTTCGCTTGTGATAAAAACAAAAAATTAAAAAAGTTGAACTGAAATGGCACAACGAGTTACACCAACACAGTTATTAGCCTGGGCTACTGAAAATCGTACTGAAGAACCTGAAAGACCGGCTAGACATCCAGAGCCCATCGACCCTAAATGGATAGAAATTATCCTGGGGAAGCCAGACGCTGCAAGAATGAAAGGTAAATATTACTCATATAGATTGCGTCGATGTTGTAAAAAGCGATGCGACATTGGATGCTAAATTAGTAGCCTTGGACGAATTGGAAATGCTGGTAGAGTCGATTGACAACGCCAATGATTTACAACCGCTTAAACTATGGCCAGAGTTGTTGAATATCTTATTGACAAGCGAAGAATCGGAAATTAGAGTCAATGTTGCGTGGGTAATGGGTACTGCAGTTCAAAACAACGATAGAGCTCAGCAAGATGTAAGATGATTATTAACTGTAGTTTGCTAGGGCCGGTGGATTGAATATTCTTCTGAATTCCCTGCTAAAAGATACTGATCCAACTGTAAGAATTAAATTATTATATTGTCTGTCAGGTAATATTCAGCTTAATATTAGCTGCTATTAGAGTCTGTCCAACCAACTTTAATGAATTTATCAACAATGACGGTTTCAAAATTATTGTATCTGCCTGCCAAGATGGAAACGAGCAAATGATTAAACGATCACTGTTCTTGTTTGATGCCTTAATGCATGAAGAAGACCAAAGTACTGTTGAACAAACAAACACCAAGCTGATGGAGAATGCTGTATATGACATGATTATAGAAATCTTATCAAAGCATGAATTGGATTTAGATTTAGTCGAGCAGTGCTTTAAACTGTTACTTTCAGTTGCCAACTATTCTAGAGAAACTTTGGAGATGTGGGCAGATATGCTGAAAGCCCAATTTGAACATATACTTGGAGTGCTTGCCAACGAAGATGTAGCTGAAGTTAAATCATTGATCTCACAATTACAAGAATTAATATAATATCGTTCATTGAATACAAAATTTATTTGAAAATGGTGTTCGCACCTGGGCTGACCAAATTATTGTAGTCACTTAATAGATTCTGATTGGGGCTAACTGGTTCCAACTGGGTTAAAATCGAATCCGCATTTTGAATGTTACCCAAGCCCACTCTGGTAAAGAACATTTTGCGTTTTATATTCAGTGCTTCGATATAGACTTGTTCCGCAGTTTTGGTAGAGTATAGTCCCTGTCTGATATTTCTAATCAGTCGATAGAAATCACACACAGCCAAAAGGCGATCTTTACAATTTAAACAGATAGGATACCATGTATCCTCTTGCACATCAGTGATTTTGAAACGATATTGGTATTTTCCTTCTCTACCACACGTAGAACACCCTCCAGATTCTGGGAGCACAGGAGTTGTAGACAATGCATTTGACAGCCTTTCCAACATAGTTTTGTTGAATAACGACGAACTAGGTGTTGGCGGTTCCTTCTCTATGGATTGCTGAGATGCTTTCCTGTTCCTTTCGTCCCTGTCCTCCAACTCTTGAACTTGCTCAGGAGTCATTTCTTCGATAAAACAGTGATTGAGAACTATGGCGTCAATGAACTTTTTAGTTGAAGTCCTAGGATTTCCGCCAAACCGTAGGCAAGGGGTAATATCATCTTCCAGAGCATTTCTCATGAATATTAAATCTCTAAATTTGCTCGCTTTCATATTTGGACCTTCTTCGAATAGTTCTTTGAAGTGACTAAAGAGCTGTGGATCAATCAATTGGTCAATTGAAGCAGTAGCTTCGTCACCAATGGCAACAGCAAGGGGAAGCACATGCTGTTTCTGCTTTGCCCTATCTTGCAACCATTGTTCGTGCTGAGCTTCCAACTGATTGATCTTTACGCGCAATTGACGAAGCTCTGCTTGCTCTGTTTGCAGATGCAACTTTGTTTCAGCCAACTGTTTAGCCGTTTGTTGCTGAAGTACTTGTGCACCGTGTCTTTCTCTGGCTTCATTTGCCACTAGAGTATTAGCCTCTTCAAACAAAGACTTTGTTAACTCTTCCAATTCGTCCTGCACCGCATCCTTCGAAGTTTGGAGCTCTTTTCTAGCAGCAACTTCTTCCAATAGTTTTTCTCCCATAATTTCCATTTCCTTTTTCAATTTTTGTATTTCATCGGTCTTGAAATCAATGTCGTCTTCTAAGCTTGCTATTTTCGCTCGCAATTTGCCAACTTCCTCCATAGATTTGTCTTGAGTCTTTCTCGCAAGCTCAAGTTGAGAGCGAGCTTGCTCAAGTTCTTTTGTGTAATAATTACGGTCTTGAAATGCCTTTACAATAGAGGCAAAGTGGCCTTGACACACTTGACATTTCCTAGGATCGGACTTGTTGATAATTTTGCGGCATTCACAGTTTTTGTCTTGTTCCTTTAAGTTAACAAGTGTAGTTGGAAGATCTGATAGGTTGGAAAGAGAGCGATTGCGCGAATCTGCAGTGAGCATCCCCAAATTATTCATACTGGTATTACTGGCAGCCCTGGAATGTCCAAGTGGAATGTTGTCCTCAGAAGAGGACTTTGAACTTAATTTTGATATTGAAATAGAAACTCCTGATTTGTCGACAGACTCTTGTCTTTTGTGTTTTTGCGAAATCGCTTCGAGCTTTCCTTGAATCCCGATTCCCTTTTCGTTTTCCATCCGTACTTGAGATTAGGAAAAACATGTTGCGGACCATCTTCTCATTATTGAGTGCCGTTAACGCATTCTACCCTAAAGTAAATGTACTGTTGACTTCCAAAGATGATTGGATTGCCACCCCAATGGGCTTGGAAATAGCGTAATCACTGCTAACCATAGACAATATATTGCGGGTGAAGGACAATCTCCTTTAAAATTCATTGAGCGGATGAAATCAAACAATTTCTTGGAAAATGAAACCCCGAAGCAGCTTTATGATTTTCTATTTACAGAGAATAAGATCAAGGATTTCTTAGGAAATGATAATTCCTTGGAACTATTGAAAGTAGCGATTGCAACTCATGCGAACGCACCTTCAGTGCAAGCATTTTATCATTACTACAAAGAATCAGTAACAGTCGGAAGGAATCTTAAAGATTGTGCTGTCTGGGTAGATTTAGATGGAACTCAATACTGTGACTTTGCAGCAATTCCACCCGCCATAAATAATAGCAAATTGTACTTTACAGCTAATTGTAGGCCAGTACTACTGGAATTTGATAACTTCTATTCAACGAAGCAGTCCAATAATATTGCTATCCTTTACGCGGATGTGTATTCCCCCAGCTATTTTCCGTTTTATTCCAAATTAAAGAAGCTCGCGGACAATTCTGACATGAATTTTGTTTTGCGCTATCGCCCGTCTTCCAAGACTTTTCCTAGGCTAGCACTCTCAGGATACGGAGTAGAACTTGCAATAAAAAGTACAGAGTATGCGGTAGTAGATGACCGTGCGGTTGACAGTACCGGAGGCATCAACTTGAATGTTGAAGGGCAGGAAGAAGAACATTCAAATGTATTCAATGAAAAAGAACCGAAAATAGTTAAATTACCAAAAAAGTCTATCAGCGGTATCATTGTGCTAATGATAGAAATTGAAAATAGATTGATTTCTTTTGCTTCAAATTCAACTGATGGCCTTGGAGTACTAACCTTTGGAAGTCAAAATTTCCCAAAAATTGCTCATCTAATTCCAAAGGATTTGAACGAGCTGCAAGAAGTCTCGAGTGTCAGTAGTAGTATTATTGGAACACTTACTGGTCTTAATCAGCATTTATTTTTGAATGGCCTCGTCTTTGATGTTGACTCGATCGATGCATACACGATTTTGAATTTGATGAGATCAGAAAATCAAAATATTGCGAAACTTTTGTCATTAGGATTCAACGTAGCGGATGCCATTGAACTTTTTTCATCAGTTAAACCAGCTAGTTCAAATTTGGATTGGGGGGAGTGCTTCGATACACGATCTTCAAAAACTATTTGGCTCAATGATTTGGAAACAGAATCGCGATACGATAGATTCCAATCTGGCATAGATAAATTTGCCCAACCTAGTTTTATGGGACAGTTTAAGTTTGTCAAGAAGAATTTCTTCACAATCTTATTCTTACTAGACTTGACAGACATCCCTCAAGCTTCTGAAATTGCAAAAATTTATCAAATCATCAGTCAGTTGATTCCAGTCAGATTTGGTTTGATCCCAATCAAATCATCAAAAATGACTGACGAAACCTGTAAGAAAAACCTAATATTAGATAAAACTATTGTAAGTGCCGTGTACGGTATTGCCGAACTGCAATCTTTTGAAAAGATGGAAATGTTTTTGAGAGCAGTAAGTTGATTTTAAATTAGTACGTAGGAAAGCTTATCACCGGAGTAGCTCCAGAAGTTTTGATCCAAAAAGTGTTCTCGGATGTTGCTGGTTCAAAGTTAAAGAAGCTCGATGATGAGGAATTATTTGAAGAATTGCATCAAGTACAAGATCGACTGGGAATATCTGACGATGGGGGAGTTTTTGCGAATGGGGAGTATTTTTCCCTCGAAGGAGTAATCTATAGCTAATTATAGGATTGGGCTCGAGGCGCTGTTCAAACATACTTTAAAATGCTGGATTATCTTCAGAAAGTTGTAGTTTCGAAAAAAATTTCGAATGAGCATTCTATATATGATCACTTTATGGATATGCCCACTGTTTATGCCAAAAGAAATCAGTTAATATTTGCCCCGGAAGAAGATTTACAATTTGTTGAATTCGGAACAGATATAAAGTTCCTGGAGACATTGAAATGGCATTATGGTAATAGATCATTTACTATAGGTCCAGAAGACGATAAAACTGTGTATTTGTCTCTCGTTCTTGTGGCAAATTTGGATAGCAAAGAAGGTTTGGCTATGGCAGTTTCTGCGCTCAAACTTTTAGATGAAGATTCCGAAGTACGAGTTGCGGTTGTAAATAGCTCACCTTCACCAGAAGCCACGAAAATGGATGAAGTTCTAAATCGCGATATTGCTGTTAAAGATTTGTTGAAAGAGTTGACATCTTTGGAAATTCCGGAATATTCTTCATTTATGAAAGATAATAGTCTGGTTGAATCTATTTTACGCACAACTGGATTCTCTAAGGGTCAGAACGGCATAATCATCAACGGCCGAGTTCTTGGACCTTTCACAGCATCCAATATCTTTGACAAGGATGATATTCATACGTTAGTTGGATTTGAATATAATCAGCGGGCTTCTAATACAGGGAATGCAATATTAAGTTACATGGTAGATAAAGATCAGTCCCGTGAACAGATCGCAAATATAATACTTCTTACAACTGCAATAGTGAACAAGTACACTTCTACCGTCCATCGAAAATTTAATCGTATTAGTATGACAAACTATTATAGGTTTTCGGAAACTCCAAAGTAATAGTAACTTGACTTAGTTTCTTTACGTATTCAGAAAACCCGGAGAGTCCTTTTCAATTTCTTGCAACTGTCCAGCCTCTTACAAGTACTGGACAAAAGATATTGAGCATGTTATCAAAACTAAAGAATATTAAAGGAACTTGCATATCAGTACTGGCGGTTGGTACTAAACAGGATCATGACGAACTACCTTTGAAAAGGTTTTATCGATTCAATCTTGAGACTAGCCCAAAATTTGATAACGAAGGGTAAGCTTTAGTTAAACTAGATCATTGATTCCAGCTACTACTATATTTTCCAAGATTCCTACGTCTTCTCTTTTGACACTTGGAATGGATGGTAAAATTTCTTAATGTAGTCCCTGGCTCATGGTTAGTGCGTCCTAAAAAGTCTATTTATGATTTGGATAATATCAAAATGTCAGCCGTTCCCCAAGACTCAAATCTTGTTGCCGAATTTGCCCTGGAATCAATCCTCGTAGAAGGTATAAATATAGGTTAATTTAGGTCATGCAATTGATATCCGAACAAAAGGGCCACCTCGCGGGTTACAATTTGTTTTAGGGACTGACTCCCAACCAGCGCTTGCGGAGACAATTACAATGGCAAACCTTGGATATATTCAGTTAAAAGCTGGTCCTGGTGCATGGATTTTAGGTATTAGAGAAGGCAAGTCCAGTGAAGTTTACTCTTTGTCCCATATAGGCAATTCCAAGAGTCCGATTGTTATTGTAAATTCATATGAGGGAATTACGATCCGCCCAAAGGTTTCGAAAAAGTCAGGAATGGAAGATGTTGATGTGCTTGATGGAGAACAACCGACAACTGGGGGAATTTGGAGTTCCTTAAAGAACAAGTAAGATGAAGTTTACGTAGAATCATGGGGTCAAGGAAATCTGAAACTATTAATATTTTTTCGGTTGCATCTGGTCACTTGTATGAGCGCTTTTTATCCATCATGATGCTAAGTGTAAAAAAGCAAACCAAGAGCCCAGTAAAGTTTTGGCTAATTGAAAACTTCTTGTCTCCATCATTCTTGGTAATATGATTTAACAATAGGAGTTTTTGCCCCATCTTAGTAAAGAGTTTGACTTTGAATATGAATTAGTCACGTACAAGTGGCCGCACTGGCTCCGAAAACAAACCGAGAAGCAACGTATAATCTGGGGGTATAAGATTCTATTTTTGGATGTTATTTTCCCACTTTCCGTTGAAAAGATCATTTTTGTCGACGCAGACCAAGTTGTTCGAGCAGATTTGAAGGAATTGGTGGATATGGACCTCAAAGGAGCTGTTTACGGGTATACACCATTCTGCTCTTCTCGAACAGAAATGGACGGGTTTAGATTTTGGAAAGCTGGATACTGGCAGCAGCACTTGAATGGGCGGCCGTATCATATTTCAGCACTCTATGTTATCGATTTGGTTAAATTCAGAGCTGTTGCTGCTGGTGATCGTTTGCGACAACAATATCACGCACTGAGTGCAGATCCAAACTCCCTCTCAAATCTGGATCAAGACTTGCCAAATAATATGATTCATGATATACCGATATTTTCATTGCCGCAGGACTGGCTTTGGTGCGAAACTTGGTGCTCTGACGAATCATTAAAAACAGCCAAAACTATTGATTTATGCAACAATCCACTCACCAAGGAGCCTAAACTTCAAAGGGCCAAAAGAATCCTCCCTGAATGGGAAGGTTATGACTTGGAGGTTCAGAAAGTGCGTGAGAGAGTTACCAATACCAACAGCCAAACTTCCTCAGAAACACCAGGCAGTCCGCATGAGGAACTTTAATAAAATTCACTTTATTGATATCGTTGATTAATATTTACCTTAATTTCGAATTTAGAACCTGGCTCCACAGTATCTCCGTCTTGGAATGGATCTGTTACATGATTGGAATGTCGCGGTTCAGTTCTGGCTGAAATAAAATCCTGTATAGTTTGGTTAAAGGACAATGCATATGGATGTTGTTTCGCTCCTGGTTGTGGTTGATATTCTTTTGCAAAAAATGGGTTGACCTGCTTGTCCACAAGCTGCTGGAAACTTAACATTTCTGATTTCAAAAAATGAAAACCATATTCCAACAGGCACAAGAATATTTACAAAAAGACCCAACTTATAAGAGTAGAAGCTCCCCAGATGCGTTAGACATAGAAATTGAAAAATTCTGCTTGATAGTTCATGCTAATTTAAACGGGGAAACCTTTCCCAATATTCCAATTCCATCGGAAGACAAGGATCCGGAATTTGTAGAAAAGTATCCTACCTATACGATAACCAAATTTCTTGGAAAAGGTCAAGCCGGGTCGGTGTTTCTGGGAGAAAGCGATGATGGGGAGCCACTATTCGCTATCAAAATAATACAGCTCGGGAGCGCAGTTGGTGTTGGGCTGCCTAGAAGAAGGACGTTTTTAATATATCAGAATTTGCTGCAAACTATCCAGCATGATTATATCAACCCGTATATTGGCTGGACAGTTGTGGAGAATGAAGCACATGTTTACACCAGGTTTTGCAATGACGGTCAGTTGTTCAAAAAAATCCACAGAAGCGAGACAGATAAAGGCATTAAAGATATGGAAGCAGTTAGGAAATATACCCGCCAAATTACTGAAGGTTTATTCTATCTGCATTCACACGGTATTGTTCATAGGTATATGGTCGTTAAATAATAGGGATATTAAGACAAACAATATTTTAATGCACAATGGCGACTGCTTTATTACAGATTTAGGATCTGCACGGTTGCACCAGCCATGTTGTGATAAGGTTCATCAACCCAAAATGTCTGGAACAGCAGCATACTGTCCCCCAGAAGCAGTCTGTGGAAAGATTCAATATGAACATTCTGCTGAAGATATTTGGAGTCTTGGATGCTGCGTATACGAAATGGTTCTGGGAAAAGTTCCATGGGAAGAGTGCGACAACACATTTGCTATATACTACTCTCTAGGTCAAATGATGTCTTCAAAAGTTAATCCTTTGCTCGAAGAGGCGAAAAATAGTGGATATTTTACCAAAGATGGAATTTCGTTCTTGGAAAAATGCCTTGCTGTTGATTCTCACGATCGCCCGACCTCTCATGAACTATTGCGACACCCGTTTATTAATTTACAATTAAAATAATATTTTTAGTGATTTTTTATTGGAAACCTATTAGGTGTCGCACTCTTTTAGTCAATCTGAATGGTACGTTGGCGGCAATATCTGCTCGATGTAATTGTTTGAATATTTCATTATCATACCGTGAAATTGGATCTGCACTCCAAGTTTTACCATCAGTTAGTCGATAAGAGGCATCTTGATAGTTATAGCCAACGCGCTCTTGAATTACCAGGGCAGGATCGTTTGAAGTATGGTAAATATGTGCGCTCCAGACACCGTCCAAGGAATTATGAAACCCCCCATTAATTCCTAATCCTTGAGGCCAGTACGGATTTTGAAGTGCATCTCCAACAGGAATAACCATCATAGATTCATGATCGCTTTGAATTGATTCAAAGTATTTGTATGGTTCTGAGCACGACCCTCTGCATGAAAAATCAAATATTTGAGTGCCGTTCTTCTTGCTGAACGGTGCATCTCTTGGAATACCAACTGAATTAGCGATCAATCTTCCCATTTCATATAGCTTATCAATATTGACATTGTCAGCTTGCAGACTTTCAAACACAGTGTCCTTGACTTCCTTGATCACTCCATAATTCTGCAAAAATGCACATTTAGTAGTTGCGGCCAAGAAGTGGTTTCTAGTTCCACGCATGTATTCAAGATTTTCCAATTCAAGTCCACTATCAAAAATAGGCCCTAGTGGTCCTTCCCTCCATTTTGCTGCCATTCTTGTTACCACGAATTCGTCCATTTTCGTCTCTGGACCTGTAGTATTCAAAAAATCCAAGTTCACTACAATCCCAATCGCTTGAGCTAACCTAAACAGCTTTCTATCAAATCCAAGATTTCTGATAAGTTTTGATGACTGTCCTTCAGCAACGTACAAATAATTAAACTCTGCAAATTTCGCGTTCTTGAGTAATGCTGGGTCATATTTGAATTCAGTGCGAGAAATTGCACCTTCAGAGGATATAGCTGTCTCTCTGTAATTTACCAAATTGATTTTTTCGTGTTTCGACACATCTACTTCTCCAGGTTTGAGTGCCAATTCTGCAACGTCTGTTTGAAATAGATCTGGCTGTTTTAGATACGCTCTGGCTTCTGCTTCGGGTAAAATCCAAGCTCTCCATTTCCCTGGTGGACTATTGGTGAGAGAAACTGCTGGGTCAAGAATTCCGCAGACTCCATAGCTAAATTCGACAGAGATGCCAAGGAGCAAAGCAACTTTCAAGAGAAATAATTGTAATTCGTTGGTTCCTATATGTAAATTTCCACCATAGGCCTTAAAGGAAGGCAAGAAAGTTTTAATACCGAGTGAGATCAAGTCATTTGCGGTTGATTCCCAAGTTTTCAAGATATTGTGCCTGCTGCATTCTGACCGCAATTCAAAAACAGCAACTTGATACCCCAATAATGCACACTCAATCGCAGATCTTAGCCCACAAGGTCCAGCTCCTGAAACCAATACCTTTGCTGATATCTTTGTTGCCAAGTGAGAAACGCTTTGAATCTTTTTATCCAGCACATTAAATATGGCCTTGTTTGAGTATGGCACTATAGGAAGGAGAAGTTCCTTTAATTGCTCGTACGTTCCGTTTGTAGTAGTAGATCGGAGGGCATTGACAATTTCAACGGTACGAATAGCCGATTCGCAACTTAATAGTTCTTTGAAAAGCGCTAGTGGATTTGCCATGATATGGATTCAGTCAATTGTAGACCAAGAGTAAATATTTCCACAGGGGTTTCTACGGCTCACTCCCTTTTTATCCCGGAATAACATCGGAAAAATCTGTTGGTTATCCGACCTATAAATGCATTCCTTGAGTATTGGCAGTTCACAGTACGGTGATGAGAGAGAGTTAAGAGTAGTATTGATGTATAAATCTAACAATAAAACCACGGCTTTTTCACGTACTAGATAATTTCTTCATATCAAATCCTCCTGTCCCAATTGACCAACTTTAAATATCTCTATTAGACCTTATTGTTATTATACTGGTGTGCTACACTGTTTGAATGATGTCATCAGATTTGAAAATCGTTCTTCGCGAAAAATGCAATTAGCAGGAGAGTATATACCTCAATGGGACGAATATCACAAACGCTATTATTATTTCAGTACGAAGCTTACTTACGATAGATACGACAACTGGAATGTCAACCTGGCAAAAACCATCCACTGCAAAACCTATCGTTAAAAAATCCAAGCTGGATTTGATTTTGAACCCCACGGAAATGGACGTAGATATTAATGGAGAAAATCAAAGCGTGAAAGACGAGGTGAAACAATTGATAATGGAGAGCAAATCTAATCCCTGTGCTCGAAAAAGACTAAAGAAAAACTATATTTCAATTAGCCCCGCATACCCTAATTATTCTTTGAATAGTTTTCCCAACATGTTTCCATTCACCAAACTACCGAATCGATCTGGTTTTCCTCAATTGGCTGGTTTCGGCTCTTCGAACTCGCGTAATATTTCACATGCACCTTATAATTCTGAACATAACTACAATTACAACTACTATAAAACCTACAACTTTTTACCTACAGTTCCCACCTTCCGAACGCCAAGAGTCTATTTTAATCATGGGATGCAATAACGCCATTGTGCCTTACGAATAAAACTATATTTGAATCAAGGTCTCCCGCTGTATTTCGCAATATTGATAGTACTTGTCGCAGGCTTAATTACTGGGGAAGGATGCACTTTAGTGATTATTAATTATCACACTGCTATAGATTGCAATCTCCGTAAAGCAACAGTGTTATAATCAGATATAAAATAATTGAAATAAATATTTATCGCAGAGTCTCAAGTATATGTATTAGAGCTACATCATCCCTACGCGTCACCTATTGATTACACTCGACCAATCAGATTGCAACAACCATCATGTAATTACAGTTTGGTAATAATGCAACACGGATAAAGACAAACCATCGTTGAAATCACCAAAATTTGAGCAAGACGAAATTGAAACTTTAAAATTTGCATACTTTAGGTCTTGTATTGCCATCCAAGGTATTTTATTTTCTGTGTGCGTGGCATAATCGATGACCTCAACAATGTATCGCGTCATTCATTGTTCGATAGTGATTAGAGTTTCCTAATTGTTTCAACAAACCTTTAAAATGAATTCCTCTTTACCAACAGGTATCATTGCTCAGTGGGATGAATACTATAAAAGATACTACTACTTTGGTACCTTTAAATTCATATTAGATACAGAAACGGGCGTCTCTAAATGGGAATTGTCTGAGAATGAACAAGAAAAGTCGGCCGCAAGTGACAGAACGGTTGTTGTTGAAGCTTGTGTGCCAAAACCTACCCCACTACCTTTGGAACCTAAATATTCCAGACCAGTTGCTATTCTACCTTCTCAATATGGCATAAAACCGCCTGCCTATCTATCTAAAGCTGTACCTTCTATGCATTCACCTCCAGAATATCGTTATGCCTCCCCTACAGTAAAACCTGCTCCATTAATCGGGTCCGAAATGCCATATGCAACGAGAAAGTACTACAATCCAAAAGTTGTATCATACTCAGTTCCTTACCCTCAACACCCTCATGCATATGGTTATCGCTCTGGTATTGGCCAGCCTGTACCTCGAACGCGAATGGTGAGATACCAACCATATGTCCAACCGACTTATGTCAACTATTCAACCCCAGAATATTCACAAAAGAAGTATGTACATCCATCTAATAGCTATATCTTTGGAAAAGAAATTAGAAAGCCTTCAAACTAACAACGAATTTTTAAATTTTGGAATAAATGAATATTCGAGACACTAATATCACGATTTATTCGCCCTGATTAATGATAGCTGGCGCTGTAGATCTTTGATTTCATCTTTCATCTTTAGCTTGTTTAGATTGAATTCTGCGATACGCGCTTTTTTGACCCTTAATTTCATCATTACATCGGCAAAGTCAACATCCAGCGAGTGGCTATACTGCGCTTCACAATATTCCAAAAGTTTAGACTCTAACTGTTCAACTTCATTTTGGTCATTAATGTAGGTTTGAGATTTTTCCTGCCATTCGATTAATCTAGCTTTTATATTTTCCGCTGTAACTGGTGATGGGGGATGGTAAACTATATTTTCTGTTTCCAGAAATTTTGGTTGCGACACTGCAAAGTTATTTCGATTTTTTGAAGAATTTTGAACTTCCAGTTTGTTTCCTTCAGATTCAAATGCACATTGAAGAGTTTCATCAGATAAATTGCTAATATTCCTGTGGATTATCACTTTTGAGGAGGGCAATTCAAGATTTACACGGGGAACATTTGGTGGGGGAAATGAGTGGTCTTCCAAGAGAAATCTTGGCATTCTTGGTGCAGGCCTTACACCATATTCTATGTTCCACTCAAATATTGAGGCTTTTTTCTTTCCAATTACTTTATATCGCCAGCGCATACCATATTTACAAACAAGCCTTTTTTGTCGTTCAGTCAAATACTTCCAATCACTGTCGTTCTGTAATATCATTTGCCTTTCACTAGATTTCTACGTTATAAAACTATTACAGTATATAATGTGTAAAGCCCCTCGCGACAAAGCAAATTGTCCCGCCATTCTTTTGCTTGTTTAATACGTAGAGCCAGTTCCTTTTTTTCTACAACAAATTCTTTCCACTTGCTCATCACAGATTTACAAACTTGTAATCCCCAGTAAGTTTTTGGCAAAACATGCCTTCTATTGTATACGTGCTTCCAGTTAGGAGCATAACTAGCCCACTGATAAAAAACCGCCTTGTACAACTGTAAATTTCGAAAGGTGAAGGCAATATTTGTTGTATAATGCATCCATTGCCGATGTTTAGTAATTTTAATCCATTTAATTAAATAATTTCGAAATACCACATTTTGATGGAATTTAGCTGATTTCGATTCCAGATGACGCGAAGTAAGAGACAAAATAGATTTGTTGATCCAGTTTTCAACGTAAATCTGTTTGAATTCCAATTCCTTGAGTTTTAAAACTCGCTGTAGCTTATTCTGAAGGGAGATTTGCTTGTTCAGTTTGCGGTAACCACTTTCTTTTAATTTTGTAAAGTAGAACGTAAGAATTGCATTTTGGTGAAAATATCGAGCATCGATCTGAAAAAGTTCTAGATTTTTGAAATAAAACTGCCAAATATTAAAATATTTTGATAGCAAGCGCGTTTTCGTAATTGAAATTACTTTGGAGTAATTTGAGTTGAGTAGTTTCCTCCTTTGCACGTAGCTTTTCAATGCATTAAAGTGTTTGGATAGGATTATCGATTCATACCTAGCCTCCGTTAATTTCCATTTAATTTTGAAATTTTCGCGTCGTGTAATGTTCTGTGTAAAAAAAGTACTTACATTCTGCCACAGCCCCCAATACGCTTTCAAAGTAATATATTTATGAAAAATATATGCCTTTTTATCGTTGGTTTTTGTTATCCGACTTTTGGCTGTTTCAACTTTCCACTTATGAAAAGAAAGATTTGTAAGCAAATATTTGAAATGTGTTTCTGCAACAACCCGGTTTTGTTTTTTCTTCTCTACCAAAAATGTGTAGTTTCTTAACGCTTGTAGACCCATTCTCTTTAGATGTTCTTGGTATTTGCCCACCGCCTATCTCAGTCATAACTTACCATTTCACCAATCCCTATCTGATTAATCCTATTTGCAAGTGAAACTTTCCATCGCAACATGTATCTTTTCCTCTGAAACTGTTCGCAAAAGTCTACCGCTTCGCGGCACAACTCCCTCTCACTTTTCTTCAATATCAAATTATAGTTCCATAATTCAAAATATTTGTATATCTTTCTTTTGAAATACATATCCGCTTGGCCTTTCCTTTCTTTCTTTTCTAATCTTAGATTTTTGTAAGACAATAAGGTGTTGAATACCCATTTTAGCATTTTACTTTGATAGTAGTTCTTTCCAGGAAGCATTTCCTGGTCATGTATCAGGTTTAAGCGAACATCAAATCCAGCAGCAATTTTCTTGAAGTAACTTATTACAAGTCGCGAATCGTAAATTGAGCTAGCCATAATTTCCATCGACTTTATCCTCTTTGACTTTGCAAAGAATTGTTTCTAAATCAAATATTTTTTACAGCTAATTTCATTTGGTGTGAGAATTGGAAATCGTTCGCAAGGGTTTTCTCTCGAATTCTCCACTTCCATTTTTTCCAGTACCGATAAAGATTCAATTTATAATCAAACGAGACTGCTTTTTCGTGCAAAATTTTGGTTTTCTTTGTTTCTGCGAGCCGTATATACCATTTTTTAAAGTATCGCGGAGTTATCTTCAGAACAACCTCACCCAGCGATACTTGTTTTCTCCATAAAGTAAATGCTGATTTGAAAACAGTCAAAGTGTGGTAATTCACCGCCCTGTGCTGCAATACATGCTCCAATCCCTTTTGCACACACCTCTCCTTCCAGTGCAATAACTTTTGTCGAGTTTTCGAATGTCCCAGCACTATTATTCTTTGTTGATCAAATATACATCTATCGTATGCGGTTTTCCATCTGCTAAATATCTGCAACAAAGAGTGACGATTATATTGAATGGCAGCATTGAATAACTCTACTTTTGCCTTTTTGGTATCATAAAGTGATTTGATCAATCCAAACGACTTTCTTTGCAACATGGATTCATCTAAATAAGCTAAACTTACAAAGATCAACAGCTTCTTGAATCTTCAGTTTCTTACTTCTCCTTTTATCAACATATTCAATCCAGCCATTCCACACCATTGCATATTTAATATAATTGCAGTGAACTTGTGCTCTTATTTCGTTTCGCCATTCTCGCTGTTTTGATCGCTGCTCTTTGGTGAACCAAACCAAAAACAGTTTCAATTTTTGATTCCTTCTCCATCTTTTTAATAAGGTGAATCGTCTCCACTTTCTATACGCCTTCAAGACTGCTCTCATGATTGCTTGAAAATGTCCAGAAGTCAATTTAAAATTTGGAAATTGAAAATTATTTATTCAAGTGTATTTACTTTGAGAGGGCCTCTGCTCCAATGATCATTACCTGCAATAAAATCCGTACGAACGATTTTTGCCTTGTCTAGCAGAACTTCCTTGTCAATCCTAAAAACCAACCCTTCGCGGATAGTGCTGTCTGAAAAAGCCGATTTCTCAGAAATCAATGCATCAATAGTTGATCTAGATATTGGAAAATCCACATGAATTCTCGGGCAAGAGGTTATTGACGTCTTGGCCAAGAGTTTATCAAACTCGCTCCGTGAAAGAAAAGTGTCAGTATTGATATCGTAAATATCAAAAGCGATAAAGTAGTCAGGTAGTTTGCTGTACGAGCATGAATGAAGTGCATACATCCATTCCCCATATAGAATTCGATCTTGCGCTAATACGGACATCAAACCGTGACTATTCTTCTTTATCCAAGATGGCAGCGCTTTAAATTGCTCATGTGCTGCTTCAGTTAAAATATGATTTCGATTTTGAGCAATTATTTCACCATTTTTATCTAATCTAAAGCCAATATTAGCGCCATCTATTTTTTCTTCTACCGTAACAATTGTTCCAGAAGCAGGAACAAAAAAAGGTTTTGAATCTGCTTCTGCCAAGACCAAATCATCCCTTGTCGCTGCTCCAAGATTCAACAAATGTCTCGTCCGAGGATATTTGTAAAAATCCTGTTTTTCTGGGATCTTAACACCAAAATGCTTTAATAATGCTTTTGAATCATTAAAAGTATCGATATTGTAAATAGTTGGAATTGTGTCAGTGGTAATCTCTTGCATCTGTTTTGCAAAGCTGGTAATAACTGATTTCGCCATTCCAGGAGCTACAGTTGGATGATTGAGTCGATTTTGAGCTCGCTCTATGCATTCTTCCTCAGATGCTTTAAATGAAATTAATACCGTGGGTGGGTTACCAGCAATATTTTTCCAATGAACAATATCTGCTTTTGTAGGATTACAACGGTCTACAACTACTTTTATATCGCTGCCAAGGCGTTTTGAGTAGCTAGAGAGTTCTCTTTCGCAGATTTCTTTACTGCCACTTTCGTCCTGAGATACTACTAACCAGTTATTTTGTTTTAGAATAGATGAAAACCAAGACTTTCCGGAGGCAGGCAAGCCCTGAAGGATGATGAATGACGGTCTGTTATTCATAATGCCTGCACACTTGATTTTACCTTCAACATCTTCATGCGGGTCAATCCCACTGTAGATACTCTTTTGTGATCCAATCCTTGCCCAACATGTGCTAGCAAACAGTGCTACAAATTCTTCTTGCTTTGTTGTTTCAATACTACCTGGTCTTAAATTTCGAATTAATTCAATTGCTTCAGTTGCATTCATTTTAGGATACTGTCCATAAGCACATGAAGCATCCAAACATCGGATAGAAGGTTTAAATTTGCACTTCAAACACGGAGTCGGCGGGACTGTTAATCCAAAAAGAATCAAATAACATGCAAGTAAAGATCCTGCTCTCCCTTTCCCCCCTCCGCAGTGAACGAGTACACTTCCAGGTTCATCTGAATATATTGTTTGTATAAGCATTTGGATAAAAGTATCAACATGAACAATTGCTGGAGGATAATAGTTAGAAACTGGCCAGAATTCATTCTTTATCCTAGTATTATCAAACCACTCCTTTGGCAATGGCTCTTCTTCCGTCAGAGTAATAATTTTCCGTATCCCGATGATTTCAAGGTGTATAATATCTGAACGGGATTTTGGAGTGGACATTCCAGCGAGTACCAAAGGGACAATCCATGAAAAGAAGCGGGGCATCTTGTAGTTGTAAACAATGATTCTATTACGCGATTGGTTTAAATGGTTCTCTTCAATTTCGTCCATTGGGGAGAATATCTGACTTCTTTTTGTTTGATAGACAAGTTTTTCTGTTGCACTAAAATTTAGCTTTGGCTCCTTTATAGTTTCGAGTAATACAACCGATTTTTTCCATAGTCTGTGCAACTGGCGTAGTAAATATTGAGAAATTTTATCTTCGCTAGTAGTCAAGTTGACCAATGCTTTCCAATACCCTTCCAAAGAATATTCAAAGAGGCCCTGTTTGTAATATGAGTCTCCTAATATTACCAAGACTTGAATATTCTCTGGGTTGTATCCTAACACTTCCGTGGCAAGATAAACTGCCTCGTCATACTTTTTGGCTTTGAACAATAAATTCGCCTTGAATGAATGTAAATCCAGAGTATCTGTACTTTGCGTTATCTTGTCAATCAGGTCAGTCGCAAATTTATTCAGCTCTCCACTAAAGACATCCCCCAAAACATTAAAATGCTTTTTTAAGCACTCCAAAACCACCTGGCACTCTTCTTTGGTATACACCTTATACTGAAGAGATTTGGGGCCTATATTAGCATTTATTACCTTTGTCTGCACCATGATCATCATTCACCGTGCTGTCGGTTGTGATGTGGAGATGAACCCATTCTAATCCAAGTCTTGATCTCTCAAGTTGAATTTGCGGACATGCTACTACATGAAACAGTGAAGAAGCAGTTTGGCCATTTCCCAAGTCGTATATGTCAAAGTCAATATCTCGGTTGAATATACTATAAAGCTTTTTCTCTTGAGGAGGCAAGACAGTGATATGCGCTCCATCACCAAACAAATCATCCAATTCTGGGCCCACTACAGCAAGAGCTCCTCTATAGAGTTTGATCTTGCAGTTCTTTGTACTTAATTTTGACATTATTGTAGCCTCTTCTTTCTTTCCTTTTATGCTAATTATGACTCACATGAAGGCACAAACAGAAAATTGCTTGATGATAGAGTCACTCTGCATGAAACCCTGCCTCAATGAGCTGGCCATTAATGTTACACATGCTTTGTAATTCTCACTCTGCGCAATAACTTTTCCGAATTACTACCCTATTATAAAATTGAGTCTGCAGTACAAAGCTAAGTTAAAAAAAGGATTTTATTTTGCATATACTTTAGAAAATTCTGTATCCAAAAAGTCATTTGTAGTTTCTTGTTCCAACAGACTGTTGACTCTGGCATATTTGCGTTGCTTGTGTTGAACCGTTGTGATGAGGTTAAGAGATCCTACGACTGTGAATCCGATTAATCCTGCACCTATTACTTTGTGGCATAAATCTGCAACCTTTTCTAATCTCGACATTGTTAAATTTTACACAAACTTTTTTTTTGATTTTTCGAAACATTTTGGGGGATGATTCTGGAAATTGTGAATACCAATGGATCATGGGTTCCAAATCACACTGGCGAATTGGCAGTCAACCACTTGACCGACTCCACCAAAAAATGGATTGATGATTTGATTTTACACTTTAGTCAGTTGGATTTATCAATAGGGATGACGATTGAATACAAGAATCAGTTCAACTCTGATTTGAAATTAAGATTGGTATCAATTCAAAGTGAGCCATGCGATGCAGATATTGGTGGCCTTGCAAAAGACATGGATAATTTAGATATTGACACCAGAATCATCAAAATTAATCTCTCTCAAGAAATCCAAGAACATCCTTCGTCTGTTTACAAAGAACAGGAAGAGAAACTGTTGGACAGACTTGGGCTATATTTTAATTTTCCACATCTTGGAATTAAACAAAAACGCACATTCATCCTCAGAGGGCGCCGGATGTGCGGAAAAGACTTTCTTGTAAATCGTGTTTCTTTTAAACTTCAGAAGCCTGTAATCTATTTCAACATTCACCAGGAATCTGCGCATTTAAGCTATTACTCAAAATCTACTGCAACACCTGCACAGTCACCCCTTTCAAAAATTATTGATTTGGTGCAACTGACTGGGCCATGCATCCTATTAATCAATGGTATGGAGGTGTTTGATGGTGAAATCAAGTGGAAAGATTTCGATACTACAGATATACTGGAAAGTTTCTTTTCCAATATGCAGAGATTGCGTGATTTTAAAGTAATTATAATTGCATGTTGTAGCGAATCTGCCAAGCTACCAAAGCATTTTGCAGATTACGATGAAATTGAATTACCACTGCTGGATTACAATGGACGATATTCTATATTACAAAGTTATAATATGAATGACACAGTGAAAAAACAACTTGCAAATGTAAGTTATCTTTGATTGATAGGCAATGGTGGGTTATAGCGTCGGGGAAATAGACTTGCTAATCGAACGAGTATTGTTTGAACATAGAAAATCTAATTTACAAATTGGAAATGCAACTTTCGAAATGTTTTACGCATACCTTCGGACCAACAAAGCTTCTGATGAATTCCAAACTGCAAAGAAAGACACCAAATGGAGTGAGATAGGAGGTTACTCGGAAATCAAAGCAAAGCTACAACGACTTGTAACCTGGCCAATTGAAAGCCCGCAGATATACGAAAGGTTTGGAATACGGCCACCATCAGGTATTTTGCTATTTGGACCAACTGGATGGTAATAATTGCTAATGTAGCGGTAAAACCACGCTTGTTCATGCAATGGCAAACTATTCTTCAATGAATTTCATATCAATCAAAGCGTAATAATTTTTAATCAAAGATCTCAAATATATTCCAAATATCTTGGTGATTCAGAATTCCAAATTAGAAAGATATTTCAAGCAGCAAAAAACTCATCCCCGTGCATATTATTTATTGACGACCTAGATACGGTCGCATCTAGAAGAGAATGGAGCGAAGATGGAACTGGAGGTGTTAATGAAAGAGTGTTGTCAAGCTTGCTTAACGAGATGGACGGAATTAGCGGTTTGAAAGGTGTTTTGGTGGTTGGTTGTACCAATAGACCTCATCAGTTAGACGATGCATTAACAAGACCAGGAAGGCTGGATTTCCATTACTACGTTACTTTACCTTCGTCGCTAGATCGAAAAGAAATAATAGAATTATATTCTACCAAATGCAGGTGTAACCTAAGCGATGATCAGGTTAATCATTTGGTAGAGATCACTGAAAACTATACCCCAAGTGATATACAAGTGATGTTTAGAGAAGCTGGAATGATAGCCTTGACTGATAACTTTAACAGTGATCAAGTTAGCTACGAAAATGTTTTAACTGCTTTGTCTAATGTGTTGTCTGTTGATAATCCTAGTGGAAACTGGCTTCCAGGCACCACAAGCGATTTAAAGTCTTTCAAAGTTTTTGCAGGTCGAAATAAAAATAGTTAATCTGTATATATTATCTGTTGCGATGTCTGGCAACGCCCATTTCTCCCTGCTCTTTTTGCCTAGCTTGCTCAGCTTCCAACAATGCTTCTTGTTCCCTCATTTGCTCTTCGAGGATCGTATTTTGAGGAAGTAACTCTTGATATCGCTTATATGCGTATTCAAAAGCATTTTTCCTCAAGGCTTTTCCAGTCCGTCCTGTAATTTCTAAAACTCTCTCTTGCCAATATATGTTTGTTCGAGAGTAGTAATCATTAAGAGGCTCTCCTGGCAATGGATCGTTTTCCATTTGCGCTTTTAACTATTCTTAATCTTGTGTTACCTGCTCTGGTGTCATTTGCGGAGGTTTATCTTCATCTGAATCTTCAACAATTACTTTATCCTTATCATCAACTTCCATATCGCTTGCGTCGTCTTCTTTTTCTTCATCGTCGTCCTCCTCTTCATCATCGTCCTCTTCCATATCACTATCCACTCCATACCATTCCAAACTAGCCACATCGTCTTTAATAATTTCAACCCATTCGTCCATCTTTTCCAAATTGATGGTCCACAGATCATTTAATGTGATTTCCTTATTCTTGTTTTCTAGAATACCGCCATATAGGTAAAGATTGTTTTTAATAACAACCATCATAGTATTAAAGCGTTCTCCCGGCCAAAGGGGTTTGTCAATTTCAATCTGTTCCACTTGGTCTGAAATGTCTGCATCTGAATCATCTGAATCTCGAACAACCTTCTTTTCCTTCTTTTGCTTCTTTCCTTTGGACTTTAATGTGAGTGGGTACCATTTGTTACCATCTATTTGATACTGGAACATATCTCCATGCACTACACTTTCTATGGCTTCTTCATCTTCTTGAATATCTGAAACTCCGCCAAACATGATACCTTTACCTTTGAAAAAAACAGTTGTGCAACCACTACGCTGACCAGGAACAATTCCACCACATTTTTTCTTTCTCTCCCATCTGATTGCCTTTAAATCAAATGACATTTTTAGTGACCATGCATCAACATGCACCATTCCATTTACTTTTTTCCCTTTCGTAGCAGCTTTGCAATACCCACCGTACATGATTATCTGATCCCCGTAAGGCATAAATTGGAAGGCGGATCTAGCTTGAGGTCTTGGTTCTGGCACATCTACTTTGTTCCATTTGAATTCAGTGGTGTCAAAGATCCATACATCATCATAATACTTTGTGTCATTAGATTGATCATAAAAACCTCCAAATAGTACAATAAAATGCTTCCAAAGGGTCATCCGATGCCCTGATCTTGGTGGCGGTCTACCTTTCATTTCCAGCTTTTCCCATTGATTTGTTTTCAAATCCATCATCCTTGAATTAGAAATTTGTACCAGAAATCCTTGTAGTGAAAGAAACTTGTCTCGTTTGGACTGACAAACTCTCCTCCCCACAAAAACAATAGCCCAGCGGGGGTAATGACAACTTGATGGGAACTGCGCGGTCCTGGTGAATTTGGGCTGGTAATCCGTTTCCATTCTTTTTTTTCGATGCTGTACTTGAAAAAGTCGTTATACATATAAACTTTTTGTCCATCATAATATTCACCACCAAACAAGATTAATTCGGATAGATTCAATGGATTTACCGACAACGATGCATTTGCTCGTCTACTTGGAGGGAGGCAATTAGCTTCCTCAGTTACTTTGTACATGTCTGTTTGTTGTTTCCTGAATTCATCCAAGATAGCATCAATATCCTCAACGTCTTCATCCTTCTTGGATTTCTTTGTTTTCTTATCTTCCTACGATCAATGCGGATGGTTACTTTAACCTTTTCTTCCTTTGGCTCCTTCTTTTTCAATTTCTTTTTCTTGTCCCGTCCTTTACCCATGCCAAAAAACAAAAAAAATCAAGAGCCAAAATTTATTAATGCGTCCTCATAGTGAGGGTCCGATTTTTTCAATGACAATTTGATTGATTGGCATTCTTTGTTCACTAATAGCAAAAATGCCTCTGTTTACAATCAATGCAAAAATTAAACAATGACATGCTGTTATAAAAGTGATTTTTCATTTTTGCACGATAATGACAAAGTGGTTTATAGTTACTTTGCTAGTGGCAGTTGCAAATGGTGACTGCTATATGCAGCATCCGCGTGGATCAAACAACAAGCTTAACGAGCAAAGTAACACTGTGACAAACAACCAGAGACTTTTCGACAGTCAAAATAATGATAATTCTGGTTATCAAGTAATCTTTAACTGATTTAGCATGGTGATAACTGTATTCCTAACTGCCTATCAACTGATGGAAACAATCAATACCAGCCAGACTATCCTGGTGCTGGAGAAGGCGTTATGCAATTCTATGAAGGTTCTTGGCTATGGATAGAGTGGAATAACCAGCACGGTTCTCAATCTCCTTACCTGCACAATCAGATTATACTACAGTATACCTGTGATGACACTAAATATACTACAGGAATGAGGGATGGCAAAACCACAAACAAAATTCCAACTGATCCTACTGCCGCAAATATTGATCAGTACGGACAGCATGAAAATCAACAATGGTATTCTGAATGTACTACTAGAAATAGAAACGGTGGATTGTATACTGCTGATCAAAATTTGCAGGGAACCACTGCGCAATATACTAGACAAAATGCTGCAGGTACTCGCCATGGGCTTGAGTGCCCAGAAGAAAGGGATTATTATCCGTATTGGCATCCGACTCCGTGGAGAGATATTGCTGTTTGCACTGATACTCCAACTCAATGTCCTTACTATCAGCAAAACAGTCAAAATGTAGTCAATTTGGGATCTTGCAGCAATCCATTATACAACAATCAGAAGGATTGCCAGTATAACCTGGCATCATGGACTGAATCTGGAGCATGGAATGTCGGACCACCAAATTGCACAATTTGCCCAACCACAAGGTAATTTGATATTAAAGTAAAGAAATAATCACAACGGCAATGCTGTTAACAGTGGCCAGTCTCCAAATTATATGTGGCAAATTCCACAAGGAATTCATGCTGATGGTGCCACTTGCGTATTAAGAATCAGATACAACGTGACTACTTACGATTTTGGGTCTGACTCTTGGAATGTATTTTCTGCTGCGAATGGCGCTAATTCTCCTGTAAAAACAAATCCAGCAAGTGACTTTGTTGGGCTTGGTGCAAATATTACTGGCCCTCTGAGATTAAATGTCAACACTGCTCAATTTGGAAGAACTTTCCAAGATAGAAGCCATGTATTCCAAATTAGGAAAAGACCAAGCAACTTGCCATGTGGATTAAGAACTAATGATGCCTGTAATATCTACAACTTGAACGTACGAGGCCGCAGAGGAAATATCCAGCAAACATATCCAGCTGTCGAATATGATTTTGTTCCACCAAATATTCAGGTATCAAGAAATGATTATTTTCACATTCAGTGGACTGGATCAGATGCGAATGATCAAAATAATGCAGGTAACGGCAGAACAGGAACTGACAGAAACAATATTGTCATCATCGGAAGTGTTGGTAAAAATTACCCTACCAGTTTGAATCCACTACTGCAGACCAACTCAACTCCTATCCATTTCAGCAACGACAACAATAAAATAGCCCTAATGGCTTATTTGAACCAAACTGGATGTGACTACTATACGACAGACACGAACAACAACAATAACTGCAAGGTAATATCGATCTAAGTCAGACGCTTAACCGTGCTGCTGCTTATCAGAACATTGGGCTAGTTCAGGCTGAAAACCTCGGTAAATTCACTATCATGTCCACTAGAAACAATGCATTTAGCAACAGAGAACAAAAAACCACCATTACAGTAGCTGAAGATCCAACAACAATTGGAGGGGGTATCGGAATTGGGCTCGCAGGTATTGGTATTGCTGCTGCCTGTGGATTCTTTGGTTTCTCTTATGCAAAGAAACATCCTAAATCAAAAATGGCCCAACTTTATGGTGTTTGCAAGACGAATGACATTGATGATGAGACTGCTAGTCAAAGCGATGTTGACTCAAACGCTGATTTGCTTGAAGCTGCTCCGAAAAAGACTATCTTTGACAAAGTACCTCTCTTGGCTGCATTTGCAGAATGGTACTCTTGGAATCAGCCACTGGTGTTCTTTTTTGTGTTCTTCACCTTGTGCCAAATTGGTGCTTGGCTCTACGGCTATTTTATCAATTTGAATGTAAGTCCGCTTCCTTACTTCCCATACGCCAAAGGATTTGGAAAAATGTTGGATTTTAATCTCTGTTTCGTCCTAATTCCTGTACTGCGCAACTTTTTGTCATTTGTTAGAACAACTGCAGTGGCAGATAAATTGCCTTTGGACGACAACTTGAATATTCATAGATGGACTGCTTACACGATTTCCCTAGCTGCTTGCGGACATATCGGATTCCACTTTGCAGATTTTCTTTATTCTCAAAATTACTTGGCAGTACCAATTTATATTAGCGCTTTAGCCAATGTAGCTGGACCAACAGGATTTGTAATTACCTTCCTGATGATTATCATGTTCCTGACTGCATTTTTAAAGAGAAAGATTTACTCACTATTCGGTCATAGATTTGATGGTTATAAGCTATTTTTAAAGATTCACAAGCTTTGGATGCCCATTTATGTTCTCATGTGGTTCCATGGGTCTCAATTCTGGCAGTTTTCTGTTTTCCCTCTCTTGTTCCTTCTTTTAGAAAAGTATATTCAAAGCAGACGAGCCAAGTTGGATGTTAAAATTGTAGAGGCAAAGATGGCTGGAAAGGATGTATTGAGTCTTAAAATGCAATTATTGAATGGTAGAAAAAAGTTCAGGTATAAGGCTGGGCAGTATCTTTTCCTCTGTGTTCCTGAAATCAACGAGACTGAATTCCATCCATTTACCATTACATCCGCTCCAGAGGACAATTACTTTTCTTGCCATATTAGATGTAGAAAGGATATGGACTGGACCTATAGTCTTCGTCAAACTCTTGGATTTGCTGAACAAAACCCTGGTGAAATGCCTTTGGTCAGTAGATCCCCTGTTACTCCTGAAGCATTAGGAGGTGATACTGATAATGAAGATGAAACTAGCGGATTGGTTCTCAGAGTTGATGGGCCGTATGGTTCAGCAAGTGAAGAAGTATTTGATTACGAGACGGTCATCCTTGTAGGAGCAGGTATTGGTGTTACCCCATTCATCTCAATTATAAAATCCTTGTCTTACAGAATGCAACTTGCTCAAGGTGACGATAACGCGGCTTGTATGTCAATCTACTTCTATTGGATTTGTAGGGATCAGGCAGAGTTTGATTCGTTCAAGGACTTTTTCGATCAAATTCTAAAGATCGATCGATTCTCTAACCATTTGGAATTGAACATGTATGTTACTGGAGAAGTCAACTTGAAAAATGTCAAAGTTGAGGCATACAATCAATTTGCTGGAAGACCAAACTGGAATCGCATCTTTAAAGAGAAGGCAAAGAAACACGCTGGCACCGAAATTGGTGTTTTCTTGTGCGGCCCTGGCCCCATTGCACAACAACTCGCAGCTGCTTCCAAATTACACTCCACCAAGAGAAACAAGCACCTCCACACCACATTATCAAAGAGGACGCTCTTTAAATTCCACAAGGAAAACTTTTAAAATAAAATTCTTGTTTTTTGTAATTATAATTTTTGGCTTTTTCAGTTAATCATGAAAACCAAAGAACGGATTATTTTTCTGATTGTACTCGCAATAATTGGATGTGTGATTGTTTCATTTTCAGGGCCAAAGACGAGGGAAGTAATTTATGATATTACGCATTTAAATCTAAAGTCCAAGCATACACTTCGCCAAGGAAACCAGTCTGACGCAATCATGGTTGAAAAAGTGAAAGAGGTAGATGGTATTAACCAAGATGACCCGACATGCCTGGAATGGATACCGGAATTACGCTTGGGGTGCCGATGAGTTGAAACCTCTTTCAAAAGGCAAGATGAATTGGAGAACAAATACCATGTACTTTACAGCAATAGATTCACTAGATACACTGTATATAATGGGGTTGCATAAGGAATATCAAGAAACGAAAGATTTAGTGTTGTCCAATATGGATGTGAGCACATTTGATGAAGAAATTATTGTATTTGAAGTGACAATCAGGGTGCTAGGAGGATTACTTTCTGCGTACGATTTTGATCCAGATAAGAGATATATTGAAAAAGCAGTTCAAGTTGCGGATTTACTTTTGAAGGCGTTTGACACCAACACGGGAATTCCAACAATGTACTTGAACATGCAAACGTAAACTCTCTGTTAATAAAGGGGCAAGCAAGGAGGATTTACAACTGGTATAGCTACCATGGGGACATTACAGCTGGAGTTTCAATATTTATCTGATATAACACAGGACCCAAAATATCAAGATGCAGTCTTTTTTGCGATGGATCAAATCAGATCAATTGATAAACCCCATCCTGGATTATTTCCTACTCATGTTCGAACTGGAAGCTTGGAGTTTGACAACAACTACAAGTATGGAATTGGTGCAGATGTAGATTCTTTTTATGAATATTTATTAAAAATTTGGATTTCAACTGGAGAGCCTAAATTCAGGCAATGGTATGATGAGGCTGCCGAGGCTGTAACTAAACATTTAATGATTGAATCTGGAGACGTCGTGTTTTTCCCAGATAAGCAGCACAGTCATTCCGGAAACTCATTCCATCATCTTACCTGCTTTACGGGTGGAATGTTTGGTCTTGGGGCCACCAGTTGGAAGAGGGGGAAATGGACTTTTTATCTTGATGTTGCACGACGTGCAACAGATGCTTGCTGGGAAGGATATAAGGCGTCGAAATATGGTATTGGTGGAGAAATAATGTCCGCATATAAAGGAAAAGTGTCAATATCCAGTCAACACTTTACCCTTCGGTATTAATATTTCTAACAAAGCCCTGAAACAATCGAATCAATATTTTACATGTGGAGAATCTCTCACGACCCTGTATATAGAGAATACGGAAGTACTTATATTGATGCTTTGGAGCGTCACGCCAGAGATAGTGTGGGTTACCATGGTTTTAGTGAACATTTAACAGAAACCGATCGAATGGAGTCTTTTTTCCTTGCAGAAACATTGAAATATTTATACTTGTTATATTCCTCAGATGATGTAATTCCTTGTAATTCATAGTTAATTGTAGTGGATGAATATGTATTCAATACAGAAGCCCACCCAATAAGTGTACGCGGCTATGGAAGACGGAAAGATCCTAGCAAGTGGGTCCACATTAAAAATATTAATGAATACGCCAATACTGTGGGAAAGTTAATAAAATGAAATGATTGAAATTTTTCAATGTTATTGGGAATCTCTGGCACATGCTGCAGTGGAAAGAAGACCCTGATTGCGTATCTAATTGAAAAATATGGATTCACTCAACTATATATCAATGGATCAGAATGTCCAACCGATTTCGTTTCATTCAAAAGCGCAATTAATTATGCAACTTCCAATTGGCGCAGTTTGTTTTTGATTTCCGACATTGAGAAATACCAAGATGTTGATAGTGCATTCAAGAGACCTTTCTTCTTACTGCTGTTTATTGATGCACCTGTTTCAGTTAGATATCAGAGATTCTTGACAAAAAACATCAATGAAAACTTTCAGTCGCTGTCAATCGATAATACTCAGTGTACTCTGGAAAAATTTATTGCTTTGGATGAAGATCATCTATATAGGACCACAGGATTATACAGTGCACATGAAATATCGCAACGAGCTCAGCTGCGATTATTAAACGGTTCCTCTGACACCAAGCATTTCCAATCTCAGATTGAAAACTTGAATCTATTGAATCCAGAGTTGACTAGACCATCATGGGATACATACTTTATGGCTCTGTGTGAATTAGCGTCCCAAAGAAGCAACTGTATGAAAAGAAGGGTTGGTTGTATATTAGTTTCAGAATGTAGAGTAATATCCACAGGTTATAATGGAACTCCCAGAAATGTGTTGAATTGCAATCAGGGCGGCTGTCCTCGGTGCAATAATAATGCTTCATGCGGCTCAGGGTTAGATCAATGTATTTGTATTCACGCAGAAGAGGTTAAACTGAGTTAATATCAGAATAGTTTGCTGGAAGCTGGACGAGATAGAATTGCTAATCGAAATGTTACACTTTACTGTACCACTTGTCCATGTTTGGGATGTGCAAAAAAGATCATCCAAGTTGGAATATCAAAAGTTGTTTATGCACATGATTATGGAATGGATGAATTGACTGCCAAACTATTTCAGCAAGCGGGGATTGAAATTCAGCAAGTACCCCCTCAATCAATCAACTTTGTGTCCAATTTGGAATGTGATGATAACTTGATAAAGATTATGCGATAATATCGATTTTATAGTAATATTATATAACTTAATTCACAAAGCCTTTTCTATTCGAGGCAAGACAGCCTGGTCTGCAGGTCAAATGAGACTTTAAGGCGTCTGTCCCTTTGAAATCTTGATAACATAACGGACATCTAACAGCTCCCTTCTTTAAAGCTACCATTAATCAAGGTATACGTTTGCATCGCGAGCTTGTGGAATGAGACTTCATTTGAGATTTCAATACGATAGCTTTGCAATTCTGGCATCTGACTTGAGTGGAGCTTGACTCGCAATCCTGCAATAAATGAGTTTCTAAATCTATTACTTCTACCAACAACGAACAATATGGACAAAATGTGCACATTGTACATTCATTCCAATAATGCTGGTCCAATGATTCTTCATTAAACGTTGGATTATACAGTCCACAAAAGACGCAATTGCTACATTAATAAGCACTTACTTTTCAAAATAAGCGAGATCAATTTCCGAAGGTGGGGTACTAGTAGTAGAAGCAGCTTTCGCATCTGTCTAAATTAAAAATTACCTTCTTTCTGCCCAAAAAATGAAAAAAGACCCTTAGATTTTTCCTTGTCATTCTTTAATTTTTCTTTGCTTGACACCTGCTGTCTATCATTAATGGGGTTGTCGCTATTTTTCTCTAATTCCTTTATAGAAAATTCTGAAGAATGTGCGACTGCCTGAGGCTTTAAATTAACATGGCTTGAATTTGTCGTTTTTATAGCAGTCGTAGGTCGAGTTTCATTTGGTAATTTCTTTTGGAGATTTTGAATTTGAGCAGGACTGAGATTTGGAATTCGCTCAAGAACAGCTTGCTGCCCTTCACACAAAGATATTTCGCTTAGCACAGCAAATGCGGATTCACGCACTTGTGCATTAGTATGGTCCAAAAATTGCACTGCAAAGGAAGTAACGTTATTCATATTTAAGCCTGAATTATTTGGGCCAGTCTCCGACATCCCATATTCCTTGATCATCTGCGCAGTAAGGTCTAATCTCGTTTTTATATGTTTCCAAGGTATACTTTGGATTTTGGTGGCGTTGAATTGCTTCACAATTAGAGGAAGTACCGTGTTTGGTGCGGTATGGTAGAAGTCACATATAGTTACCACCAGTTCAAGAGACCTTTCTTTGATACGTGGATTCAAATCTCCAATTTTGTTTAATAAATTTGCAAACCCCTCTGAAATTGGCGGGATCACCACTTGTGCTTTGACTTGGTTCTCTTTACAGAATTCTAGCATTACTTCAAATTACCCAAGAGAGTTTTATACAACTCGCAAAACAGCGAGTTTGCTTTTTCTCTGATATCAGTTCCAAAAAAGTTCAATATTTGAAAAGTTGCTTTACATATAGTTTCTGGATTGCTGCCAAGATCAGTTTGCAATTCGTTTTTAATATCACTAATTCCTTTTTCTCTTAAATTAAAGTAGGGGCTCAATATACACCCCACTGTTTTTTGTCCAAACACACTGATCGCCAAGGCGTATTTCTGCATATCTTCATCTGACAATTCATTAGGGGTATTTGGATCTTTGGCAGACTGAGGTCGTTCCGCTGAATCTTTTAATGCAAAACTTTCAGATAAATTTGATCCAGCACTAGTTTCACGTATCATAGAACTATCTCTGTTTAATTGTGGCGAAATTTTGTTTAAACTTGTTCTTTTAGTCTTGTGTAATCTACTTTCCTGCAAATCGATACGGTATCCATGTTCCTGTAGCTTTGAAACCACAAAGTTCTTTTTGTTTTGAATCTCAAACTTGATCAACAACAACTTACTTGGAGTGATTCTGCTCTGTCATAATCTTCAACCGCAATAGCAGTTCGCTTTTCATTTGATAAATGTGAAATATTAGTGGCAACTTTGGAGAATTCTTCCTGTAAACTTTTCATTGTCTTTGCTAGAGAATAATTTTCCTCTTAATTTAGTATGACAGAACCTTGTACAGCCAGATTCTTTTCTTTAGAAATCAGAGTAATCGCATTAATAACATATTTATCGTGATCGACATATTTAAGATCCTTGGTGATATCTGGCATTGAAAGTCCGTATAACACTGGCTCTATATCAGCTTTGATTTCCGCTGGGTGGCCTAGTATGTTGATGGCTACTAATCCAACTTGATTATACAAATTTAAAGAATTAATCCAGCATTTATGAAAAGTAATTTGAACAAACTGGGCCACCGTATCAATATGGATCGTTTTCAACTCTCTGGCTTTAAAACCATTCACTTGATTATCGCCCAACGAAACAAATCTATATCAGCTATTGTTACCCCAATCTCTTCAAAGGTGAATCCAACGATGACCCAACAGCGACTTCCAATTTGGTTGGAATTTTATAATGGTGAATCAGCAATTGGATCTTTGATATCCTGCTAGAATTTGTCAATTTAAAAGTAATTTGTTGGGGAAAGTTGCAAAACCTATAATCAAATTTAACGAACCGCTGTGATTGCCAGCCAGTCGCTAGCGGATTGTGATTATTGATTAGCAAATCCTCTGGTGGATATTCAGGATCGTTTCCTGTACACTCTGCGATTGTGAAGGGGAGCTTTTGCATTCGGACAATGAAAAAGTAAAAGAATTAAATTGTAAAGTTTATTATTTCAATACATGTAATGGCGCATCATTGGCAACCAAGGCTTCCTTTGAGCCAACAGAACCAACTCCTCCAGTAATACCAAAAGTAGTCCAAGAAGTAACATTAGAATTTTGTTCCAAGACAGCCCAACTAATCCCATTCGCCTTCTTTAGAATAATTTCAATCTTTGTGGACAGAATCTCAAAGGTGCATTGATCTGGGATAATTGGTTGAAATAAATCTGTATGGAATTTGTGGATAGATCCGTCTAGGAATTCTACATCCACTTCCAACCTCTGGTCCGCAAATACTACTTTTGATTCGCCCTTGTTGACTTTTTTCGCAAACACAGAAACATTCACCTTATCTGGGGTTTGATACCAGTCCCGTTTACATTCTACGATAACCTAACATTAATTAAATGTACAGGGCCAGATTGCAAAGAACCATTGGTAAATCTGTGTTTGCCTTTGCGGCATCCTTTAATTTTCAAAAATTCATCAAATTCTAAAACCTTTCTTGAACAGCAACTCCATCCTGTAATTAAAATCTCGTGTACCTTTACTACCTTCATGGAATACTGGGGCTCCAGAATGGTAAACGCATTCTTCATCTTTGGTAGTTTCATTATGATAAGGCTTTCCGCAAGATGGCCGTTTGCATTTCTGCCCAGCTTCAATCACGGCATCTTGAGCATCATGCAATTCTTCTTCCGCTATTTTTACTGGTTCAGCTTCTTTTTCGACTTTAGCATCTCCAATTTTGAATACTTCTGGCTTTGGAGCATCCTCTGATTTTGGAGTGTCCTTTTCATTAGCTAGAGAAGGGGTTTCTTGTATTTTAGGTTCTGGTGCTTTAGCTAGTTGTTGAATTGCTACAAGTGAATGCTTTCCAACTGTGCAACCAGGAATCTACGTTAACAATTGCTACTTTGAGAAATGCGTCGAAATCAGTTACTTTTTTATCACAACATGACCATCCCTACTGTTATATCCAATTACTTTTAATGCATCATGAAAAACTGGTCCTCCTGGATGGTAGTAACAATCATCGGTTTCATTATACTCCTTTCCACAGGACTTGTTGGCACAAGTTGGCATTTTGAGATTTAATTTTTTGGAAAGTTCGAGAACGACTAGTTGGAATGTATGCGATAGCCAATGAGACCAAATCGAATTAAATAATGGAAGCAAATCAACACGCATCCAATCGCTCCCAACAAACAAATTTTTCGATTTTTTTTATTTAAAACTGACTTTTCTTGTAATATTAGCACTATTTTTAATCCGCATGCTCACAATGAGCGGAATATGATCACTTGGGTGATGAGGGTTTGGGAATCCGACCGTATTTGCAGCGTAACTTTTATCTACACCTCCTAACAATCCTGTTGTAATAAGGGACCCAGTATCATACCATATATAATCAATTATACCTTTGAACATTGGTGTAAAGTTTGTAAATTCGATATCCTCGCAATATGAATATGCAGATTTTAGATTCAAATTATGTTTTAATCCTCTTTCTATAAAGTTGTGATAATTGTAGCTACTTAAATCACCATGTTCAGGGGAAATCGAACCTTCTTTCAAAAATTCTACAACTCCAGAATCTGGTAGTGAATTGAAATCTCCACATATAAGTATTGATTGCGTTCCGTTATGGGTTTTTGCCCACTGGTTGGATAATTTTTCCACTTCTTCCACTAGTAGTGCAGTTTGTATAACCTTCACATCCGAATACGCCGGATCCCAGTGTAAATGTGCATTAGCAACCAGGATTTTTGCACCAGTTTCTTTGGATTCCAACAGTATTATCAACGCAATATTATCCTTTATCATTACTCGGTTAAGAACATCATCTGATCTTCTCAAATCTGGCCTGGACATTGCAACGTGTTGAAATTCGATTAATTTCTTTTCCAGCAATTTAAATCTTGATTAAACACTTCTTACTTTTGAGATTTATACATCGTAGCACAACCATCGACTTGAACTCGATCTAACTCTCCCATAGTTCTCGCACGAGACTTTGGAGAAAATTGGCCATCATAATCATGCTGAGCGAGTTGCTCTTTAAAAAACTCATCATACTGCCTTGTCTCTACTTCCTATTGTTAGTTAAATCTACCTGTAGACAAACTATATCCGCATTATAATTAAGTATTTCATGTATCAACAAATCTTTTCTATAATCCCAATTCAGAGCCCAGTTAGGAGTATATCCATATGTAGCAGGAGATGCATATTTTTCACACAAAGTATTATAACACATAATTGTAAATGAATCTGATACTAAAGCAATATTTACCTGAAGGATTGTTGGTATTTTCTTCGATTTCCAGCCACTCACGATCAGCAGGCTGTGGGGGACCTATTATCAATAACCTGATTACATGGACAAGTATCCCTGAGGTAAATTATCACATCTCTTGTACCAACATCATTGATCATGGAATTTATAGGCTCTCCGATCGGATTACCTTCCAATCCCAGTAACTCTAGTTGGTATAACTGCCCAAACTCTTGAGGGATGTATTGGATCTGGTTGTCAAACAATAGCAGCTCTTTCAGCGTAACGACGAGCCCCAATTCCACGGGTAGGACTGTCAATTTGTTTCCAGTGAGGTTGAGATGAGTAAGACAGGATAATTTGGATATTTCTGGTGGCAGAATGGTTAAGTTGTTGTGATTTAGATACAGTGCTGTTAAAAATTTATATGCAAATAATCCACTATTGAGGTTGTTGATCATCATTCCGCCCATATCCAATGCTGTCCAATTGGACGTTACCGGCTGTGGAAGAGCAGTGGGGGTCAAGTTAGCGTCAGATCCTAGCTCCACCGGCGCAGGATTAGGATTAATAACGATATTGCTGTTGTTCATTCTGCTTTGACTTGCTGCAATTCTTGCGTGATAATGAGCTGAGGAAGACATTCTTGCTTTCTGAGCCGCTTCGATTTGCAGAAAATGTTTCTGACCTACATGGCCCATGCTGCCTGATAGACCAGATGAGCTACCATTCATATTGCTATGCATGTTTAACATTATCTGGTTATGGGATATGGAAGAGTTTGAACTTCTCTGAGTAAAATTAAAGTTTTGGTTCTGCATTCTGTTCGTACCGTACATCGTATGACTAGGGTATCCGTTTGACATTGTGAGGTTTTGGTTTCAATTTCTTTTTAATTTTTTTCTGTTTGAAGGGTTTTGAGTTGTTATTTCGCTTATACTTTATCCGTTTCAGAGATGAGAATCGAAATGTTCGAATTTTGTAAAAAAACTACAGCCACACGAAAATGCTCTTGCTTCCCATCAATCACTAGCGACACGTAGCGATCGCCAGGAGCAAATTACCTTTGAATTAGAGACAAAAAGTGCTGAAAAATCATTGAACAGTGTTTCGCAATATATGGTTTTTATTTTCTTGGTTTACCAGGGCCTTTTGGTTTCTTTGCTTTAGTTTGTGAAGCCTTTGCTTCAGGCTGCATTAGTAACAATTACCTTTCTTTTCTGGGTTGCTGGATCTTTAGGCAATATCTTAAAAAAGCCATCCAGCCTGCCCTGGGTCGACTGAGACTGGCTTTTCTTCATTCTCTGAACAGTCTTGCGAACTCTTTCTTCATTGAACTGCTTTTCATTCACCAAAAAACTCACTATTCCTTCTTCATCGGGAGCTTTCCATTTGAGCTGTGTTAAGAAAGGATTACCTCAACAGTGGTCGGATCTGTAACTTCAGGGTCTTTGAATAGTTTCCGAGCTTCTTGATAAGGCCAGTTTTCCGGAACTGGATATTTTTTGGAATCAAGAGTTTTTAATATTTTTTCTATAGATCGATGTTCCTTCATCAACTGTACAGCGCGATGAGGACCAATACCACGAATCGAGTCACAATAATCGCAACCCAATAAGATACACAGGTCGATAAATTCGTCATGTGTAAATTCAAGACCTTCAAGTATCTTTTGAAAATGGATTTCAGAGATTGGCATCTTCTTTGCTTCACTGAATGTCAAATGCCTTAATAGAACTGGTGCTCCAAATGTCAGAGTGTCCATATCTTCACTTCCAACTCCATAAACCTATTTTAAAGCAAGAATACCTTTCCTGCTTTGGCCAACGCTGCACACTGAGCTTCGGCCTCACACGGTGCATTAATCCAAGGAATTCCCATCAAATCTAGTAATTTTTGGCATTCTTGATTATGCTATTTATCAATTTGAAAGAACCTCCTTTGTAACTTTGACGGTTCTTCTGCTGAATTTGTCAATATTTTCTTGATCTCCGGTTTCCTGGGCCTTTTCCATTTCCTTGGTAGCCTCTGCTCTTTTAATTCCACGTTTAGCCAGCTATATTAACGTTGGCTACCTCTTCAGATTTCATCGCTGGTGGTTTTCCATCAAAAACATAGCAAGGTTTGATTCCATTTTCTACCATTCTAACAGTTCGGTATAGAATCCCCATTAAATGAGATGTAGTGTCTCCGCTTTCGTTCGTCAATTGATTCCCATCTGTGGATCGCACCGCAATCAAGAATTGATAAATTGACATTGATGCGTCAATAGCCACCTTTCTTCCGAAATACTGAATTAATTTCTATTACATTTTTTATTTCATTTGATGCTAATGCTCCTGCTGCATGATCGCCAATTACTTTTGTTAAACCGTGAATGCCCATAAGATTTCAAACTGGACTTTTTTTTCCTGAAATGTCTAGACAAATATTCAGAGGTAGAAAAGCAAAGGTCTTAGTGCTGGCAGAGCGGATACAGAAATTTGGAAATTATGAACTAATAGTCCCGGATCTGACCTTTCGTCCTGTAGAGCTCACTCCTGCTAAGCATATTCTTAAACCTAACTATTCTAATATACCACCTATAGGCACAACTATTCCTATCCATAATGAAAAAGAGATTCAGTCTATCCGCCAGTCTTGTCAGTTAGCAAAGTATATATTAGAATTTGCTTGCAATTCAGCTGAAGAGGGAATGCCAACGTTAGAACTGGATAGAATTGCGTTTAACGAAATAACAAAAAACGGCGCTTATCCCAGCCCTCTCAATTATCACGGATTTCCAAATTCAATATGCACGTCAATCAATAATGTTATATGTCATGGAATCCCAGACAATAGAAAACTGAAATCTGGCGATTTGCTGAATATTGATGTTACAGTATTTTATAATGGATACCATGGCGACACTTCAAAAACAATCGCAATTGGCAATGTGGACGAGAAAGGACTGAAGCTATTAACCACAACAAAAGAAGCTTTAGAAGCGGGAATTCAAATGGTTGCACCACACAAACCCTTAAACCGTATTGGCAGAATAATCGAAGAGATTGGATCAAAAAATGGGTATAGCATAGATAGGCAATTTTGTGGTCACGGAATTGGTGAATTATTCCACCAGGCACCTCTGATTATGCACTATGATAATCCAGACGATACTCTCCTTGAGAGTGGAATGATATTCACTATTGAGCCTATATTTAACCAAGGACTGGACGGGTTTGTAAAATGGCCTGATGCATGGACTGCGGTGACAGTTGATGGTGGGAGGTCTGCTCAATTTGAGCATACTGTTCTAGTTACTGATGACGGTGTAGAAGTACTGACGGGGTAGTGAAATAAATAAATGCTCAAGATTACATAAGCATTTTTGCTTTATAATTCTCTGCGCGACTGGTATATTTTTGATTGCGAAAAATTTCTTTTTCTTCATCTGCAAAATGTCAGCTGCATTACAAAAAGCAACCAGTAGAGAATAACTAACAACAGATTTCTTGGTATACAACAGCAAAATTGCATTATCCTTCACCAACAAGGTATTCTCTTCCGCTAAACTGACCGGAATCCCAGATATCAACGCTGCAACTCAAGGTAAATATTTTTCAACAATTAGGTTATTCAAGCTTTGTTAACGGAATTACTTCAGGAGCATGGAGAAAAGTTACTATTGGACAAGCTGGTGAATTAGTTGGAGCTGGTGTAACAATCGGCGGATTCTTTTTGGCTGGCGAAATGCTTGGAAGATGGAGTATTATCGGATACAAGATTGAAGGAACTGAACACTCTGGTCATCATTAAATAAATCCAAAGATTAAAATTAGTTTTATTCTGGTTTAGCACACTTTCTGAATTCAATGTTGCCTGTGTGTGGGCATACCATCTGGTCCCAGGATACTGGAACCATTGTATACCCGCTGAGAGAGACTGCAAGCACTACCCCGAATTTATCGCCTGCTGTTGACAGGACGAAATTCTTTCCATCACCTATACTAGTAACCAAACAACGAACCACATCTCCAGGTCTATAGCATTTGTATATCTCCAATTGATCTACGTTCGTTTTACGAATATCTTTTTTTAATATCGTTCCAGAGTAATTTAACGACTTTTTGTTGTTTACCAGGATAATTTGTACAATTGCATGCTTTGAAGTAATCTTGGAAACTATGTAAGCACTACGTACCTTTCCCTATTACTATAGAGCCAACAAATGGTACCGCCAACACTTGAGTCGTCACTGCAATCGTATTGTTATCTTGAATTTCCTTAGTTCCTAGTAGCGAGGAATAAATAAATCCATCTTTTTCAAAAGTCCCTTCTCCGGCTTTGAATTTGTCGGCTGCTGATAGTAATTGTCCAGGTATCACTCTCATTTTTACAAAAAATTTTAAATCGGAAATGAAGAGGAAGCGGCAGTTTGGAAAGGATATTAGAGCACTAATGTACGGGTTCGGGGATGATCCAAACCCACTACCAGAAACTATCGACGTGATGGATGAATTATTAGATTGGTTTATAACAGATTTAGTATTTATTGTTAATGTAGTGTGAACAAGCGCAAAAGAAATCGACCACACCAAAGCTGAAAACTTCTGATTTCTTGGCAGCGTTAGAAAACGATCCAAAGAAGTTGGCGAGAGCACACGAGCTGTTGAATTTAGACAAGGAATTGAAATTAGCGAGAGCGACATTTGGAGATGCAGTGCAAGTGGAAATGGCATCCAATATGAATTAGTTTAAATATAATATAATGTGATTAAATCCTTGAATTGCGACAGCTTTCGTAATCAAACAATCGTGCACTTTGGCTTCTTAATCGGGCTGTTCCAAGCTGCCAACGTAGTTTGTTCAAATACAGTATCAGAGTTTATGGTTTTACAGCACTGCATTCCACATACGAATACGCACCAATCAGCTTTGCCGTTTCCTCTCCTTGCTCTTTAGTTACTGAATCTCCATCTCTTAGATCCAACTTCATTCCAACTAACACTATAGGCACTCCAGGTGCGTATTGCAGAGCTTCTGTCAACCATTTTTCGGATATTGAATAAAGTGTCTCCCTATTACTAATATCAAAGCACATCAAAACAACATTAATGTCCTTGTATTTGCAATCCTCAGATTTTCCCAAAGATACTTTCCGTTTTCATCCTCTTCCCACAAGTTGAAATCTCGATGTTTTAGCACTGCAGTCCTCTGCCCCACTTGTATGTTAATTGGCAACTCTGTGGTATCAAAGAATTTTATTTTGTTGGCCAGCAGCGTTGATTTTCCTACTCTGCGATCGCCTACCACATTCACTTTAATCTTTCCCACATTCGATAAACTTTTTCTTATATCTTGCATTAGGCAGGTATTAATTTATTCTTTCAAAAATACTTTTGAAATAAAAGTAAGATTAGTGAGCGCTTATCAGGGTGGGTGATGTTGAAGGTAATCTTATTTGGTCCGTGACCTTGATTGCTAGTCATGGATAATCAATTGCGAATCCAATCAAATTCAAAATGAGGCGCCGAGGTATTTCCGGGGAGTTGAAAATTGACCGCAAAAGAGTGCTTCCAGACGAGATAATTAGATCGCGCACTACTACAGTCAAAACGCATCACATTTAATTATTGGGCTACAGCTGAATTGTTTATATGTAGAAATCAAGTGACTGGTGACTCCTACCGCGTGCTCAAGGTGAATTGACAAGCCACGAAAAGTTTAACTCAAATGTTGAAATCACTTATTTTCGTGCTTTCAGTAACTGCAGTGCCATTTACCAGAAATTTGGAAGGGTTTGGTCCAAATGTACAAACCCATACTATTGAACTCCCCTTCTCGATTTTATCAAAAACAGAGGAGATTTCCCTTAACGATGCACAGTCAACCGCTCTAGAGTAATTCCTTCTAATATAGATCGTTCAAGCAGAAATTGCCTGTTGATTTGAAAATATCAAGTGCATATCAAACCAAGCACAACCAAGTGTACCACGTTTATGTTCAGCAAGTATTTGAAGGGCTTGAAGTTGCAAATGGTGTTGGTGCGTGTCATTTGGACAGATACGGCAATGTAATTAGTATGTCTCATTCTTTCTATGTCAAACCAATGTCCTTGCTCTCTTTCCAGGAAGATCAATATGTATTGGAACCAAAGTTGAACGAAAAAGATGCTCTCCTTACTCTAGTAAATTATATTGGTTTGCCATACAAAAATATTAATCAAAACTCTTTTGCTTCTCCTGTTACTTTGAAGGTGGATCACTATCCCGATGTTCCTGCGGTTCTTAAGGTACATATTGTTTGATTTTAGATGATCCAAAATGAAGGCAGCCTGCAATTAGTATGGGATCTAGTCTTTGACATTGAAAGTAATTGGTTTAATGCCCATGTCGACGCTGAGACGGGAAAAGTAGTTAGTTTGGTAGACTGGGTTTCTCATGCCACCTTTAATGTCTATCCGTTAGGTACTAATGATCCAGACTCTGGCCCAAGGCAACTCTTGGTTGATCCAGAACACCCTGATGCTAGTCCTATTGGGTGGAACACTCAAAGAAAGGGTAAAAAGGACACGGTTTCTGACTATACTTTGGGTAATAACGTCTATGCACAATCTAATCCTGATGGCGGAGAAAGTTGGAAGAACAATCATCGTCCAAAAGCTTCTAAAGGCCACGTCTTTGATTATCCAATTGATTTGGAAGATGATCCTGATACATATACCGACGGTACTATTGTCAACCTGTTTTACTGGAATAATATCATTCATGATCTCTTTTATGTTTATGGATTCACTGAAGAAGCTGGTAACTTCCAAGACAACAACCTGGGAAGAGGTGGTAAAGGTAACGATGCTGTTGTAGCAAATGCGCAAGATGGATCAGGATTAAATAATGGTAAGATTAATCTGAACATAGCAAACTTTGCAACTCCTCCTGATGGTCAAAGGCCAAGAATGAGAATGTACGTATGGACACAAACCCAGCCAAGAAGAGATGGAGATTTAGAAAGCGGTATCATTATTCACGAATACGCTCACGGTATTTCAACTAGATTAACTGGTGGTCCAGCAAACTCCAATTGTCTTGGATGGGGTGAAGCCGGTGGTATGGGTGAAGGATGGGGAGATATCTTTGCCACTATCCTCCGAACTACTCCTAACACCACTCGTAATGACGACTTTGGAATGGGAGAATATTCCAATGGTGTTGGCATTCGTCCGTACAAGTATTCTACTGATCAAAAGACAAACCCTCAAACCTACGCATACATCCGCAAACCTGCTTATTGGGGAGTTCACCCTAAAGGTAATTATCATTAATGTAAGGGTCTGTTTGGGCTGCAACTCTTTATGAGGTATTCTGGAACTTGGTTGACAAGCATGGTTATGAACCGGGATGGTTTGATGTACCTAGCTCCACTGATGATGAATATCCAATTCCTGGAAACAAGTTGGCCCTTAGATTGATTGTAGACGGTCTTAAGCTACAGCCATGCTCTCCGTCATTTGTTGATGCCAGAGATGCCATCATTTTGGCAGATAAAATCAACACTGGCGGAAGTAACTTGTGTGAAATTTATAAAGGGTTTGCTAAAAGAGGTTTGGGAGTCAAAGCCAGGTCTGGAGGCGGGGAAGACTTTAGTGTCCCTGAAGAGTGTCAATAAAACCCCTTGACCGAATTTTAATTGAACCATAAATGGATATGCCATCCGTGTCCACTCTAAGAGGAATACCAAAGATTATATTATTATACACTTTTTACTTTTAGATTTCTGAGGCCTACTCCAAACCGCTCGAGTTGCTTGCACAAACACTTCATCTATTCCATCCTTGGTTTTCGCACTGCACTCCACATATGCGAAAGCACCAATAATTCTCGCCATCTCTTTCCCTTCTTCATTCGTAACGGACAACTTGTTATCTCTGGTATCTGATTTTAATCCAACAACAACCACAGGCATATCAGGGGCAAGCGCTAATATCTCCTGTACCCACTACATTAATTAAACTTACTTTTTCGGTGATGGACAGTAAAGTATCTTTATCGCCGATATCAAAACAAACCAGAACTACATTTCCATCGCAGTATACCAGTGGTCTTAACCTATTGTACAAAAAATCATCCTCGGTATCCCAGAATACCAATTCCCAATTAATTAATTCGACATCTTTTCCATCTACATTAAGGTCGACTGTTTGATAAGTGTCTAGTTGTGCGTACACTGGCAAAGCTGTTTCAAAAAAGCAGCCTTTCAGCTTAGCGTATAGTAAAGATGTCTTGCCTACTTTACGGTCACCTATTACTACTACTTTGTATCTTGGTGGTGAAAATAACATGGAAAAGTTTATCTGGCGCACAACTTGTGGCTGGGCGGAATAAGAGTTAATAACATAGGATGATGACCAGAGCGCTCCATTTGCATCCTTCAACCACCTTATTCTTTCGGCTGAATTGCAGTAGCCCGATTGTAAATTCTCGGCAGTAACTTACTGTATCACGTAAATCTAGCCAGTATTCAGGGTAACAGCAATCATAGTATATATTAAAGAAATAGGTTATAGAATAGTGCATATTTTGCGACGCTTCCGTTGTTGTTTTTTCAGTTGAGGAACACTTTTAATTGCTCTGGCAGCTTCTATGAAAACCTGATCTACTCCTTGCCTTGTTTTCGAACTACATTCCACATAAGCGAACCCACCAACTATCTTTGCCATTTCTTTCCCTTCCTCGTAGCCCACTATCTTGTCCAGAGTATCAGACCTTGCATCTGCTTTCATTCCAACCACTATTCGAGGAACACTAGGGCCAAACTCTAATATATCTTGAATCCACTAGGTTAAAAAGAAGTACCCTTTCGGATAGTGAAGATAGGGAATCTCTATTGCTAATGTCAAAGCATAAAAGTACAACGTCGCCTTCTCCATAAATCATTGGTCTATAACGTAAATACGTTAGCGGATCAGAATCCCAAGATACTAGTTCCCAATTGATCAGTTTCAAATCTTTGCCTTCTACACTTATCGTTATCGGTTCGTTTGTGTTGAGTTGTGCATACACTGCCGGTATTGATTCAAAATAAAAGTTGTGCAGCTTGGCATGAAGAAGCGAAGTTTTTCCTACTTTGCGATCACCGATTATCACTACTCTGTGTTCCTTTGGCTTGAAAAACATCATTTGTGGCAAAAGGTTATTTTGAAAAAACCAGATTTATGACAATCATTTATGCATGCTCAAGGCTATTAATATGTAAACGCTGCTATACGAGTTACGGTTGATGCGCAGCTGTTCGCATGTTGGTGATAACGTATGCAACCGAGATCTGAACCGCTTAATTGGATTTTATTACTTATATTTTATTGAATAGTACAATTAATCTGATGAGGAGGGTATTTACGAATAGATCGGATAGCTTCAGCGTAGACATTATGTATTCCGATTCCCGATTTGGCACTGCATTCCAAATAAGCTAGTGCTCCCACAATGTCTGCCATTTCTTTACCTTCCTCAAACGATACAAGTTGGTCGTGGAATTTTGCTTGTATCCTCAAATCTGATTTCAAACCTACCACTATTATCGGTGTACCTGTACCAAACTGAAGTATGTCTTGGATCCACTGATTAAGTAACAAATACCTTTTCTGATATCGATGCTAAACTATCTCGATTACCAATATCAAAACACAAGATAATTAAATCTCGGTCGCTCAAAAATATCTCCTTCAACTTATCATACACAACGGGACTATCAATCAACCAATATGGATATTCCCAATTAAACACTTTTGCATACTTGCCATCAACCGATATCTTTATTTGATCGTTGATGTCTGTACGATTTGTGTAGTGATTTGAAGGTAGTGGGTCTACAAACCGATTCCTTAGTTTCCCATAAATTAAACAGGATTTTCCCACCTGTCGATCCCCTGCGACGATAATATTGTATTTTGGAGTATAAAACATAAACTTTTCTGCTGTGCCTACACGTCATTTCTACGATAAAGGCGCAGACACACCATTCCCATGGCAGTGAATTTATTGCAAACAACAATTATTAACACCTTTTAACTTTGGTCTGTTTCTGCGATTGTCCAAAGCAGCTCTTGCTGCCATTTCAAATACTTTTGATAGTCTTTGCTGCGCATTCCACACAAGTTGTACCTATAGCGTGCGCAAATTCAAGCCCATCCTTAAAACTAACTAGCAATTTTTCTTGGGTGTAATACTGGTTCAACGTATTTGAATGATATCGCAAATCTGCTTTCAAGCCCGACAACAACACTGGGGCCATTGGGTAGAGTGCTATTTCGTTAGAAACTCCTACGCTTAAACAGTTTAGCTTTGGCCTTTAGAATATCCACTGAATTTGGGGAATCTATAGCAAAGCATAAAAGTACCACATCAACAGTCGTTAGAGCCATAGGCCTGATACTATTGTAATCATACTTGCTCGGTGAATCCCAAAGTAGCAACTCACACTTTTGTCCATCGACATAAATATCTGCATTGGTGTCGTAGAATGTTTTTGGCGTGAGGTGTCCTCGAAATACCCTTTGGTATATCTTACCAGGAGGCTGCTTTTCCCACAATTACGGTCACTGATGACCGCGAGGTTGATTCTTGGAGTGCTATCCATGATCGACGCACAATTGTCAAGAATTATATACCCTTTTGCCGATTTTTTTGTGTTGTCAGTTCATTGTGCAACCCATAAGTTCAACAATGACGATTGCTCCTCTGTGAATGGTTTCGTTTATTTCATTCAGTGCGTAAAGCTAATGCCATGGCTATATGAATCACTATATTACCTTGCTGTTCATCTTTCCCTTACTTGGCACTGACGGCTGACCCTGAATTTCTAAAAAGTTGGCAAAGATTTAACATTTAATTGAAAGAAAATTTGAATTTGATTAAGGGTGAATTAATTTATTGAATAATGCAGTTTAGTTTAAACTTGCGTTTTGTGATTTTCAGTTTTTGATTGTAAGCTATAGCTGCTCTTCCAGCCACGTCAAAAACAGTTGAAACTCCGTTTCCGGTTTTAGAGCTGCATTCGACATATTGAGCACCAATACTATTAGCAACTTTAAGTGCATCTGTGTATCTAACTGGTTCCTCGCCTTCTTTGCGTAACTTTTCTAACGTGTAAGGATCAGTTCGTAAATCTGCTTTCAATCCCACTAGAAATATAGGAGCGTCTCTGCAAAGACGAAGTACTTCTTGATGCCACTATAATTAATATGAAATACTTTTGTTGCAATATTATCCAAGGAATCTGGCGAGTCTATTGCAAAGCAAATTAGAACGGCGTCGGTATCACAATACGACATTGGCCTTAAATTATCGTAATCTTCTTGCCCTGCGGTATCCCATAGACTAAGTTCACACATCTGGCCGTCTATGCAAGTGTCGTGAACTGTATTGTCAAAAATTGTTGGGACATATCGTTCGTCAAAGTATCCTTTTGTGTAGGCAATAAGTAGACAGGTCTTGCCACAGGCACCATCACCAACCGCAACTACTTTAACTCTTGGAGTATTATTCATTATGAAATGGAGAAATATCTACCCATTATATATGAAGTCGAGCCGAAATATTTGTGGATAACCACAAAAAAAGGGGCGGAATTGAAAAATGAGTCAACAGTCTAATATGACAAATTTCCAATTTAATTAAAAACAACAGGCTAACGAAAAGCCGCTACTACTTGGCGGTTTTGGCCCATAAGCCAATGCTAATCTAGTGGCAGTATCAAAGACATATCTCACACCCAGCTTAGTTTTTGAACTGCATTCGAGGTATTTAACGCCCAAACGGGAGGCAACAGACAAGCCCTACAATTAAATGGAAAAATACTTGTTCATATGTCAATGGTCGCTGATTTAGCTGGCGCAGCTGACTAATAGTTCTACCATCTTCTCTCAAATCTGCTTTCAAGCCAACCAGAATTATTGGAACTTTTCCACAAAATTGCACTACTTCAGAATGCCACTACATTAGGAATACGTACCTTTTCTAATACATTTTCCAGGGAATCTGGATTGATGATTGAGAAACAAATCAAGACTGCATGACTGTCAGAGTACGATAGGGGTCTTAAACGGTCATAATCTTCTTGTCCAGCGGTATCCCATAAACTTAATTCATGTTGCTCACCATCAACTGTAACATCAACTACACTGTTGTCAAATACCGTTGGGACGTATGTTTCTGAGAATGTCCCCTTTGAGAAAGCCAATAACAATGAGGTCTTTCCGCATGCTCCATCTCCAACCACCACTAGCTTTCTTCTTGATCTGGAAGGCATTTCTGTTTGGTGAAGGTTTTTTGTTGCTGAAAGGGAGCTCGGCAACACAAAGACCGAAAATGCCATAAGAGTCATATTTGAAAGAGGTTATCCATACAATTCACAATATATTACAAGAAATAACTTGGGACTTGAAACATGCCGAATTCAGCTGAAATTTTAAAGGCCTCAACCAGACTGTCCGCAGGTACCATAATGCCCCATTAATTGATTAGTCATAATCATTTTCTTGATATATAGTTGACCTTGTCTTATTTCTTTACTTGCGAAAAAAAGAAAATCTCAAATCTCTAAAATGTCGGATGAGTCAGATATCGAGTTATTTTCAGATGGAGAAGAAAAAGTCTTGGAACAGGACTCTGAACAGGAAGAAGAGGAGGATGACATTGCAAACGTAACAAATTATTAATAAAGTTGAGAGAAAGGAAAAGACAGAAACGAAAGAGAGCTCCTGGAAGTATGTTTATTGAACAAGAAGCTCACGTTGACGATGACGACGACGATGACGACGAAGACGAAGCTGAAGATGGGTTTGAATATGTCGATGAAGTTCAAGAAAAAGTATCCTCAAGAGATAAAGCCCGTTTTCGTGAATTGGATAAGGCAAGAGTAGCTAGAGAGGAAATCAACCCCGAAGATCTCGCAGAAGAGCTGAATGAAAGGTACAGAAGACAACATGGAAGAAGTGGATTCCGTGGGGATGTAGATAGAATACCTCAATCGTTATTAATACCTTCTGTTCAAGACCCAAAGCTGTGGCTAGTGCGCTGTAAAGTAATCATCATTTGACTTAGCCCGGATCTGAAAAAAATATCGTTTCAAATCTGTGTAGAAAAAGTTTTGAAATGGAAAATACAGCAAACCCAATGGGTATATTATCTTGTTTCACTAGAGATTCACTACCGGGCTATTTGTATTTGGAGGCAACTAGACAAGCTCATGTTGTCCAAGGTACTTGATAACTAACGCAGCAATTTCAAATATGAATAATGTCTATGGCTCAAAATTACAACTTGTGCCTGTAAATGAAATGGTAGACTGCCTTAAAGTCAAACCCAAAGATCTGGATATTAAGATTGGAATGTGGGTTAGGATGAAAAGGGGTAAATATGGAGGTGACTTGGCACAAGTTTTGGATATCGCAGACTCTGGCGATTCGGCAACGCTAAAGTTGATTCCAAGATTAGACTACTCTAAAGATGGTGGCAAAAGAAAGAAGGGTGCGTCAGAAGTTCGTCATCCGCAAAAGTTGTTTAGTCAGCACGACTTTAAAAAGAGAGAAATAACTGCAACAGCCCAAGGATATCAATATCAAGGCGATTTCTTTGATCGGGAAGGCTATCTCGAAAAGCAAGTTAAAATTTCTTCAATTGAAACTAAAAACATAAATCCAAGCTTGGAAGAAATCACCAAATTCTCTGGTGGAGCTGTTGCAGACCGAGGAGAAGATTTAACCTTGCTTGCGAATTCTAATGTGGCTAAAGGTGACGACTTTCAATCTGGCGAAAAAGTGATAGTGCTCTCTGGTGAAATGAAAAATGTGCCTGCTGTTGTTCACTCTGTTCAAAACGGAATTGTAACTATCATTCCTGATAAATCTTACGGCCTTGCAAATTATGTCAAATATCCTGCCAGGGATCTTGCAAAGAGATTTACGGACGGGGATCATGTTAAAGTGATTAGCGGTGTTCATAAGGATGCTACAGGTTTGATTTTGAAAGTAGAGGATAGCATTGCTACTGTTCTTTCGGATTCTACATTTCAACCAGTAACTAATATCTAATTCATAGATTGACGTATTTACTAAAGATTTAAGAAGCGTACATGAAGTTACGTCAATCGTTCCTGCTACCTCACAGTTTGAGGTCTACGATTTAGTTAGATTATCTCCAAACGAAGTCGGGGTCGTTGTCAAAATGGACAAGGATGTGATTACATTGCTCGATCCCAATGGTCGTCTTGCAAAAGTCAAGCCACAACAAATCCGCAGCAAAATGGATTCTGCCAGAGCTGTTACTTCAGATTTAAATAGTCGTCCTGTGAAAGCGGGCGACTCTGTGATAGTGATTGATGAATCTAGTTCTAACAGAAAGCAAGCTACTGTACTTCATATTTTCAGATCCAATGTATTTTTAAAGTCGAGAGATGTACTGGAAAATGGAGGTGTGTTTGTTTCTCGCAGTAACAGTATAGCGTTGATCAACGCGGCAAATGGTAACTCTAATTCATTTGCTGCCCCTCCAATGCGAACTGGAATGGGAAGGGGAAGAGGAAGAGACGAGCTTAAAGGAAAGACAGTTATTGTTACTGGTGGCACTTTCAAAGGCTATTTGGGTATTGTTAAAGACACCACTGAAAACCATGCAAGGGTTGAATTGCACACTGGAAGCCGAACTATCGAAGTGGAAAAGGCAAAACTCCTTGTACAGGGAGAAGAAGGATCTAATAGACGTCCAGATTATCGTAGCAGATATGATTCTGTTAAAACCCCAATGCACGGATCCAAAACCCCAATGCACAATGCTGGTGGGGATTCATGGAATACTGGAAGCCGAACTCCTGCCTGGAATGCGGGTAGTAAAACTCCAGCTTGGGATTCTGGAAGTAAAACACCAGCCTGGGATGCGGGGGCAAAGACTCCAGCATGGGATTCCAGCGCTAGAACTCCAGCTAGGGACTATGGCAAAGACAGATACAGGTACTTGCTTATTAATTTAGTGAAAACAACACTGCTCCTACACCAGCATATGTGGATTCTTCCACGCCCTATCACAGTACTACTCCAGCAGCATTTCCTGCAACACCTGCTGCTAACGTACCTGCATCTGTAAACTACACTGGTGTAACTGCCGCTACCCCTAGAGGCCAGTATGATGTTGCGACACCGATGGTTAACCCAGCAACTCCGATGCCTGCTGGTGGAATGGACTACAATGACGATGAGGATGGTAAGTTCAAAATAATAGTAGATGGCGCAAACACAAACAGCTGGTTGACTACTGAAATCGATATTCAGATTGTGCCTCAAGGATCACGTAGATATAATGGTGGTGCACACGACAACAAGATCGGGAAATGTACTGCAGTTCAAGGTGGCAGAGCCACTCTTACATTGGACAATGGTGAAGTCGTAACAGTTCCTGAGGAGTTCTTGACTCCAGTAGTACCGCAGAAAAAGGAAAACTTCAAGATCTTATCTGGAGAAGACAAGGGCAGGATTGGTTTACTATTGTCTATTGACGGACAAGAAGGTGTAGTTAGAATTGATGGTGCTGATGAAATTCTAATGGTTAATATGGATAATTTAGCAAGGCTGTCAATATAGTCACGATATTAAATTTGTTTTTTAATTTTTTAACCAAATATTTGACATTTGAAGATGACAATCCCAACAGGAACATTTGAAGGATCGATCTGGGAACGATATCAACCCAAGGAGCTGATAGGACAAGGTGTATACGGAAAAGTGCACCGAGCAATTTGTAATGTTTCAAATAAAGTGGTTGCAATTAAAGAAAGCGCTTCAGATGCAGATGGAATACTGTCGACAACCCTTCGCGAGATAGCGTTACTGAAACAAGTGAATCATCGAAATCTAATTCGGTATAAATGTGTCTAATTTAGAATGATCGAAGCGGAACAGTGTTTGAATGGTCATCATGCAGTTTTTATTGTGATGGAATATTGCGATCTCGATCTACGCACATTTATAGATGAGCAACCTCGAAGTGGTATAGACCTTGATCTTGCTCAAGTAATTTTTACTAACGTAGAATTTTCTCTACCAAATTTTGTCTGGTTTGGCGGAACTTCACACCAAAGGAATAATTCACAGAGATATAAAGCCTCGTACTTTTTTTATTCATTGTAGAAAATATCTTGGTGATGCATTGTGAAAACGGCAAGCATTTGATCAAAATAGCAGACTTTGGGCTAGGGCGACGAGTTTCCCACGTAAATGCCGCATATACACCAGATGTAATTCCATGTTAAGTTAGACTCAAACAATGCTATATCGTGCTCCAGAGGTATATGCTGCAAAGCGTGAGAAATACACGATTCAAGTGGATGTTTTCAGTGTTGGCTGCATTTTCGCAGGTAGCTGCTCGTTAATTTAGAAATGATCCGCGGAGAGACCTTACTTCGTGGCCAGCGAGAACTTGAACTACTAGGCTATATTATTCATGTGATTGGATATCCGGAAGAAGATGAAATTTCTTCTATAGAGTTGCACGACTGTGTGACAATAAATCCAGATCTAAAGAATACCAAATCGCAATTGCATGATATGGTCGTAACTTTGGATGAAACTGGCTTAGATTTATTACAGGTAATTTGATTTAATGGTAGAAAATGCTTAGATTTTCCCCATACAAACGTATTACATCACTGGCTGCACTGAAGCACCCTTATTTCGACGATTTTACTGATGATATTGATCAGTATGTTGAGCTCAAACAATAATCATAATATATATCGTACTAATTTTTATGACATTGGGTTTCCAATTTTTTGATTTTTTTCCAATTTCAAATGACAAGTGGTGAATTGAACAGCGCACAAGTTGGAGAATTACAATGCCAAAAGAATTCCTATTTGAAAGCTTTGACAGCCAAAGTAGTATCATGCGAGCAAGAGCAGGAACTTTTCGCAGTTACCCTTTCAGACACAATTATATTTCCAACTGGAGGCGGTCAGCCAAATGATTTGGGTACCATTGACGATATTGAAATCGTAGACTGCCAGCGACGAGGTCTTGAATGCGTACATATTATCAAAGCACCAATCGAGGTTGGAAAGCAAGTTCACATAAGCCTCGACTGGGATAGGAGATTTGACCACATGCAACAGGTACTAATTACGTAACAAAAGCATTCGGGACAGCATTTGATATCAGACTTGGCAGAAATGCATTTTAACTTGGATACATTTGGATGGAAAATGGGAAATGACAAGAGTTTTGTTGAATTTAAAGGGGCAGCGGTGCAGTCTGACTTGGATAAACTTGAAGACCTTGTTAACGAATTTATCAGAAAAAGTCACCAAGTCACCGTTGAATCTAGCAAGATTCACGATGAAAATAGGCCTGACACCTTACCTGACGATATTAAGTCAGGTGTGCTAAGAAACATTGCAATTGGGGATATCCCTTTCAAACCATGTTGTGGGACGCATGTAGCGCAAACCAGCGATATTCAAGCAGTAAAGTTTTTGAGCACAGAAAAAGTTCGCGGTGGAAATACCAAAGTATGGTTTGTAGCCGGCCACAGAGTCCTAAAGACTATGCAGCAAATGCTGAAGAGAGAAGCTGAATTGAACGCAATTCTAACTACGGCACCAGATCAATTTGCCGAACGAGTCAAAAAGTTGAAGGAACAAAACAAAGGCTTCATGAAAGATGTAAAGAAATTAGAAAAGGAACTAAAGTCGCTCAAAGTCTCTGATAATAAAGTTTGATGGGGATTTTATTCTGATGCTCAAACATAATTGGCGTTGGTGAAGTAGTTTGCCAAATAATATGCTGACGCTTTCAACGTTCTATTTTGAGTTGCAAAATCCACATGTGTAACTCCGAATCTATTTGAATAGCCAGTTGCCCATTCAAAATCTATAGTTAACTATATTTACTGTCAATCAATGCCCAACCAAAGTAACCGATGACTCTTACTTTGTTCTCTTCCATCACTTGATTCATTGAGTCAATATACCCCTTGTAGTATTGTACTCTGGATAAATCAGAAATCGCATCAGTTAGTGCCATTTGGTTTTCACCTTTAACGGACCATCCATTTTCAGTAACGATGATTAGTGGGTCGTTATATTTCGATTGTGCGTACTTTAACAGCTCTCCGAATCCCCATGGAACATCATATAACCAGGGAGATTCTGCGTGATCACCAATTGGTTGTCCGTTCCTTTGATAAAGCTGTTTCCAGATTGGAATGCTGTTGAATGGATTCGATGGATCATTTGGCACACTTGCCCATGGCGCGGTAACATAGCATGAAGTATAGTGGTTGATTGCTACAAAGTCAACAGAGCCTTTTAGCAAGTTTTTCAAATAATCATTCAGTTGAGGCATGAGTGGTCCCAAAAAGTCTGATATTGCCTTTGGATAATAACCGTTGAAAGCAGCTTCAAACCACCAATTAAAAGTGAGATCCATTTTCAACTCAGTAAAGAATTTGTCTACCAAAGAATTTGGGTCCAAAGGAACAGCATATTCTACGTTGGGAGCAATGGAAATCATACCTTTCTGTGTAGGTTGATATTTCTGTCTAAACACTTTAACCGCTTCGCCGTGAGACACCAAAATGGAATGCATACATTGCACAACGTCGATTAAACCATTTCCCTTTGCGCATTTTGTCCTGTCTGTACAATGTCCTGGTGCGTGTTCCCCAGTAGCGTATCCCAAGGCACATGAAGAAGTTGGTTCATTAAATGTCAGCCAATGTTTGACCCTGTCTCCAAACGCAGCAAATGCAGCATCTGCGTAATATGTGAAATCTTTAGAGAGCTTGTCAGCATTCAAAAGACCACCATAACTATCCTCAAGTGACTGTGGGAGATCCCAATGGTACAAGGTAACCAAAGGAGTAATGTTGTTTTCTAAAAGCAAATTAATGACATTGTTGTAGTGGTCGACTGCTAGTTGGTTAACCGGAGATCCGGCGAATCCGCCTGGAACTAATCTAGGCCACGAAATTGAAAATCTATAGCTGTTTGCTCCAGAAGCTTTCAATAAATTTACGGTTTCTGCATACAAATGATATTCATCGTCGGCAACATCTGGTGAATCGTTGTTGAAGATTTTACCTGGTAGATGCGCAAAGGTGTCCCAAATGGACTTGCTTTTACCATCAGCATCAACAGCTCCTTCAACTTGAAATGCTGCACTAGCGAACCCGTGTAAGAAATCTTTTGGATAGATTGCAGAGTGATTGACAGGTATATCTATGTTTAACTGCCCTTGAAAGTCAGCGGGAAGCCATGAGTTGATTGCCAAAACAGAGTGAATTAGAAAGAGCATGTCTCACTGACTTTTGTGTGTTCTTTTATAAGATTCCCATTCCGGTAGATTGGCACTCTCACATTCGAGAGGTGGTGGCTTGTGTCTGTTGTGTTTCCCAAAAGGAAGTAGCAATATCAATTTTTGAATGATAATAGCTGAATACTTTAAGATTGCTCATCGAACTCAACATGCCCACTGTCATTCATTGGCATATCTAGTCCATTCTATCAAGATTAAGATCTTTTTAACTCTACATTTTGTTTGTGTGACTTCGGGTAAATGTTCAGCTGATTAAAGAACTGGAATCCCATGCAAAGACGCACGGTAGATGAATGACTTTTTGGATCAAAGCTTGCGACAGTTGGCACAGACTGAAAGCGCTTGGCTTTTAGTCAAGGGGTTTACCTGAACACGTAAACAGCGAGTCCACCTCTAACTTGACATGCCGCCATTTATAACGATTCTTTCCTACTTTAATACGGCTTGTAGGGCCGGTGTCAGGGGGTGATTGAGTGTTAGATTATCAACCAAACTAGGCTAATGAGGTATGCGGCCGAAATCTTTTTCGCTCACCATGTTGAAAATTGATATTCAGTCATTGCTTCAAAACTTAAGCTTTGACTTTAAAAAATCGCTTCCAAACACAGCGCATACAACGGAATGGCCAGAATTTCGAGTGCGATATCACAGAAATATAGAATCAATTAGGAACCAGATGGTATATACGGCTTCTTTGATGAAAAAGCTAAAGCCGGATTTACAAATTGCCATTCTTTCACCTGATATCTACCCACAATCCAGTGAACTACTTATTTCATTATTGCTGGACAGGTTACTCGAAATTACGCATAATCTCACTTTACTATCGCGTCGAGGTGGAGATATAAAAGAGAATAGAAATTGTGAGAAAGTTAATACTGGAAACTGGAAAGATCCTGCGGTATACATTGATTAATCAGACGTTTGCTGGGTACGATCTAATTCTGGTACTATGCTCTTCAGCAAATCTCCCAATTGTACAAGAAATCTCATCAACGCAATCAGGCTATGAACATACAGTTTTCTTTGTCTCATCAATGGGTGTGAACTATAATCGAACAAAATTTATTCTAAAGACAAGTAATTTATTGCTTCCGAATATTAACCATCAACCAAATCCGGCAGATAAATCCTTTCCACAAAGCGTATCTTTTATTAACAAAGTTGCAGCTGCAATTTGAAAGGTCGGAACCCGGATTTGCTTTTCCAGACAGAGGTAATTCCTCGCTAAAGAGAAATCTTAAAAACTGTACTGATGAACTTTATGCGAAAAGATGAGGCAAAGCCCTTACAACAAATAATTGAGTATTTGAGTATTTAATGCTAGATTAATTGAAGCAGTTCTACCATCAAACACTGTTCAAGGGTAGATTGATATTCACTTAGTGTTCAAGAAGCAACAGAGTACAATAATGCGAGACTAAAATACCATTACGAACCGCTTTATTTGGAAATAGTGGAGAGAGAATCTACACCAGGCGATTTAATAGGTAGTAGAGGAATGGTTAGAACTACTAGCAATGAAGACGCAGCCTCAGAAATAACCAAACTAGTATTAAAAAGCCGCCAAACAGCAAAAAAATCAAAAGCGGAATAAATATTAAAATGTATTACAAGTTGATGCCTGTTTCTAGGTCAGATTGATAGCCTACTCAATTTGGCGCCTTTTGCTTACTCACCAATCAGCTGGTGATACATCTCCGTCAGCAGTGACCAGAGAAATAATTCCTCAAAGATTGTAAAGCATTCGTGCTACTTTGGTACTGGTTATTTCTCAAAATATCTGGGGGAAAGTAGTGATTACTCATTAATGTCGGACTAAATGGATATTATTGGATAAAAATATGTTTATAATTTATAAACTCTAACCGAACTGTCTTCTGAACATGAAGCCAACATTGGCGGAGTAGTGTTTGGTCTCCAATGCAGCTTTTTCACAACCAGCGCATGAGTATTTCTATAGTTAAGTAATATATACTCTATTGGCAATTTGATGGTACTGATTACCGCGATTTTACCACCTTCATACGAAAAGTTAATAATTTGAATATTTCCATTTTCCAGACCCACTGCTATCTTGTAACTACAATTAAAAAGTTGTACCTAGAGTTTTCCAATGAATGATAAAAATCTACCGCAGTGACACTTTCTTCAAACTTTAATGAAGAAACTGCGATCCATTTTCCCTCTGATTTCCCCCAAATCTTTAGAGTCTTGTCTCTAGATCCAGTGGCAAACACTTGATCGTCGTGAGAAAAGCATGAGGTCCATATAATTCTTGCGTGCGCCTTTGGTTCTGCTTGAACAAGTTTCCAATTTCCACCATTTTTGACCTCTGAAATATCAAACAGCGCCCATCCACGATCTCTACCAGCAGTCAAGACATAATTTGAGCAATTTGAAAATTTGATAGTCGTCACGGTAAGAGTGTGGAAGGCAAGAGGTGTTGAAACTTCTGTCCAGTTCTTGGTTGTCCACAATCTAACAGTTGCGTGTTCAGGCTTTGTAGCTTTTGATGCAGAAGCAACGTATAATCCATCTTTACTTGCTGCAACACTTATAATTTCAAATACGTGTCCATAAAGCTTTTCCATTTCTGGCCACAATGTGTGTTGAAGTAAATGCTCTTCAAAAGGAGGTTTAGTCAAATGAGTTGCAAGAGTTGAAGTTAGTACTTCTGCGGTGTATGACGATAAACGAGTGTCTGTTGAAGCTTGCGGAGCTTCTCCTTCAAATACTGCTTTGTTAGACAATCCCAGAGCAGGAAGATTAGCACCAACCGGCCGTTCATTCAAAAGTTCTTTGGATTCTTTGCAGCCAGTAAGAGATTGAAGTGTCTGTGCAAAAGTTTTTGGAGCGTCAAACACTCTCAAAACTTTCTCATCGGCACCAGAGACATACTGATATTTTTTTGTGAATGCTAAACAGTGCAAGTCGTATCCATGGATTTGTGTCCTCGCAATTTCATGCCAAGTAGTAGAATCCTGCTTCCATGGTGCAAATACTCTGGAAGTTTGGTCCAGCGAAGTTGAAATTAAAAATGATCCAGAAGGGTCCCATGAGCAATCTTCAACTGATTGAAAATGGCCGCTGATACCTACAACAGGGTTCCAAGGTAGAGAGGCATTGTCCGAATATTCCCAAATATGAATAGAACCTCCATAACCATTTGAAAATAACTGCTTTCCGTCATTAGAAAACTTGGCACCATAAAATCCTAATGTAGACCCACCAATCTCGCCCAATCTGTTTAATGGAATCCAAGTATCACTATGCTTATCAGGACACCACATTATCAGAGTTTTATCTGCTGAAGCAGATACAATAGACATCGGTTGATGAACTACTGCTTTGTCATTTATAGCTTCAATTAAACCAATATTACCTTTTACAACAGGTGTTGCCCAGTTCAACGCAAATACCCAGTCATCATGACCCATAAGTATAGCATCAAGCATAAATGTATACTTGCTGCTTTCATTATTGTATATAACATCAATCATATAGGCTTTAGTACTCAATTGAGAGTCCCCTTCATTCAGGTTCATTTCATTCATCGCATCAAGCATTTCCGATGTAATATTTGAAGACTCTTTTCCAGCACTTCCAGAAACAACTTTTCCAATCCGCCAAATTCTAATGTACTTATCTTGAGAGGCGGAAGCAACCATCAAATCACCATCGCTAAATCCAAAATTTTCTGTGCCGTGTGTGTTGGTAAATGCAGCAACTTTAATACTTCTAATCCAGTCAGTATGTCCAGCAATGTTCAAAACATTTTCAAACTTGCCTGCCCTACGAATAAAAACTTGCACTTTCATATTTGTACCCCCAGAAAATATGATTGGGATCTCGGTTCCTGGAAGATAATGAATTGCCAGTGCCATGCTATGATGAGGCGATAAATCAATTGTTTCCGAGTTTACAATATATTGATTTTTCATTTCCCAGATTCTAATTTTATTTGTAGAGTCCGAAGTACAAATAATGAAATCTTCAGATTGTATTGCCGGAACTCCAATTGCTACAATGCCACTTTCATGTCCTTTCAATTCGTGCACCTTGGTCCACTTGCCATCTTTTTGTCCCCAAATTATTACTGACATATCAGCTGACCCAGAAACTAATAGTTCATCGCTAGCAGTTCTGTAAAATGAAAGGCAAGTCACTTTGTTTGTATGTCCTTTCAATGTGATCAAACCGTTCTGTCCAGTGTTTGGCTAGAGTTAGCAACACGTACATGATATATAGCCACCATATTTCCAGCTGCATAGGCGATTTGTCCTGCAGAATTTATGTCCAGTCCTTGATTGACCTTATTGCACCCTACAGAATTGAACACATTCATGATTCAACAAAAAAAGAAAAAAAAGTTAAACGTCAGCTATCACATTGGAGGCAAGCAATTCTAAATAAAAGCTTTATTATTTACGCATTAGTGGTTTCCTCCGAACTTGTGCTTGTTTCATTATATAGACTCTGCATTTCATCCATCTTTTTCTGAGTCTTCTCTTCAAATAGTTTGGCTACTTTGAAGAACTTTTCCACACATCGATCGACACATAGAGCTTCACCTTTGTTCAGGTAACCTTCTGACTGGGACAAACACTTGTCTTGACATACCGTAAGCATAGTATTTATCCGCGACACGTTATTAAACTACAATTAGAGTAAATGTACAATTTTAGCATCCAATTCCTGTTGTGCAGGAGAGAATAATTCTGTGGTTGAAAAGAATGACATTAGGATGAGAAAAGAAAAAAATTATATTAGGATAAAGAGGCTTCTTGAGCTTTTTTTAATAGTCTATCCGCGGTGAGTTCTCCAATCAGTATATTCGCTTCAAAAAACTTATTGAGACATCTATCGGTGCATACAGATTCTGCAACACTCATCGCTCCATCCCGATATTCTGGATTAATACATTTTTTTCGACAGTTCAAAATAGCGCTAATATTAGCTTTAAATACCTTGAATGTAGTGAAATATATGCGTCCAAATGTGTTTCTGCCTGTAGTAATTCAGTCGAGACTTGAGGTCTTCGAAAGAAATTCATTTTTCAGTTTTTTGACAAAGTGCAAATTCGATAAACTGCAAATATATTAATGACAGAGTTAAATGGCACTGGGTGGTAACTCTTCCACCTTGATTTTCTTGAGCATCCCCGCGCTATCCTCTGCATTCGGTCTTTTCAACTCATTGGAAAACATTTCAACATCTTTTTGGCTATTACTATACAATCGCATCATTTCTTCAGCTACCATCGATTCACTCATTGGAACTATTGGGATGCCCGGAGCAAATTCAGGTAATTTCTTGTGCTTCTTTTTCTTGGAGTACACCAGACATTTGGCTGCTTGCTCAAGCATTTCATCTGTATCATCACCACTGCTAATATCACTACTATTTGGTATGGCTGGATGCGTAATTGCAAGTTGTGCAGATGGAGGTAGGTTAGTTGCAGTCTCGTTGTGCAAATTGTCATCTTCACTTTGGGCTACTTTTACTCTTTTTACTGTTGGAGCAACCACATCACTATATGCATCATCAGATGCAGGTTCACTAGCACCTCGCGGTTCTGATTTCAGCTTTGAAACTTTTGTCTTCTTCACTTTGGCAGGCTTTTCAGCCAGATTTACCAAAAGCTCAAATCGCTTTAACGCAACTGCATCCCGCATCCAAAACTTTTCTTCAAATTTGTCAAATACCAATTCTGATGGACCAATATTCATTTTTTTCCTTTCTTCCAAACTTTTAAGGAATTCGTTTTGAATTTGTTTAAAAGGCAAATCATCCGCTACTATTAAATAAATGCACCTTCAATAAACAAATCTCCTCGGGTAATCCCGTATCTTTCAACACCGATCAAAAAAGGGAGATCGTAGGAATAATCCCACCATTTTGGGAGCCCAGTTTTGCCATGTCGTTTCACAGATGCAAGCTTTTCTGCAAGCTAGAATTAATTACCATCTTTACCTGTTCGGGATTTTCTAATTGTGCCCGCAGTTTTTCAAAGTAGGATATTCTCCTTAGCACTTTCTTTGCCCTATCAAGAGTCAATGTTTCGCCGTCTTCATTTGCAGCTGGCTCTGCTGGGTTTTCAGTAGTAGATTCAGGACCTGCATCTTGAGCGCCAGTCTCGTCTCCTGCGGCAGGCACTACAGTTACGGAATCCTCTTCGTTGACTTCTGCTACTCCTTTTTTCTTCGCTGCAGAGTCCTTTTCATGATTTGCTACGATTTCAGTTGACATTGCAATTAATTTCTTTAGATATGCTTCCATTGCATCATCAGATTTCTTTTGAAGATCAGCAAGAACTTTGAACTTTGACCAATCATACTTGTCACTATTAGGTAGCTTTTTTACACCATATGAGAGCAATGTTCTTTGAAAATCTTGCTTGTGTTTTTTTGAGAATTCGTTTTCTCGATGGCGTAGCTTTTCTACTCTCTTCTCTTCTCTAACCCTATTCCTTTCATTGAGAATCTCTTCCTTTTCTTTTTCTCTAACAAGCGTAATTCGGTACTTTGCAAGTGCAGCTAGGATTCTCCTTACTCTGACGCCGAGTTCAGTCGGTGTGGGAATATGGAAATCACTATTTTCTGGTTTAGGAGTGTTATCTTGCGCTAAAGCCTCGGCTGCTTCCTCGATTCCATTCTTTCCGTCATCTGCTTCTTCATCACCTTCTAATTCATCATCTTGATCTAAACCATTACCATCACTATCTCCATCATTGTCATTTTCATTATCATTTTCCTCGTCCTTTCCTTCACCTTTCTTTGCTGGTGCTGAAGTATCGCTAATTGCTGCTGATTGAAATATCGTGTAAAAGCACAATTCTTGGTCAGTCCAGATTTTGGAATATCTAAATTAGGTTTTCATACTGTTGGTAGCCATGCTTGCAAATTCCAATCAATAAGTCTCTGTCTTGGTCCGCTCCCCACCATGATGCAGGAGGAGCACCAAGAATTTTAGGTACGAACAATTCAGGAGTGGGATTGTTCCTATGGCGAATATTATACATCTAAATAAAAAATCACTTACCAAAGCAATTCTGATCAAAAGGTTCTTTGCTTTTTTGTCCAAATGTTCCAAATAATCAGGAGAGGCTTCCTTCAAGAACGTAGAATATTCATATTTTTCCTTTTCATCAGCTCCAACCCAAGGTAAGTCCTCATCAGGAATTTCCAAAACGCTAGGTTCTTCGATATCCAAATTTTTGTTGTGATCCTCAATTGGTACTCCGTCATCAGTAAATGTTGGGTTATACGGATAGAATATTGCAAGTGCACGTTTGACATCACATTGGACATCTTTTTCAAGAGTTGTACAGGTTTCTAAGCACCTCAAGATTAGGGCTCTGGTGCAGGCCTTCAAATGTTCAGCGCTTCTTTTGGGAAAACTTTCCTGCATCTTTTCCCAATGGAAAAAGCCATGCTGCATGATCAATCTTTCCAATTTAGATCTTTCCGTAGTAGTCCACATTTTTGCATCACTCGGTTTGAATTTAACTTTGTACTCTGAACCACTGTCAGAGTCGACGTCTTTTCCATCATAGCGTGCAACTTGTTTTCGATTTCGAGGGACATCAAGAATCAGGGGGTCGTCCAACCATGCATCCTCATTAATCTCTAATTGAGCCTGCTCAGCTACTTTATCCCAAAAGTCAGGATCGTTAACATCTACACTTGCTGAGCTGTTATCGGCTTGGAATGAGGCTTTGGAAAACATTGACCCTTTCCTGTTTTCCGAATCGCCATCATGTCTAATAACCATAGTTCTTCGCTCTAAAATTTGATCAATGTCTTCTTCGCAAAACTTGTCCCCAGCACCATCATCCATAAATGCCCCATACGCACCTTTTTTCAACAGTTCTTCAACTTCTTGCTTGGACAATGAAGAATTTTTAGATTTAGAATCAAATGGGTCATTTCCTGAACCATTTCTTTGCAAAACAGCTTTATCCAAACCTAGCTTCATACTGGCACGATCAAACATTTCTCGTTCATATGTATTGCGAGTGATTAGCCTATTTCAACACTAAGTTACCGATAGATCTTCACCGACTTCTTTTGGCCAATTCTATGGCACCGGGATTGGGCTTGGAGATCGTTTTGAGGATTCCAGTCACTATCAAAAATAATACAAGTGTCAGCAGCAGTCAAATTAATCCCCACGCCACCTGCTCTTGTGCAAAGCAAGAATACAAAGCATTCGCTACCTTCTTCAGAAAAGCGGTCAATTGCCGCTTGCCGATATTCCCCTCTTACACCCCCATCGATTCTTTCAAATTGCCAATTTTGAGCTCGCAGGTATTCTTGAATCAAATCCAAACATTTAGTCATTTGAGAGAAAATGAGGACTTTGTGGCCACCCAATTTCAACTTCTTTAGCAATTTATCAATCAATACCATTTTCCCAGAGCTATTGATCAAAGCCTTTAGCTGTAGTTCCGAAGAATCATGACAGTTTAGCTCTTCCAAAATTTGCTCTTCAGCTCCGTTCAACAGCCAAGGATGGATACAACACTTTCGCAACTCAATCATCGTATTAACCATATTCGGAATATTCTTTTTACCACCTTGCTTTAACCAAGTAAAATTCTTTTCTAAAATCGATCGATACCATTTTTTTTGAGTGGTGGTCAATTCCCTAAATTAAGATAACAGATTACACTTCCACTACAGTTTCTTCCTTCACAGGAATTGATTTTTCCACATCTTCCTTCAATCTTCGAAGCATAAGCGGTTTTAACAGCATTTGAAGGCGTTCTACATCACTAGCTGAATTCATTGATCCAAAATTCTTCTGGAACTCCTTTTCAGAACTACATTAATTTTAATTTACGCAAAGTTTGCCGGTTCCAAAAAGTTCAATAAGGCCCAAAGCTCATCCAAAGAATTCTGTAAAGGAGTTCCGGTCAATAAAACTCTGTGCTCCATCTGATAAGACTTTAGGTATTCAGTTACTTTCGAACTCTTATTTTTCAGTCTATGTGCTTCATCAAGTACAGCTACCCTCCAAGGAATTGGGCGAAGATGAGCCGCACCACTCATAGCCATTTCGTAAGTAGTTAGGAGGACATCGAATTTAAATACACCAGGAATCATATTATTTGCAGCATCTCTGTAGTAAAATTCGGTTTCTACAATCAAATTTCTTGAAGTTTGGTTTCCGTGGTAGACAATTACATTCATGGTGGTCCAAGTCTTCATTTCTCTTTCCCAATTACCCATAGTCGAGAGTGGGACTATTACTAAAAAGGGTCCTTTGATATTCTCTTGTCTGTATAGCTGGAATAAAAAGGCGGTTGACTGAACTGTTTTTCCAAGACCCATCTCATCTGCAAGAATACTATTTTGCTTATTGTACCAACTAATAGTTAGGAATATAAGGTACCAATACATTAACCAATTCAGACCTTCCAATTGGTATGACCTTAATGAATATCCATCATTGAATTTAGGAGATTCTGGCAGTTTTTTCCATCTACCGTTTGGTGCATTCCTTCCAAAGCTGGCGTAGCTCTTTACCTTATCTTGATCTACATTCTTTGAATTGTTAAAATCGTCAATTTTGTCTCCGTCCAACTGGGATTATAAAGAATGTACCTTTTCTACTAAATCTGCTTCTTCCCATGTACTGCAATCATAAGGAAGAGCACACCATTTTACCAAGTAATGTAATACTCCGTCCAAATCTCCATCATCTATTATGCGGTCAATCTAAGTTAGATGACTGTTGCACCTTTACGTAAGATGGATTAAACGGTTCATCTTCAGACCATTGGGTTTCCCAAGTAGGTTTTTCCAAGAATCTTCGCACTCGAACTCTTTGATTCTTGTCTTTTTCAAGTTCGGCAACAGGAATCCACTCTGCGCTATAATAACTCATATTCTGGTGTGAGATGAACCTTACCTTGTATTTTACTAAAACTTCTTCCTTATGATTGTTTACTCTCGAGGATATGAACTTATCGATGCTGGATTTATCTCCTTTTGGGATATTTACAGGATCAAAAGATATCAGCTTTCCCTTTGCAATGGGTGTTACAGCCTTGCTCTTCACTTTTGGTGCATCATCTTCATCATCGGTATAGAGTTCATCAATCTAGATTAGCTGAAGTTACCTCTTCCTCTTCAATTTGTTTCTTGCTTCGTTTGCTGTCGCTATCGCAGGACAATTCGTCAATGTCTGATTGATCAGAGTAATCAATATGTCGCATAGTATCAAAACCGACGCCTAAGGTTAGCTTCTGCCTCGAATGAAATTGAGCAGGTAGTATCAAATTAAGCAGAGTCTATTTGAATACTACATCACTGTGATTCAACTCTGTATTTCAGGAAGAAATACCGGTTGCTGCAAGGGTAGAGTGATACTCACGTTTTTGTTTTTGGCAACTTTTTCGTTTTGCTCTCAAAATTCATCACTCCTCCTCTATGGGCCAGTTTTTTGCAAGTCACATCAAAACACGAGGTCGTGAACTTGCAGCAAATTTTCAATGATCTACCACAAAACAGCCAGCTCAGAGGATTTAAATCCTTGTGGATCGCCTGGAATATATGTCATTGACATATAGTATTTTTGAGGTTGGTTTTCGGACATCCCAAAACACTGAGTACGATAAATCACTAGGAATTCAGAGATTACTTTTAAAATTACTAAAAATCGGCCATAAAATTCACTCTATTGAAACGTTATATTAATTTTTTATCAACTGCATTGCCGCATTGTATCTCTGACGTAAACAAAGGAGAATTATTCTTTTCCACCTATGGGAAACCAGCAGGTAATAGATCGTTAAGATTATAGAGTACAGTTAAACAGATTAATTTGGCCAAGCAGCGACAGGAAACCGTCCTGAGCTATCGCGGAGAATTATTGGAGAATAAATGGGTACCTGAAGATGTGAAAGAATTGAAAATAGAATCTTTGCAACTGAATGCAATGGCTTTAGAGACAGGCACACTATATCTAATGACTAGTCCCCAAACCGATATTTCAGATTGAAACCTTACTGCATTTAAATGTAGCAGAGAATTGCTTGGTGAGCATCGCACAGATTGGGCTGCTTTCAAAACTTACGAACCTAAATCTCTCTCGAAATAATTTGGAATACTTGCCGGACGATCTTTGTAGTCTTGCGAATTTGAAAAGCTTAAATGTCTCATTCAACAATATTACTGTGCGCGGAATTCCTGCAGATTTGATGGACTTGTCAAAATTAACGTTTGTCGATTTTAGCAACAACAAGCTGAAATCCATAACTGTAGAGTTTGGGGAATTTTTAACAACGTTAGCTGCTTTTGAAATTGAAAAAAATCCATGGGGAGCATTGGAATTGCAGCAATTAAATACGGGAATCTCTTTCGATGAATCAAAGGGTATAATTAATAACTACTTGCAGACTTTAAAAGAAAAGGCTGACGTATCATCTTCTCCTGTGAAGGAGCCAAAGAAGAAAAACAGTATCTTGGGTTCGCCTGCACTGGGATTCCTAAAAAAACGACCACCTTCAGCAAAAGGAGGAGACCATAGAGATATTTCGTCTGCTGTTTCCGAAGCAAAGGACGATAACGAAAATGAGGTACCAAAAGCCAAGAAAGAAGTTAAACATAGCAATTCTGCATCTCCCACCAAAGTTAAAGATAATGAAAACCAGATTCAAGAGGCGCCAGTTCTTCCACAAAGACCACCAGCGCTGGCTTCCAAATCTGATTCAGTCAAACACAATTCTTCGGCGGACCACCATACCCCTACGAAAGCCAACATCGAGGAAATTTCCCCGCCTTCAAAATCAGTTGAAGATGTACCCATTCCGGAGAGAAGCGGTGCTCAATTAAAAAAAATTGGAAGGGCAGCAGGTCCAAAAGGCAGAAGACCACCAACGGTAGAATTTGTTGTGAAAAACGCAGAAGAAGCGGAATCTACATTGCAAACTCAAGTGGAAGTCAGTAGTCAATCAAAAAAGGAAATCGAGGAAAAGCCTATCCAAAAGGATTTCAGAGGATCTTCGGATATGCTCAATGAAGATCCTAATGCTGGATCTTCAACTGTCTCTAAAAAGAAAGGAATATTTGGATTTGGAGGAGACAAAAATAAGGCTGGTCATCAACTAGCAGATTTGTTCAAACACAATCCAAAAGCAAACACTGAGGACCAGGAAAAACCAGATTCCAAAAGAGTGGAAGCCGGCTCAAATGATTCTGAGCCACCTGCAATTCCTTCCAAAGCAACCAAACCATATAGACCGCCTTCAACAGGAGAACGAAATAATCCCTCAAACTTCATGTCTCCAAAGCCTGCCAAGAAACCGCAAACAAACGATAATATAGATTCGTCACTAAAGAACTCAAAGAACGGTTCAGTGGAAGAAAAACTAGATAATTTTGCTAAAGAGGAGCCAAAGAAAGAAATAGTACTCCCAAAGAAAAATCCATTATTGACTGAAATGGCAGAGCATTCCCTTAAATCTACGAAACCTGTTGAGAAGGATCAATCAAAAGAGGAACCAAAGAAGGAAATTTTGCTTCCAAAGAAGAATCCAATTGCAGCGGAAATTGCAGAGTTACCTCCAAAACCATTGCGAAACAAACCAATTGAACCGGAACCTCAGAAGGAAGAGCAAAAGAAAGAGATTACAGTTCCAAAGAAATTAGTGCCTTCTGTTTCTAATGATATCGCTGAGATACCACTACGTCCTACCAAACCCAAAGATTCACTACCGCAGCCAAAGGAAGAAGAGACCAAGAAAGAAATGCTGTTACCAAAGAAGAATGTGATAACACCTGCACAAACACCCAATGAAGTCCCCCCAAAACCGCAAAGAAGCAAAACCGCGGATGGAGATGCTGCACCACAAAAGGATCCTGCTGTGCAAAAGGAAGAAGCTCCTGCAAAGAAACCAGCCAACCTAGCTGAAATTGAAGCTCCACCTAAAGCACATCGAAATAAAGTATCGGAAGATCAATCATCTCCAGCGCAGCCTGCTTTTCCGACCAAAGTCGTATTGGGAGGAGGTTCAATGCGATTGCCAAAACCTGCTCCGACGCATGGAATTCCAGTATTTGCTCCTATTGATGATTCTAAGCTGGAAACTTCAACTGACACTAAACCAGCCGCACCACAGATTAATTTAGCTGAATTGAAAAGCAAACAGAGCGCGTTAGAATCCTCAAAGAATCAACCCAACGAAAATTCAGAAATCGAACCAATTGATGTCTCGCCTATAAAAAGAAGACCTGTAAAACCTCCTAGTGAAGCTCGTGATACATCAAAGGCACAATCCATGTACGAGACATCAAATGCTCTAAAAAGAGATGTCGAACCAGCTTCCAATTCGTTGTACGATGATTCCAAAGTAAATAAGACTCCTGGACAAAAACCAGCTTTTGATCTTTCAGAAATTAAATTGAAACAAAATAATTTGAAGAAAACGGAATCAGTAAATATCGTTAACTTTAGGATAAAGAATTTGAAGCTCCCACACTTCCAGCCAAGCAGGCAAAACCACTTCCTCCAAAACCAAATTCTAATGAATCCCCAGCAGAAGTGCCACCAAGACCAGCTAAACCTGCATTTGAAAAGCCAGCAGAACCTGCGCTCCCTCCAAAACCAAAAATTGTACAGCAACAAGATTCAGCTCCGATACCTCCTTGGAAAGCAGAATTAGAGAAAAGAAAACAAAATAATAATCAAGTTCAATAAAAGTTTTTATTCAAATCAATTACAAATAAGTCTTTGAATTACAATTTAATGCATTTATCATTTTTTATCAGCGGGTTATTCCTGACCAAAGATGCCTTTCCGTCAGATTTGTAGTCATATGAGCACATGTGTCTATCAGAGTATCTGTGAGTCGAGCAAAACATTTGTTTGCATTTACAAATGAATGACTGAGCTGGTCCAAGCTTCTTGTGGCATTCTGTACAGATTAACTTTTTAGCAATAGACGCAATTGGCTTTGTTGGGGATTTGGGGGATTTTCGTGGTGATACTGCAATCTGTTTACGAGAAGGAGTTTTCCTGTGTGGACTGGAAGTTTTCGAAGTAAATTGCATAACATGTTCTTGTCCAACAGATTTATTTACAGTAGGAACACTGCCTGATTTCCTACCGCTCTTTACTCCTCTTTTAGGTTTCAGTTTTGGATTAGACGATTTAAAATATTCTAGTGGTTCATTGTCAAAAGTGCCACTGTCTGCTGAATTTGTTTTTGAGTTTGTGATTTCTTCTACAAAAGAGTCGTGGGACTGAATTTGATTCTTAAATCCTTCAATCCACTTTTCAGCTGACGCTGGCCTCGTTTTTGGAATAATAATCATCGGTCTGGATCCAGATGGTAGTCTCATTAACGAAATCGCTGTTGCGGGTCTTATTTGAGAGACTGAAGTTACTTTTGACAATGCTGGTGTTTCTGAGTTTTCCGTCAACATCCACTCATTATCCCAAAACAAATTTTGAAATACTTCTTCGCTGCTTAGATTGGAAGAATCAGACGATCCAGACATTGGCCTAGAGTCTTTAGCAGAAGAGACATATGAAAAAGATGAAGAGCCAGAATTTGGTCTAGAATCTTTTAAATCATTGCTAGAAGTAGCTGTTGAACTTATGGATGAGAGTTCCACGTCGAATTGCAGTTCGCACATGTCTGAAATATCAAAACATTCATTTGATCCCAGGAAATCCCACAGCTTGTTGCCTTCTAACGGTGATTGAAGCCTCAGTAAATGCTTTGTGACTGATTTGGGTTGATTTCCATCTTTTAAATGTACTTCTAGGACGTATATTTCTTGATTTTGTTTACAGAGTAAGAATACAACTTGATCATCTGTCAAGCTGGATGTTTTGGTTTGGATTGGTGGTCCAGGACCTATATTTATGTAGAAATTACCTCCTGCCATTTGTAGTACCAGCTGAAGATTGGACCCTTCACGCAGGCCCAAACCGCCCAACTCGCTATTATCATTATTTAAATGCTTTCCGTTAAACACAAGCAGTTGTGATTCAATTGCTATTCCTTCTTCGTTGTATATATGTTCTTTCAGTTGACCAACGGTAAAAGTTGTAGAGACATTGAAATGGAATACCTTTCCTGTCATAGTGGAAACATTAATATTCATCGTTAATGGCTTTTTGCTACTGTATTTGGGTTTAGTGGATTTGCTAGGGGTCTTTAATTTGATTGACTGTCGTGAACTTTTTAGTGGTAGCTGCTTTGCTTCAATTAATCCTTCCTCATTTTGCGTCGATTTGATTAAATTAGCAGTTAGAATTCTCGCTGGAGGTTTTGCTTGTGGAGAATTATTAGTGGATGATCTGGAAACTGATCGTGAGTTTGTAGGTATATTTGGAGTTTCTGGGTCTGTACCACCCGCTTCATTTCTCTTCATTTTGTCAATTATTTGAGGTAGTTAGGATGGAAATTTGTTTACAATTGTGTAAATCTGATTGTTTCAATTCCTGCGAAATCTCCGTAGATGACGAGATCCATGATTCGCACAATGCATCTATGAGAAATTAAATCAAAAACTGTCATAGATAAACAATATTTAGACAATTACTTAATTGAACAGCGTAAATACTAAGCTTACGAATGTATATTAATAGATTTTAAAGAGTCATGAAGAAGGACCGCAATTCATCAATATCTGATATTTCCCTTACATTGCCTGTTCTTCTTTCGTGGATCTCTAGTGCCCCCTTTTCCAGGAAAGCTTGGCCAGCAACAATCACGTACGGATACCCTATAAGTTGCGCGTCCTTCATTTTAAACCCAAAACTCGCATCCCGGTCATCGAATACTACATCATTGATACGATTCGGGTTCATATTGTAGGCTATTTGAATCAGTATCCTTTCCATATCTTTGTTCATTTCTCGATTACACTTGTCGTATATTGGAACAACACAGACTTTGTATGGGGCAATTGCGGCTGGCCAAATCATTCCATGTCGATCATGGGAAGCTTCAATAATTGCTGAAATTAGTCTAGAAACGCCAATCCCATAGCATCCCATTTCAAAGACTACATTTTTTTGAGTAGAGTCCTTAAAGGTAGCTTTTAATGGGGTAGAATATTTTGTCCCAAGATAGAATGTGTGACCTACTTCAATAGCTCGCTCGGTTTTTAGCTGACCGTTGATTTTAGTTGCTTTGCAAGAGCTGCATGCGTCTCCTTCCTCAACATCCAAAATATCAACTGATTGATATCCCTCAAGTGATCCTAAACTGGAGTCGATGTAAATAGTTCCTTCTATTTCATTGTCATACTCTACGACAGCTAGAGGATTCACTAGAGCTAAATTTTTTTCCAATTTGATCATATTTACTTTCCTCCCTTTCGGTATCACCAATAGGGAATGGATAAAACCATTTTTAGAGTCTGATCGGTATACAACAACTTCAGATTCCTTGTCCAACGATGGCAGTACCAAGCTGTGACTTACCCAAGTTGGCGCTTTTAATTTTCCACTAGCAACAACCGGTATCCCAACTGCTTTTTCTACATTTGCAGTGTAAGTGCAATTTGAACATGTAAGAATAGTATCTTCCCCAACCGGAGAAATTACGTGATACTCATGAGATCGAGTACCACCAATATTTCCTGTGTCGGCTTCCGCCATAGGTTAATAAATTGGTACCACTGCAAAAGGAATCTCCAGCTTTTTGAATATTCTGCAGTAAGCTTCGCTTACGAGATCATAAGTCTCTAAAGCCTTACTGGCCGAGATATCAAAAGAGTACATGTCTTTCATAACAAATTCCTTTGCACGTAATAGCCCACCTCTGGGTCTTAATTCATCTCTATATTTTTTCCCAATCTGATAAACTCGAAGCGGTAAACTTTTGAATGAAGATACCAGGCCAGATACCAACAAAGTTACTTCTTCTTCGTGAGTTGGACCAAGAAGAAACTCGCTCTTTTTCCGGTCCTTTAGTTTATACATTTCCGATGTAGTATTCCATCTTCCAGTTATTTTCCAGTTTTCGGACGACAATAAACATGGCCTATGTTAGGAATACTGACATTGATACTTTTTGTCCATCTACGGAATGCATTTCATGGTCAATCACAGACTCCAGCTTTTGCAAGACTTTAAGCCCTAAAGGCAAAAGGGTGTACAGTCCGGCTGACGACTAGTGTTATTCAAGAGTACTTGGCGAATGAATCCAGCACGAATTAAAAGGTCGTAGCTGGTACTCCTATTTGAATCGGATTGTTTCATGGTAGCCGCCATAAATTTCGACACTCGATCTATCCGAATGGAACCATACTGAATTGAATCCAGAGTACCTTTAATTGCTGAATGTACTTTTTCATGAACACGTCTTTGGCTTTTTTCAGATTTCTTTCAAAAAAAGATTTCAAAAATGTTGTTTTCTGGAGTTGCTACCGTTGGATCACTGTCCACCATCTTGCTCTTAAAACGAGTAACTGAATTTCAGTTGTTCTTGGATTATCCTCCTCTCCCTCTCAATGGGTACACCCTTGAACAATTCCTTTCAGTATATGGCCACTTGGATCAAGGATCGTATGTACTTACTTTGGCATTGATCGCCCTGCAAATTACGTACTGAATTTCTAACCTGTAGATTCATTGCTTCAAGCACAGTATTTGCCTATCAATTTATTCAAAGCAGATCTACATTCCTACTAACTGTCCCAACCCTTGTAGCGGGATTAACTCAACTAATTGAAAATATTTTAGCTGCTTCCTACCTTGTAACCAAAGATCTCCAGTTTGCAGACTTGTTGGTTAAACTCACTCCAGTGAGATCTGGATCTGGGGCATTGGGATATGGATTGTTTGCGTTGATCGGTACTTTATCTTTGGTATTTGGAATTAGTTCAATTGGAAGGGATAAAAGACAAATTATTAAGGAAAAGAAGGATTGAAGAGATCCTTGGGGGGTTTAAAGTAATAAAAATAATCTCTAAGATGTCTATTCGCTTTTCACTCCTATAATTCCATGGAATATTTCTTTTGTCTGTGAACTGATCTCTGCCCTGAAAAAATCCGGGACGATCAATAAAGATGTATCGTCTTGGGACTAGCAACAAATGAACGAGAATAACCCTCCAGTCACGCCAACTATGCTGCGAGGATATCTAACGCTTGTCACGGTATGCGAGATAGTCAAGGTTGGTCTTGTTCAAAAAGGAAACTAGAATCGTAACCCAGGGCAATCTGGGCTAAAACTAAAAAGTAATCTTATTTATTCTTTTTGGAATTTCCTTCAATGGTACTTGAAATATCTGCCAAGAAATTTTCTGGTACAAATTCCCCGTTAGTAGTGTACCACTCCCCAATAGACTTTTTCAAAAAGTAGGAAATGTGTTTCTTTGAAATAATTGTAAATGTTAGTTTGACAATATCAGAATACTTGTCACTCTGCAACTCAACAATAATCTTTTCTGGTTCTAACCCAGTTGACCGATTCCCAACAAAGATAATATCCTTCTTTACGTACTTTGTGTGAAGCGCATTTAATCCTACAAACAAAAAGTAACTACGTTAGGTAATATTACAGTCCGCATCCAACAATGAGGATTAGCTTAGTAAGGGGTTCTTCAAATGGATAAGTGTAACTGTATGCTGATGATGTGATTGCTGAAATGGCAGCGATATATCCAAGTATAAGATACCGATTGATTAAAGTGTGGTCCTCCTTGTATTTGTAATCGAGCGTTAACACATGTCGGACTCCTTGTTCAACGGAATGTTTAATATCTACCATCTATATTAAATCGATTTACAGAGTATTTTGAAAGCGTTTCTGGTTTTCTGGCGCATTCTCGCAAGAATCGTGATTCTGTTTTTTCACTCATTTTTTGAAAAATTGCTTTGTGGGCGAGTTTTATTGGATTAGGGTTTTGCAAAATATTTAGTTGCCAAGTTTTATAAGGGCCTAACCTGAGTACATTGAGAAATCATTACATTCGTTGAGGCATTACAGCAACGATTACTGTTCTACTGCGGGGAAACCTCTCATCTGGTTAACCAGCAGTGCGTTAAGATGTTGCGTCAATAATCATTAAATCTTTGGTGATGAATAAGCCTGTCAAGCACTAGCAAAGACAATCCATCTTGGTAATTTTACAGTGGCAAGAATAGAAATTTGATCAAAGCAGCTTGATTCAAGCAATATTACATTGTGCCAAAGTAAATTTTGACAGTTTTCTTCAGCTAGATTACTGCTCTAATTTTGCCCATCATACTTCAACTAAACTCCCTGTGGCTTTGCATATTTTTTTTTAGAACTTGCAAAAAAAGTCCAAATCAAATAATGAAGGACGATTTTAAAACGCTAGAAAGGAATAATCAAGCGATAAATCCCTCAAAAGATGGGCCGCACTATCCAAAGCTAGAAAAGATCAGTGAACCGCACATCCAATCTTACAACTCTCTGTTTGCATTTGGGGATGGAGTGGGATTATTAGACTTGGCAATTTTAAATCTTGAAAAAATGGTTGTATTTGACGGTTCCAAAGATGTAGCTCTTGAAGAGCGCAACAAATTAGAAAGTAATCGGGTTTTTTACAATAGTGTGGTTCAGCAATCCATCTGTAGGGAAGCCAATTATTAGCGGTGGAAAAGGAAAGCTTCAGCAGTTCTTATATCCTGTAGAGTGTCGTGAGCGTGGTATATCTTACAAAGCACCAATGCAGATTAAATTAAACTGGAGAGTGAATAATGGCCCAGTCAATAGTGAGGTAAAGTCACTTGGGCAACTACCAATTATGGTTAAAGTAATATTTGTATTAATGTCAAGAGTTTAAAATGTAACCTGGAAGGGAAATCGCCTGCTGAGCTAATAGAGAGAAAGGAAGACCCAGAAGAATTTGGAGGATTCTTTGTTACCAATGGTATCGAGCGTTTGATTCGTCTATTAATTGTCCCTAGGAGAAATCACCCAACTGCAATTATCAGACCTTCTTTCCAAAACAGAGGGCCAACCTATACAAAGTTTGGTATTTCAATTAGATGTGTTAGAAATGATCAATCCTCTCAAACACTCTCTCTTCACTATTGCACTGACGGGTTTGTTAGTTTGCGTTTCTCTTTTAGGAAGAATGAATACATGGTGCCTATACTGTTGGTTTTGAAAGCACTTTGTCCTACCACTGACAAGGAATTGTTTGAAAGGATAACTATGGGAGAATACGGAAATACTTTCTTGACTGACAGAGTAGAGATGTTACTTCGTTCTTTTAGAAACTACTCTCTTTTCACTCAAGAACAGTGCCTGGAATACATTGGGTCTAAATTTGCTGTCATGCTAGATTCCCCTGAAGATTCTACTGAAGCTCAAGTAGGTAGAGACTTTTTGCGCAGAATAATCATGGTCCACTTGGACAATAACAAAGCAAAGTTTGATTTGATCATGTAATACTTTGTTAATGTAGTTTTATGCTCCAAAAGCTGTATGGATTAGTGTCTGGTGACTATGGAGAAGATAATCCTGATTCATTACAATTTCAGGAAACTTTACTGGGTGGACATTTATATTTGGGTATCATTAAAGAAAAAATGCAGGACATCCTCGCTGCCATTAAAACTCAAATTGTGATTGACCTGAGGAGGCAAAATTCAATCGTTGATTTCAAAGATAGTAACTATTACTTAAGTCTAGGAAAATACCTCGCAAAAGTCTTTAGTAAATGTGGTAACGCTATGGACATTGGAAGAAAAATGGAATACTTTTTGTCTACCGGAAATCTCGTTAGTAACACTGGGTTAGATTTGCAACAAACCACTGGTTACACAATTATTGCGGAAAAGTTGAACTTTTACAGATACGTTGCCCATTATAGATCTATTCATAGAGGTTCTTTCTTTGCCGAACTTAAAACTACTACTGTGCGTAAGCTATTGCCAGAATCTTGGGGATTTTTGTGTCCCGTTCATACTCCGGATGGAAGCCCTTGCGGTCTATTAAATCATCTTAGCCATACTTGTGAAATTGTCAATACCAAAATTGACGTTTCTCATATTCCTGCATTGGTTGCCTCGCTTGGAGCAGCACAAGTGGTTGGGACTGTGCCATTTATCAGCGATACACCTATCGATATTGATGTGACGGACATTTCGAAAAATTCTGATTTAATTCTAAAGAAAAGGGAACAGTCAATTATTTCTATTCAGTTGGATGGCAAAGTTATTGGATGGTGTAAAGTCTCTATTGCTCTTAAGATTGCACAAACTCTTAGGGATTGGAAAGTTAAAGGATTAAACAATGTGCCGCTAGAACTTGAAATTGGCTATGTTCCGCCGTCTTCTGGTGGTCAATATCCAGGTTTGTTCTTATTTTCAACTCCCGCCAGAATGATCAGAGCTGTAAGATACCTGCCAACTGGAACCAAAGATTTTGTCGGACCGTTTGAACAAGTTTATATGAATATAGCCTGTATGCCGGAAGATGTTGTACCCGGAATGACCACCCACCAGGAATTCAATCCAACGGATATGCTTAGTGTTGTCGCCAGTTTGACACCATTTTCTGATTTTAATCAAAGTCCTAGAAACATGTATCAATGCCAGATGGGTAAGCAGGCTATGGGAACTCCTGCCCAAAACTTCCCTAACAGAACTGACAACAAAATGTATCGTTTGCAAACTGGACAGACTCCTGTTGTTCGACCTAACGCGCATAACGAATATGGACTTGATGGTTATCCAAATGGGATGAATGCAGTTGTTTGCGTTATTTCGTACACAGGGTATGATATGGAAGACGCTTCTATTTTATCAAAGTCTTCATTTGAGAGAGGATACGGATATGGTACCATCTATAAAGGAGAATGGGTCGACTTGTCGGACCACCGAAAGAGAGGAGAACCAATTACTCACCACTTTGGATTTGTAGCTACAGGAGAGGATGAAACTACAATGAATGAAAAGCAATATGCTAAGGCCAGGGAATTTTTGGATGAAGACGGTCTTCCAATGGTTGGAATTAGAATCAAGGAAGGAGATCCTTATTACGCGTATGTAGATGATGTTACTGGCAAAGTGACAGTCAAAAATTACAAGGGTGAAGATTGCATTATTGACCAAGTTAGAATAGTTGGTAATTTTTGAATTAAACCTAGCTTCGGATGGTTGCGATGAATTGCAAAAGGTTCATATAAAGATTAGAATCCCTCGTCCTCCAATTATTGGTGACAAATTTTCTTCAAGACACGGACAAAAGGGTGTTATTTCCCAAAAATGGCCATCTGTGGATATGCCTTTCTCAGAATCTGGAATTATTCCAGATGTTATTATTAATCCGCATGCTTTCCCATCTAGAATGACAATTGGTATGTTTGTCGAATCCTTGGCAGGCAAAGCTGGTGCCTTGCACGGCCATGCTCAAGATGCCACACCATTCAAATTTAATGAGGACCATGCTGCTGCTGAATTCTTTGGGGAAGAATTAAAGGAGGCTGGCTTCAATTATCATGGAAACGAACCAATGTATTCTGGAATTACCGGAGAAGAATTCAAAGCAGATATTTATATTGGGGTATTCCGGTTCTAAATGTAGGTTGTATATTACCAAAGATTAAGACATATGGTTTCTGACAAGTACCAAGTCAGAACTACAGGCCCTGTTCATAACTTAACACAACAGCCTATCAAAGGTAGAAAGCGTGCTGGTGGTATCCGTTTGGGAGAGATGGAAAGAGATTCTTTACTTGCCCATGGAGTATCGTTTATCCTTCAGGATCGTTTGATGAATTGCTCCGACTATTCGCAGTGCCATGTATGTACCGCTTGCGGCTCTATCCTCTCTCCAATGCAAATCCCTCTTAAATCAAGGACACTGCTTCCATCCAGAGGAGAGCGCATCATTTGCAAGACTTGTAATTCACATGATCACATTGATATTGTGGCAGTGCCTTACGTTTTCAGATATTTATGTGCTGAGCTTGTCGCAATGAATGTGAAACTCATAGTAGAGGTTCAATAATAAAATTAACACTAATTTTCCTAGGCTAATGACATCACTGCCTTCATTGAGTCTCGTTACACGAAAGAAACTTGAAAAATCAAAAAATTTAATCATAAAATGTCGAAGGATAATGACAATAATGAAGCTGGAAAAGCGCCAATTTCTCAGTCGGTTCCAAATAATACGGCGATTGCCGAAAAGCAATCACACGATATTCGACACCAGTCAACTTCAATTCAAGCTCAACAAGGTCATTCTTCAAGTGGGCGAGTCCATTCTCAGGGAAGCAATATAGTCGGAGTACATTACAAAATAGGGAGGAAAATTGGGGAAGGAAGTTTTGGAATCATTTATGAAGGTATTTTGGGATCAAATATGTAGGCGTGAATTTGTTGAATAACCAACCAATAGCTATCAAATTTGAACCTAGAAAATCTGATGCTCCACAACTTCGAGACGAATATAGAACTTACAAGATTATGGCAAATTGTGGTATTTGATTTTTGATTTCAGTTGGCGTTCCTAACGTATATTATTTTGGCCAAGAAGGTTTACATAATATCCTTTGTATTGATTTGCTTGGACCTAGTTTAGAAGACATGTTTGACCTGTGTAATAGAAAGTTTACTGTGAAAACTACGTGTATGGTCGCAAAACAAATGATTACCAGAGTTCAATCTATTCACGAAAGAAACTTAATATATCGAGATATCAAGCCGGACAATTTCCTGGTAGGAAGGATTCCTAGATCCTCCGAAGGAAGCTCCAACGCTGTTGCCGGAAAAGGTTTTATTGCTCTTACATAGACCCAACATCTATCGTAGCGAATCATTCATTAACTCATCCTCATCCAGCATCTCAAATTTACATTGTAGATTTTGGAATGGCAAAACAGTATCGCGATCCAAAAACTAAAGTCCATATACCTTATCGGGAAAAGAAATCGTTGTCTGGGACAGCGAGATATATGAGTATCAATACACATCTTGGTAGAGGTTTGTAGCAGAGTAATTGTAGAACAATCCAGAAGAGATGATTTGGAAGCGTTGGGGCATGTTTTTATGTATTTCCTGCGTGGCAGTTTGCCATGGCAAGGCCTTAAAGCTGCTACTAACAAGCAAAAATACGAAAAGATTGGAGAAAAGAAACAGACTACTCCTATAAAGGAGCTCTGTGAAACTTTACCAGGTATCCATCATTAATATGCCAGAGGAGTTTGCCATCTATTTGTCATATGTCAGAAATTTGAAATTTGAAGAGCAACCGGATTATGATTACTTGCGCTCACTGATGAACAAAGGTTACTATTAGTTAATGTCAGTTCTAGTAAAAATTGGTGAGATTGATGATGGTGTTTTTGACTGGATGGTTGTATTAGATCAAAAGAGAAAGCAAAAAGAACAATTGAGAGAAACAGAAAGACTACAGCGTGAAATGGCTCAAAGCCAACAAGCACATCATGCTACAGAATCTAATTTGGGTGTGTCACCATCAGTGCAGCCAGATACAAAACTATCAGTAACATCCCCGGGAATAGGTAGCTCAACGCACGGTGTGCCACCTTCCAACGCTAACCTGAAAGTTTCCGATAAAAAACTTCCGCCAGTAGAAGAGCCTGCTGTGGAAAGTCGTCCTCAACCAGTAGTTAATAACAGCACCAGCGAACCTCCTAAGCAAGCTCCAAAAAAGAAAAAGTGGTGGAAGAAACTTTTTAGATTTTGTGGGACTAGAGACTAGTAATGGGAACTATATTACTATTGTTTTTAATATAATATTCACGGTTATGGTTTGTTTACTCTTTAACGCGTCCAACTTTAGTTATGCTGAAAATGAGAAATACAAACTTCAGCAGCGCTGAAATAGAAAAAACCCCGGCAGAACTTTTAAATGAAGATACGAAAGTTGAATTGACTGCTCAACTGGCGACAGAGCTGAATGTTTCCAAGATAATTCATGTAGATAGCTTTGAACTTGTCTCAAAAAACAGTAATAGAGAAATTGTGGAATCAGAAGAGACCAATGATTCAGAATTTGAATTACAAATCGACCGGAAGATTTGGAATATAAGGGTAATCCCGACTGATTCAGGTCTATTTGTCATTAGCTGATCGAGAGGGACAGAATTTATTTCAAAAACTAACAATGGAGCAAAAACTGCTGCTGATACAGCAATACGAGCGAATTTATGGATCATTTCAACCGGAAACGAGTCAAAAGCAACAATCAAAATTCATAAAATTCTTTAATACACTGAAAAAGCAACCGCAAAAGAGGCCAATCAGGTTTATCCAAGCTACTAAAGACTTGTTTACGAAATTTCAGCAGTTCGGAGTACAAATTCGTCACGCCAAACTTAAAGAGTTTTACAAGTCGAAAAAGGACCAGAATGAGTATGCCCAGCTGATCAAGGATTTAAAATGTGCCTTTACCTTTTGCCCAAACGAGTTCATTGATCATTTCATTAGGCTAAATGGAATGCATATACTTTATGGCTGCATGCAGTTAGTTTCTTGTCCTCTCGAGTATAGAAAGTAAACCAACTATAACTGTAGTTTTCGAAAGCGAGGCGATAATGTTATGAGGGAATATTTTTCGCTGATTAATCTAATGTTAAGCAATTCAGTAAATGCACATTAATCTAGATCTGGCGAGATATTGTGCTAAACGTTAATGTGACGACAAAGCTACTGCAGCAAATATTTTACATCTCACTCATACATCAAACCTGTGATAAGCTGCAAATGCTCTCACCATTTCAAAGAAATATTGATTTATCATTTACCGTATTCCCATTGTACAGCAATCGATCCCGAATCATACCCTCAATAGTTACTAGGAAGCTCGCTTGTGACATACTAATTAATACCGTGATATATGGAACTGGTAAATTAAAAGGCTGGGAAAAAGTAAATGCTATCCTTCATCATAAAGTTCCAGTGGATGACAAAGCACTGGGCGTAAAGCAAATGACATTACTTGAAATATGGATGAGTGAATTTGAAATGATTACCCATGAGGTTTGGAAAAAGTGGAAAGGGTTGTACGAGAAAGCAACCTACTTGTTTAACCAAATTGAAAATGTGTATTTCCGGTTTGATAGTGTTTGGAAACTCGAGGAGACCTTTGATCGCCCATTAGATGATCTTGAGAGTTACTTGGTACTTAAGATTAATTTAGGCGTCGTGTCTCAGGGTGTTTGAAGTGCTACTCCAATACGCTCCAGATTCATCAACTAGGTCTGAACTAATACAAGAATTTATGACCATGGAGTTGGCTTCTATTTTGCGAAAAATGAAAGAATGCAAGAATAGAGTTGTCGCAGAGAGGTTGATTCAGGTAAATAGACTAGTTGCAATGTAAGAATAAATCTATTATATTCAAAAATAAGACATTAACTTCCTAGATTGTTCTAAAAACACAAATGTGAGGATTGTGTGAGGTCCAATACGCAGATAATGTGCAGTGAAGCCTTTAAAGAACGCCAGCGGACCTTCGTAACGAAGAGTCTTTCCAATGCAATCAAATACGCTGCTATAGGTTTTCCCGTCTTTTTGATTATACTAGAATTAAACATTGATTTACCATTCTGGTCATAGCAACATCAAAAGGATTCATAGCTAAACAGACCATAAAACTAGTTCCTAAACTAGCTGCAAAATGGAGATAGGTAGAGCCATCTCCGCCAAAATAACCGGTCTTCAACAAATACGATTTGATTATTTCATAACTTGGAAGCTGGACTGATGACCCGACACCAGTTCTTAGCATGGAAGCATCCACCCCTCTCCATAATCCTAGAATTAATATCAATTACCTCGTACTCCTTCTGTTTTTAATATTGTCTTTAAAGAGTACCAAGTTCCTTTTGCAACATAATCATGCTGATATCCAACGGAAATGGCTGCACCGTGGGTATATGATTGCATTCTCTGCGATTAAAGATAATTACTGTTTTTACAAGAAAGAATGGGGACGCAATAAATGCACCAACTACCCCAGCGGTTGCCCCAGAGGAAACCATTGACAGTAGAGGTAAGGAGTTTGGAATGCCAGTACAGTAGTCAATTCCATTTTGGAAAACGCTCTTTATCGGATCATAGAACCCTAGCCTGGAACCATTAAGTAATATTTGGTAAATGTAAGCTGGTGCCAACCCTCTTTGCAACCCTACAATCCCTTCATTCTTGTAAATTTTAGCAAATGTAGTAATTGCGCTTCCATATGGTTTTGGTGGAGCATTTGATTTAAGTTGTAGCTCTCCTTGCAGCTGTAAACGCACTTTTGCTACTTCCCATGGATTAGTGAAAGTGACAGCTCCGCAACCTGCCAGGGCACCCGCAACAAACCCTTTGAAATGTTGATATACAATTGAATCTTTTTCCTTTGCCATTGTATGAGATTTTGGAAAGTTTTGCTGAAAGTAATAACTCCACGTGATTCTTCGCCTCTGAAAAAGTGATGGAGATACAGCCTAGAAATCTAAACCAAGATTTTTGCAGACGCTGGCCTAAACTTGCCCAGTGATATCAAAAGTATTATCGGGTGTCCAGCCAAATCAAGTATTGTCTATGGATATACAACTCTAGCAATTTCAGTTTATAGTCCAATTTAATAGCATACTTTCATCTGGAACGAGAGTATTAGAGCAAATGGAGTATTAGGAATCCTAATTAGGATTGTTTAGCGAATAAAGTCTAGAGAGACTAGGATGAGCGTTCTGTGAATTCTTAAACCACTGGAAATGCATTTGATAAGTCCAATTGATCCAAAGAACTTTGAACGGCAACTACTTTCAAACGAAACGAGGTGGATAATGATAGCCTTCGAAATTGCCATTGGAGTTCCTTTAGAACCTGGTGATTCACTAAGGGCAAGGCGTGTCATTCCGGAACTGTTTTTGTTGAATTTTATAATGGAGACAATCTCGTAACATGTGAGATTAATAACACTATTTCCATTTTGGGACCTGAAATATTTATTGGGATGAATGGCCGCAATGGGCCTATGGTAAAATTTGCAAGGACATCTACAGGATAGCTTGGCGAAAGAAATCATGAAGCAAGAACTATTAGGCTTTCTCTTTTCGATTTTGCACCTTGTTACAGCCTGCCAACCCCAAATTCTGTGAAAGTGTGCTTATGCGCCACATGACTTTTTGTGAGAAATCGATAGAAAAAAGACTTATCCATGGCAGAATTTAACGGTGGAGTGAATGTGTTATTGAATCAGAATCAACCCAAGGTAAATGTAAAAAAGGACAAAGAAGCTACCAAGAAGCCTGTGGTCAAGGATCTACCGCCTACCAGAGCAACTATGATTCCTTGCCTTTCTGGAATGCGTGGTGTCGCTGCATTGTCAGTTGTTTATCTGCATTTAAACAGTTTCTCTCATGGCCAGATGTACATGGGTAATTGTTATTAACTTAGGCGGTTGGGTAATTGAATAATAACGATTAGGATAGTATGAATGAATTCGGCTCCATGGCTGTCATTTTCTTCTTTGTTCTATCAGCTTTCCTGCTAACATATAGAGGCCTTTATGATATCAAGAGAGAATCCGATTTGCTCTATGTCACCGTACCATTCTACAACCAAAAAGTGCCCGTACTTAGTATGCGTTGGATTTCTTACTTTTTCAGAAGATTCTTTAGAATCTATCCTGTTTTCATCTTTATCGTTATTCTAGCTACTGTAGTGCCCCGTTTTCAAGGCGATCCGCTGGACACGCAGCCGTATTATGCAAACTTCAAATCAGCTGAAGGTTTACCCCCACAATCTATCTACGAATACTTTTTCTTGATCAACGTTCAATCTATTTTCTGGTCTATTCCACCTGAAATCGAGTACTATTTTGTAATCCCGTTCATCATCACTACTTTTGAAGCCGCCCACTACGCCGACAGCGTAATCTTTATCTCCAAAAAGGAAAGAGAAGACATGGAAGCAGGCATTGATACTCTGGCTGATCTTCCATTCATGGAGCGCATTTTCAAGAAATTGTTCAGAAATTTGCTCTATTCTGTCTTTAGAATATTACATCTGATCTTTTGGAGTTACTTTGCACTTCCTGGTGTACTAGACACATACTATTGGTACGAAGGACAATACAATCGCAACCACCTGCCACCACATTACTTTAGATTCTGGAGCGGTTCTTTCACCGCAATTATTTTGTATTGGCTGGAACAGAATTATTTAGTCCCGCAACCATTAACAAAGAAAGAAGAAGATTCAACTGAAAGACGACAAATTTTGATCAGCTGGTCCAAAAAAATATTCTTTTTCCTGTGTGATAAAGTATTATGGCTCATTATTTTCATCATTATATCTCAAACAAACTGGTATCAAGGTAACTACTTTGGAAAAGCGATCCCAAATGATCCAGCATGGCCTGCACTGGATTGGGCAGTCAATACAACATACACTCATTTCATTAATGGTTATGACCTGCAGTTCTTTGATCAGGCCTTTACGTCTACTAGACTGTGTGCATATACATGTGGGTTTATTATTTTTTTGATTTGTTATGGTGCACGAAATGGGTCGTTCTCAACTTTCTTCACTTGGGACTTTTTTATGTATGCGGTAAAAATGAATTAATGTTAGGGAGATGTTTCTTTCCCGGTATATCTTTGCCATTTTATCGGAATCAGAGAATCCATGAGAATGTGGGTAGATTACATCAGCGAAACCAGATTAATTCAACTCGATCAAAACATTATGGCTTTATGGTTGACATTAGTAATTGCAACTTTGATGCACGAATTGATTGAAAAACCATGTATGAAAATTGGTAATTTCTGTATTCGATATTTACGGTCAACGGTATTCAAACCAAAGCCACAAGAGGATGAGGAACTGGATACAGTTGCTGTAGAGACTGTTAGTGCACCTTTACCAACCTTCTCAGATAGAGTAGAGCCAGAAAGTTTGGAGTCCCTTATTGCAAAGAGAAAATCTGCAAACCTTACTGGTCAACCAAATACCGCACCTACCCCTGTACGAGCGGCAGCTAGAAATTCATATTTGGAACTAGAGGGCTTTAATAATCAAAGATCCTCACTCATTAAAGAAATTTTCGGAGACGATGAATAAATTAATTTTTGAAAAATGATTGTTTAATAATGATAATGGGACTAGTAATGAATCTCTGGGTCGACCGTAACAATGTGGAGTCTGCTGGATCCTGATCTTTGCAAAACTGGAGGCTGGCCACGGAAGCTAGAATTGCTATTGCTTCTTGCCAATCCACTACTATTGCGAGGTAGTGCTCCACTGTTGCTACGATCAAGAGCTCCACTATTGCTACGGTGAAGAGCTCCACTATTGCTACGGTGAAGTGCTCCACTATTGCTACGGTGAAGAGCTCCACTGTTGCTACGAGATAAAACACCACTGTTGCTACGAGATAAAACACCACTGTTTCTTTCTGCGCGAGTCATGCCGCTCATACTACTAGAAGACTGCTTTCTCATTTCTACCAATTCTTCCAAACTACCAGGCTGGTAATTTTCCGCAAAAGTTGGAGCAGCAGGTTTTGGAATTTCAGGTTCAACTTCAACATACACCGGATCTTGCACTGGTTTCTGAACAAATACATTTGCTCTCAAGTACCTAATTAACTTGTTACCAAACTTCATACAATTCTTCTCCACAATTTCGTGCATAATCGTTGAGATAACTAAACCAACCCATAGTCCTAAAATCAATTGATCCCATAAAATCAGTGTAGTGTCGCTAAAATAAGCAAGCCAAAGTCTGGTCGATTCACGCAATCCGATAAAGTGACACAAATAAAGTGGGAAAGATACATCACCACAATACATAAAGAAATCCCACACGAAAAAGCTTGACAAACTGCCATCCCGTGCTCCATAACAGATTAAGAAAATAACAAATCCACACATATAAGCACAAGTACGAGTTGAAGTAAAAACAGTATCGAACCACAGGGTGTCAAAATTTTCTTGATGATAGAATGCAAAGGTAGTGTTTGTTTGATAAGATGGTGGCCATGTAGTATCGACTGGCAGTACTTTACCAAAATAGTTGACTTGATACCACGGTAGATTGAATATGATTCCTAGTAATATAGCCCAGAGAGACATATCACACAAGAAGAAAAAGAATTTCTTTGCATAAACCACAAGTTTAACATTCCTTTCTTTGGATTCCAATTCTTCTTTAGTAGGTGGCTTTGGTACTAAATGGTTTTGTTCAAGCCAGTAAAGCATGATTGCAACAAACGAGCCAGTCCAAAATCTAAAGAAATGCGGAGGAAGATGGTTGATGTTGTAGGTACCTTCAAACCAAACTGGAGTATCCAAAACACCAGGTAACGCAAAGTAGCTCCAAAAAAGCAAGTGTAAAATTCTGAATACGGACAACAACAAGTTTCTGAAGAAGGTCTTGATCATCTTTTCAGTGAATGGCAGGCCAGCTAGCGAGTCTTTTCCATTTTCAATGTCTTCTCTATCCTTTTTGGAGATGAAAATAACACTGTCAGCGTAAGCAGCAGCTTCGAAGGTTGTAATAATGATTGGAATCACGAAATAGTATTCGAATTCAGGTGGAATGGACCAGAAAATCGATTGAACATTGATAAAGATGGTGTATGGCAGAAAGTCAGAAGGTGGGATTGCTTGTCCATTGTTGAAATTCATGTAGTAAGCTTGGGAATCTACAGGATCACCTTGGAATCGGGGAACAAATATAGCCATCAAGACTACAATAATAAATACAGGGTAAATTCTGAAAATTCTTCTGATGAAATATGAAATCCATCGCATGCTAAGGACTGGAACTCTTTTGTTGTAAACTGGAAGAGTAACATAGAGCAAATCGGACTCTCTTTTGATATCATACAAACCTCTGTAAGTAAGAAGGAATGCTGACAAAACAAAGAAGAAAATAACAGACATGGATCCAAATTCGTACATTGTATCCTATAATTAGCGCTGTATCCTACCCATCCACCAGCAAATTGTTGACCATGGCCAAATCCGTTCAAATGTAGGTATACTACGGACAAGGCAGCAACACCACGCATTCCAGATAAACACGGAATCATTGTAGCTCTGGTTGGAGGTAAATCTCCGACCTTTGCTTTTTTAGGGTCTTCTTTCTTGATAGGTTGAGCAGGTTGATTCACCATTATCAAAAAAAATAGAAGAAACTAGTCCTAATCGGGGTGTGGCATATGCATCAAAATAAGAGAAAATTAAGGGGCGGGGGAAACCAGTGTTCCAGAACGGAAAACTGAGACAAGGAGTTTCAAAGCGTGTACTTGAAAATCAAGCGTGGCAACTCGATCAACCTTCTTTTCATTCCGCATAATAATTTACAGTTGAATTCAACTGTCTGTGCACCAATTTTAGGGTTGTCAAAGCAAAAAATGAGGCGCAGTAGCCAAAATTGTTTGGACCGTTTTACCCACCAGGAAGGTCGGTGGTAATAGTCGGTAGAAAATGAATATAACCTAAAGAACATTGCATGTAGACCAGCCACTTTCACTGTCAATCTATGGTGCGATTTCGTCTCGACTTCAACTGAGAATCCTGCTCATGTTTCAGATAAGAAAACGGTCAATGAAATTCAAACCCAAGAATTGGACGCTTGGATTCGGACGGCTATATAACGCTCGTCGCATGAGAATACTATTTCAATTGAAAGTATTTGTATAATATCTTGGGTTTTCACCGAAGAGAAATGCAATTCTGTTGGTACACACTTTTGATGGTTAGCGGACCAGAAAATTTTATTGCAATGACAAACTGTAACAATAATTCATTGAGAAAGAGCTTATTTGCGAGCTAGGCTTTGGTTGCGCTTGATAGCATCATATTTGCCCATGTGGTGTGTTGCACTAAGGATAGTGTGAAAATATAACTCGTGATACTCTTATTTTTTAATAATTATAACAAAGGCTTGAGCCAGTTTATACGATCCGTACTACAACTTATTAGCCAGTATGGAAGGATCTGGAATGGCAGCAGCATCATCAACTAAGGGTAGAGAAAGTTCTGTTAGGGCCGCTTCAACACCAATTAATGGTAACGGAGTTTCTGGTAATTTGTTGCCGTGAGTCATACATGCTTGCAGGTCATTCATTGAGCTTCTCTTTTGTGTAACATGGCGAAAGTTAAAAAAAAACTTCCCAAAGGAAACAAGTAGGCCCATGGAAAACAATATTACAATTTTGCGGGTCAATCCTGATGTTCGGGTTTCCTCAAATAGCAATGCGGCTAACAGATCAACCCCAGATCAGCCGGAAATTCGGCAGATTCCACCAGTTGAATCACAACCAAATAAAACAAAAGATCTACCACCTACAAGAGCTACAATAATCCCGTGTTTGTCAGGGCTAAGAGGAGTAGCTGCATTATCAGTAGTTTATCTGCACCAAAATTCCTATGATCATGGACAACATGTTATGGGCGGATGGGTAAAATATACATAATACTAGGACACCATGTATGAATTTGGATCTATCGGGGTAATATTCTTTTTCGTACTGTCGGCGTTTCTGCTTACCTATCGAGGGCTATATGATATCAAACGGGAATCAGATGTAATATACTACACAATTCCGTTTTATAACTACAAGATCCCTGTACTATCATTGCGTTGGATATCATATTTTATCAGGCGCATTTTCAGAATATATCCTGTGTATATAGTAATTGTGATCCTAGCAACGTCTCTTCCCAGATTTCAAGGGGACGATTTCCAAAAACAGGCATATTACTCTGACGGAAACGGCACAGCATTACCACCATCTGATATACTTCCATATGCTGTATTTTACAATGTACAGTCTATTTTCTGGACTATACCGCCTGAATTTGAATACTATTTTGTCATTCCATTCATCATTTTGACATTTGAAATTGCTCAGCATTTGGACCAGACTTTCTTTGTTTCAAAGAAGGAGCAACAAGAGAATTTCAAAGTAATTCCTAATCAAGAAACGCATGTACAATATTTAATAAGATTGGTGAAGGACTTGATGAAAAGAATGATCTTTCGATCGATACACATGGTATTTTGGACATGGCTCGCGCTGCCTGGAGTGCTCGACACCTATTGGTGGTACGAGGGAGTTTTCAATAAGCACCATTTACCCCCGCATTATTTTCGTTTTTGGGTTGGGAGTCAAACTGCAATACTACTGTACTTGCTGGAACAAAATCATCTGGTACCAAAGCCCATTACGCCAGAAGAGCAAAAATCAACTGAGCGGCAGGTTGTTTACAGTAGACGTTTAAAAAAAATATTGTTTGTGTTATGTGACATTAGTCTTTGGTCAATCATCGCATATACAATCTCTCAATTCCCTTGGTATCAAGGCAACTATTTTGGAAATGACAACATCACTATTTCTGCAGATTGGCCAGACGAGTGGTCCACAAACTCTACATATGTCGTTATCCATGGAAATGTGTATGACGAATCGTGGTTTGACCAAGAATTTGTAACTACTAGACTTTGTGCGTATCTTTGTGGTACCTTGGTATTTCTTGTATGTTTTGGGGGGCGAACAGGTTCATTTTCAAGTGTATTTCTCTGGGATTTTTTCATGTACGCTGGAGATGTATCTTTCCCTCTCTATTTATGCCATTTCATTGGGCTGCGCGAATATCAAAGGCTATGGAGAGATTATATTAACTCGACAACAGGCTTAATTTTACTAGATAATCTTTTTGCTGGAATATTAATGTCGCTTCTAGTTGCGTCTGTAGTACATCATGTTGTCGAACAGCCATGTGTTAAAGTCGGGCCTGTACTTGTTCGGTATTTGCGATCATCAGTATTCAAACCGAAAGAGACGAATATCGAGATTGAACAGCCAAAGGAGGATAAAAGAGTGTCTCAAAGATTTAGCCAGCATATAATCCCAGAGAATTTGGATGATTTTGTAAAACGAAGGTCTCAAAGGTTGTCTAAAATAGACTTTAGCCAATTTAATCTACCGGATGATGATGAATCTTCTGGTATTGATTCAGTAGGTGTTGAAGGAAGAGACTCGTTAGATCATCATCCGCCGCAAATCGAAGATCATAGTTATGGATCCGAGAGTCCGCATAGGACATTGTCATATCTAGATAGACTACGGTCTAGGGGATCAAGATTGCTTCCCAGTTCAATGCTGAGGGAGGAGATCCATATATCTGCACAAAAAGATGATTTACCTCTTAGCAGGAGCAACAGTGTACAAAGTGGGTTATCAAATATTGTCAGGAAAGGAAGTGGAAGGTCCTCACTAATTTCAAAGAATGTTTCTAGTATATCGAACGAAAGAAACACTTCGCAAACCAGCAGTGTGTATTCATTCCGAACGAACGATTCTAGTGAATTTCATTCTATATCACAAGTTTCTAATGAAAGACGTTTGACATCTGAACTATTAGAGTAATTAAGATTAATCATAGTTTTGACTTTGAGGAGGAGCTTGAGAAAGTTAGGTCTGGAAATACTTCACCTGTCAGCAATTGTAAATCAAATATTTAATAAATTCTTTTATTCAGCAACGTTCTTGTACAAGTCAAATCTTCGTTGTAGGGAAACAGGAATGGCTGATCTAGTATTTTTCAATTCGTCCAAATCGAGGTCAGCTTCAACAATTGCTTCTCCCTCTGCTGTAGTTGCCAGCACTTTCCCCATTGGATCAACTATAGTTGAGTGGCCCCAGGCGTGATAAGACGCAGACATATCTCTCGCTGGAGAACAAGCTGCAACAAACATTTGATTATCTACTGCTCTAGCTCTTTGCAATAATTCCCAATGTAAGGGACCTGTAGTGGTATTAAAAGCACCTAGACTAAATCTTTAATTACCAGGATAAATCATGGCAATCGCACCTTTTCTGGCAGCAATCATTGCCAACTCAGGGAATCGTATATCATAGCATATCCCGATTCCAATTGGGCCATGCTCGGTGTCTACCATGGTGAGTTCATTTCCAGGGGACAATACTTTGGATTCTTGGAATGTGATCTTGCCCGGAATGTCGATATCAAATAAGTGTACCTGTGATTAGCTTACAGGTACTTTTCTGTGGGTACCAATCAATTCTCCGACCTTATTCCAGATGGTGCAAGTGTTGTAATATTTCCCAAATTGTACTTCAGGGAATGAGCCTCCAATCAGATATACATTAGATTCTTTTGCCATTGAGCTGAGAGCCCGTGTGGTTTCCCCATGCAACTCTTCAGCGTATTCTTTGAAATATTGAATTCCATACGGCGAGTTGAAGCATTCTGGCAAGACTACGATATTTGCTCCTTTACTGGCCGCTTCTTTGATAAGCGATGATGCTCGTTTAAGATTTTGCTGTTTGTTTGAAGATACCAAAAGTTGGACTAGTGCCAGTTTTACCATTTTCAAAGTGGAAAATTCTTGATTTCACAAAAGGCAAATTTGCAACGAACAGCAATAGAAAATCGCTCGAATAGACTTGTGTCGCAATAATCACTTTAAACAGCAATCTCCAATGGCAATATTCACTCGCGGACCTTTGACTGTTAATCTCATCTCCATTTCAACATTGTCAAATGCAATATGAATTTATTCAATATTTGGACTTGTGAAAATGAACATGCTTCCATTTACCATCCATTAAAGACCAAATCCTTGTTTCGGGGAAATATGAGAGCTGCGCACTGTCCTTGCATCTTTGGTTTACCCTTACATAACTAATGAGAACACTTGTCCTATCCTTTGAAAGAATGCGAATTTTAGGTGATGCCATTGTAACTTCGCGGTCGCCATCAGTTAATGCGTTCTCTGGGAAAAAGAACTTGTGAAAGGGCATTCCTTCCACTTGATGCCCGCCAGTTTCTGGTTCAAAGCAAGTCTATATCAGAATCAAGTACAATATCGTTCGCGCACAGGTCTTTGTAGACAGCCCAATCTCCATTTACAATCGAATTTAATAATCGTTGATTCAACTGTAAGATTTCCTTTTCCAATTGTTGGTCAGAGTATACAAATGTTGGAAGTACCGCCATTTTTGTTTTCAGATTCTGCAAATCGAAAATGGACAAAGTTCTGAGTCAAGCGACTCACCTTGCAAATCAAATTGGATACACGGAAGCTTCAAAACTTACGTACAAATGGGCTTCGCAGTTAGTCGAACGGACAAAGGAATTGGGTGGCATATCAAATGTTTTTGAAGCTACGGAAAAGGACATTGATCAAGATTTAGAATCGTCTGTAATCAAGCATTAATCCAGTACGAGAAAGACAAAATTACGGCGCTAAAGAAATTATTAGCATTGATGTCTAGGGGAGAAAACGTATCCAAATATTTTGCAAAAGTTATAAAGAACGTAGCTTCGACTTCGTTCCAAGTCAGAAAGCTAGTTTATATTTATTTATTGAAATATGCAGAAGAAGAACCGGACTTGTCGCTTTTGTCGATTAATACATTTCAGAAAGATTTATCAGATCCAAATCCGATTATAAGGACTGTAGCGCTGAGAGTGCTTTCCAGTATCCAAGGTAACTTTTGATAAATGCAGTTCCGCTCATTATTCCCATAATGATTATGGCATTCAAAAAGGCAATTTCAGATTTGTCCCCGTTTGTGAGAAAAGCTGTTGCAATATCTCTTCCTAAATGTTACAAGTATTTGTATTTTAAATCAGAATGGACCAATCCCAAAAGGAGAGTTTGATCGAAATAATACAGTCGCTGCTCTCTGACAAATCACCAATTGTCCTTGGGCCCACCATAACCGCTCTTAATGAAATTTGCGCTGGTAAATTATGACTAAACCAGATCGATTTGACTTGATACACCCAAGTTTTTCTAAAATATGCAACTTGATTCCTGTTGCAGATGAGTGGGACCAATATTCCATGATCGAACTGTTATTCAGATATTCAAGGGCGCATTTCACTGACCCCAAATTAACCAATGGTGAAATTAAGGATAGCGATCTTTTATTATTTGTCAATAATATTAAAGGGCTGCTCTATTCTCAAAACCCATTGATAGTGTTAGTAGTAACAAATATCTTTTACGATTTTGGGCTCAATTCATTGAAAGAAGAAGCAGTGCGTGCTCTTGTACATTGCTTATGTAGGCCGAGGCAAGAACAGTTGGTGATTCTTCATGCTATTAAGCACTTGATAATTCGAGATATCACACACTGGAAAAAGTATCTACACAGATTTGCAATATACGAGAATGAAGCAAAGACTATTCGTGATATAAAACTGGAAATACTAAATATTCTTGTAGCAGATGAAAATGCTTACTGGGTTCTCAACGAATTTAAGGTAAGGACACAGCTGATGATAGTTATACGCTAAATCTCCAGATAGCGATTTTGCTCAAAAGAGTATGCAGATTTGGAGATCATTTGCATTGCGTCTACCTGCGATCGCCCAGTCAACACTGGAAATACTGATATCACTATTAAGTTCCTCAAATGGTAAATTTCTACTGACAAAGATGCTGTCGTCGGAGAAGCCATTATCACTATTCGCTGTCTATTACAATCAAAAGTGGATATAAGTGACGAAAGTATTTCAACTGAAAGATTAATTGGATATTTGGTACTAAAGTATGATAGTATCAACGTTCCGTTAGCGAGAGCATCCATATTATGGTTAATTGGCAAACATGTGGCTACTTTTGTGCATGGACCAGATGCACTTCGAATCTCTTTGAAATCTTTCAAGCTACAAGACTCGATTGTTAAATATCAAATAATATTATTGTCCGCGCTTCTAGCACTCCAGAAAATTATTGCTCCAGACTCCTTTAATCTCAAAACAAGTAACTTTTTACAAAAAGCAAGGGAATTCTGCTTCCAAATGGGGGCTGTTGATACCGATTATGATATTAGAGATCAAGTCAGATGGCTTGAAAATTCATTGAAGCTAGTTTCATCAGATGTTGCAAAATGCAAAAGGTTCTCAGATATACTGACGCAATTGCCTCCCAAGCCCTCAACAGTTCCTCTTCAAGGTAGAGAAAAGACTAAATGTAGAAACAACCTTTACTATCGGAACGTTGTCTCAATATTTTGATATTGAATTGCAAGGATATCGCAGGTTGCCAGAATGGTCTGATATTATACTGAATGCTTCAGAAAGAGTGGTTGCAGTAAGCACAACTAACCATTAGGAAACTCAGACATGGAACAGAGATAGAGTGGTTGTTAATGAGCTGAAGCCTGTCCAGCGATTGCAAAAAGCTAAACAACGAGTAGTCTCTCTAGATGATTTCTACGCAGATGTATCTTCAGCAAAAGCAACCCCAGTACAGTCATCGTCCAGCTCAAGCGAATCGGAAGATTCCGACAGCGACTCTAATGTATCAAATAGCAAATAAATTAAAAAGTATTTTTTAATCGGAAAATATCTCTACTGTAACTTGTAAGGGAGTTCCCAGAGGAATCAGTCCCTGTCCAGGCTAAAAATAGCTAACATTAGGATCGGTTACCGTAATATTGTAGTTACAATTGTAGTTTGTACATGGGTAGGCACAGATGGCATCCAGCACATAGGCACTTGGGTCGCCGACACAACTGCTTGGAGCCCAATCACACCCAACAATCACACCTATTTTAATGTATACATACCATTCGCTACTGTGACTAAAACAGTTCTTGCAGCAACAGCATAATCTTGCCCGTTTTCTTTTATCCATGTTCTTCGAGGATCCAACGCACATATTACTGTTTTTTGTAGTGTAGTTGGGTTGGACTTGTAATACAGTAAAGAAATATTTCTATATGCTCCGTTTGAAGGTATAGCTGGAACTATTGATTGAACACCTAGATTATCATTCAAATACTTCCGGGAATAACCATCTGGGAATAATCATCAACGACTGCGGAAAAAGCAGCTGTATATGAGGTTGGAGTAGTACCACTAGCTATTCCATCGTACGAAAACCATCTTAGGAAAAACAGCTGTGTGTCTCCTTTTGCGACGGTGACTCTTTGAGTTGAATAATTGAACGTATTCGCAAACCCAAGAGCGTTCATTTGATCAGGGATTGTACTTGCACTTCCTGTTGTTGAAAAACTATCACTGATTGAAGAGCTGAAGGCAATTAGTAGAAAGGTTAACAGGTACATTTGCTGACGCGTGGAACAAGAAAACAAGATAAACGCACAACAAATAAATTTTCAAGCACCTGGAATAACGTCTAATCTGCATTTATTAAAATATATTTTGAAAGCGATAAATATCTCGTTCTACGTTAGTGTGAATTACCGAAACTTTTCATCGCTAATCCTGTGGAATCTGTTCCAGTCCAAGCTAGTCTAACCGTAATATTGCAATTCTGTGTCGGGCACAAGTCTGAGCAAATGTAATCCAAACACAAACACTCTGTCAAAACACATTTTGTAGCTGCCCAGTTAAACGAAGTAATTTGGCCTGGTCTAAGTAATAATTACCATGATCTAGATTAATAACTGCTGTTCTTGCTGGAACATATCGTGTTTGGCCTACATCGTTGATTGCGTATTGTCTGTACGGCAACTCGAGGTATTTCCCGGCATAGTACAATATAATTGTGGCATTTCCGGTCTGCGATGATGTTGCTTGTGTGTTTAATAAGCTCCAGCCTAGATTAACGATGAGCTACTATTTGGAATTGTCATTTGCGAATAATCATCTACTGCTGGAAAAAATACACCAGTGTATGATGTATAGGATTTGGTGACCGAATCGCCATTTGTGTATCGCAAGTATAACAATACTCTGTCTCCTTTTGCCATAGGGTAAAAAGTTGTAACTATCGTTCTATCTGGAAACAGTTTATTGATTCCATTTAAATAACCTACATCTGGAGGTCCCACCACACCAAAGGAATCCAATAGTTGATAGACTGACAGTACAGCATTTACTAGAAATAATATTTTTGTAATCTTCATGATGAACGCGCGTAATGCAAGAATTTATACAGTATACATTTTAATATATTATTGCGGTGCGTATTCTTTGAAATTGGCAGCGAGGGCGGCATAGAATAGTTCTGAAAACATGGCCTCAATATTTTGTCCAGATTGGGCAGAGGTTTCGTAGTATCTCGCATTATATTTCGCAGCGAGCTCCTCTCCTTGGAATGAATTTACTTCCCTCAGATCTTTGTCGGTTTTATTTCCAACCAAGAAGAATACGAGCTCTTCTTTTGACGAGTATTTCTTGAATTCTTCGAACCATTTTGTCAAGTTCTCAAAGGTCGAAGAGTCATTCACATCAAAAACGAGGAATGCCTACAGTAAGAATCATATACAGCATGGGTATCCTTGTAAAACTCATTTCTAATCTCCAAATATGCATCTTCCCCTCCACAGTCCCAAAAATTGATTTTCACTTTGGTGAGAATAGATTACCATCTTCCAGATGAGTTTTGAAATTCTTTACTCCATAGTCTATTCCGATTGTGGCGACATATTCCTGGATAAACTAATTGAGATCCTGCATACCTTGCCCTCGCAAAATCTTTTTATAATGCAGCTCTTGCCTACTTCCGCATCTCCCATACTTAGGATTTTCAATCTGAATTACTAAAGACAAACCTTTTCAACTCTGGTTTCTCCATGTATTTTTTATTGAAAACGAAAAAAGTTAGTGGAAGCAAGTATTCTTGACACCTACGATTAACTGCAAGATTACTTTCTTCGTGGACGTCCATCTCACTTCTCTTGTAAGTATTCAATTCTTCGCGTATATCAACCTTCATTTGTTGAGTCAAATTTTTGAAAGTAGCTGTAGCATCAGGTTTTCGATTATATTCAGATTTTCTAAAAGTAGGCAGCACTTCAACAGTCTCAGCAAAGATTAATATTTTAGCAGCTTCTAGTTCCTCTACTGGAGGTCTGTCGCGAATTTTGTTTTCGAGGGTATCCTCTAAAATAGATCTTTTCAACTGTTCTTGTGCCGCGGCCAATGCTGGACTGAGCCCATTACCTATGATTAGAACTCGTGTACTCTTAAGAATGTTCTTTTGCTCAAGTTGTGCCTTGTCTGGACGTTTTTTCAAACATGACTTTAGTTGAATTGCACGAGACTCGATCGATGGCGATGGTACTTCTTCTTCTTCGACATCACCTTCTAAAATTAATACAAAGTACCTCCTTTCAAAATATTCTTATCCTTCAGGTCCGTTTTGGAAGGTCTCATACTTATTTTACGTGCCAGTGTGTCCTTTTTCTTTTCTTCTTCTAGTGCCATTTTTTGTTGGATAATTGTGCTTGATACTCCGGAAGCTTCATCCTCTAGCGTTAATGATTGGAACCTCTAAGAATATTTTTTTGTACTAATTCAGCTGGAGTTGATCTTTGCGAGAATCGCTTTCCAAGATCTACAATTAATCAAATTCGTACCATTTACTATTTTGGTTAATCCTTTGTTGTCTGGTTGTTTAACTTCAGCCATTGGTTATAAGTCTAGTGTGAAATAAAATGTCAAGAATTGACAGCTTTGTGAAAAAATTGATTGGTTGAAATCATGTGGTGGAGTTCTATCCATGCGAACAATTTGGGGACAATGAAAGACTAGTGGATTAGGACCAGCAAACAAAAAGATATTAATTGATTATCCATATTCAAATTATATTAGATTAAAATATGCATGTTACCCTTCAAAGTATTCCCATTGCAGGCGGTGAGGAAGCTCGCCTGTTCTAAAATAATGGGTGGCGATTGCTATTTGTTGATTATTTTCAAAATCAGGGTGTAAGCTGAAAGTCTTGTATGGTTCTTTTTCTGGATCAAAGATGCGAGTGTCATTGCAGTTAACATTAGAGCTAAAGTAAGATAATTTTTACAATTCGAGAGGGGTTGTAAGATAAACTATGGTAATATCCTCTTCATCATCGGGCTCGTCTGGCATAGTTTCGTCTCTCTGAGAGTTTGGAATTATGATCGCTGGCCACCAGAGCGGAACATTTGGATCATCAGGGTCTACCCAAACCAGCATGGGTTTCGGTACCGACAAAGGTGGAATTTTACCTAAAACTTCGTCAGTTCCTTTCCACTCGCTCTTTCGTTTCTTTTTAGGGGAAATACTAGAATCCCTCTTCAGCTCGGGGGATTCACTGTCTAAAATCTTTTCTGCTCTTGTTCTAATTCTTTTTGGCACCTATATTAATAGCAATTACAAATTTACGTTTCGGCCATTCAATATCAAAAATGAGCTCGTGTCTGTAGCACCGATTGCAGTGAGTAAAGGATAGAGTTGAAGTATCCATTTTTTCCAAAACTCTGTTTTCGTTGTTTAATTCTACTTTGCAGCTTACACATGCATTTACATCTTTCTTCTTTTTTACAACTTTTTCATTTCGTTCAACGAATCCGTTATATCCTTCATAATAATTGGATCCAACTCTGAACTTATTCTTGCGGAGATCTCTTGGCCTTTGATAATCTTCATCACCCAGGCTTTCAATTACTCGTGCTTCCACGGGAGCAAAATGACCGCGCTGAAGCTTTTCACAGGTCATACACATACATTCCCTGTTATTTTCTCCGAAATAGTCATCGCCATAGTAAACAGTCAGTTCTTCACCTATTTCGATCTTCTTTTTCACTTTGAAAGAAATATCTCTTCCGTTAGTAACAGGAATAAACTAGGATCAATCAATACGTACATTGCAATTTGGATCACAGTCGTGATTGACAAACCGGGCTGGCCCTGTGAATAAACACATACAGCCTCTTTTTGAAGAGAACATTACACTAAAATCCCTATTATTCAATCGCTCCTCCTCTTCGGGAGTCAGCTCTGCCAGGATTCCAGTAATAAACTTGACTTCATCCCCTGCTTCCCATACTCTAGTAGACAACACTCTAGCTTCAGTTTTGTTTGTCTGATATCTAAAAGTTTGATCAATTTCATATCCTGCGCGTTGATGATACATTAAAAGGTACTTTTTGCAGTGTTCAAAGAAATCTTCCAAACTTCGAGGAATATTTGGTCGCATGCAGCCTTTAAGAACATTCGTGGCTTTTACTAGGATATCATTTTCATCCAAAGATACACCAGTGTCAAAGAAACAATCTGTTATCATACCGGCAACATCTTCCACAGTTCTAACTCCGTTATTGATATCACGAATTAAAAATGCAAGCTTTCTCGCCAAAAACATCCTGTGCTCATCATCAAAATCGGGGTTGGCATAAATCGCGTCTAGGTTAGATATATTTTACATTTAGTTTCAAAATCAGGACTCATTTTGTGAGTTTGAAAATTCAAAAAGAATGAGTCCAAGAGCAAATCCGTAAGAATATCATCATATTCTGTCAAAAGAGAATAGAGTTTTGTTGATTTTGGGTCTATGGTATAATCAAAATCGATATCATCAATTCTACATTTCACAAAGTTTACAGTTTTATCTAATTTTGTGATTGCTTTTTTCGCCAGCTGAACTAAATCTTCATTTTCAATCGCAGTTTGTGTTATTTTGAAATTGAGATCGGATATTTTGGAAACATATTCCTTTGCTTCTTTACGCTGAAATATTAAATTATCTTGAGGATAATCAGATAAATCATCATCAGAGTCGTGTAACGGTTTCAAGCGTTCCACACTCCTCGATCTTTTGAGCTTAGGAGCAGGTGGGAGAGCAACCGTTTTCGAAATTTCATCTAAATTAACCGCATTGTACCATATAGTTCAGAATTTGATATATTCGGGTTATCTAGTTTTTTTGATTGGATGTATTTGACTAATTGAAAATCTTCCTCTGGTGATGGTAATGAAAGGGTATATTTGCCTTCTTTAAAATCATTGACATTGAAATTGTCAAGCATCAGGTCGGTTAAAGTTGTAAAAGAATGACGTCGGGACAATGCCTTCTTTTTTTCCCTCTCTCGTCTTTCTTTTTCTAACTTGAATCGCTGTCTCTGCGCATACGAGATGGAAAGCTTTTTTGGCTTATTTTCAGAGTAATTGACAGCTTCATCATCAGAACCTTTTAGTTTTCTTCGTGTTAGTCTGCCCTCTATATTCATCACTTCTGGGAGGGCAAAGTCCTCCCATATAGAACTTTTCCCAGCATCGGTCGCATAAGCCCAATTTTTACCCCAGACACCCCCATAATTTTCTCCTTCAGGGAAAAGTTCTGGTTCTCCCTCTTTTTCTTTGTTTGGCGCGATTTCTCTGCAACCATCATCCAAAACAATCGATTTTCGCGGTAAAACATCAGACTTTGCCCTTTTTCTAGTCAATTTCGCTTTCTTTTTACGGCCTTTTTGAACATTATTGACAATCACATTTTCCTTTTCTTCCCCACCTGTGGTATTCTGCACACCAGGAGAAGCAGCGGCTTTGTTTTCATCATGCTTCTTATTATTTACATTATCCAGCTGCTTGGTCTTTGTAGGAGTTTGAAACCCTTCGTCATCAGACTTAATATTGCTAAATTGAACTGATTTCGCTGTGCGCTGAGGAATCATTATTGTTTTAGGAGAAGGAGTATTGACATTTGATTTTTGAGCTCTAATTGAATTTCTATTTCCTTTAGATTTCCTTTTGTTGCTTGTGATATCTGACTTTATGTTGGTTTCATCATCAGTTGAACATGATTCGAAATAAAAGCCTTTGGGCTTTGGGTTCTGTTCAGATTCCTTATGCTTGCTATCAGTAGATCCAGTTATATTTTCCGGTTTTTGATCAATTTTCTTTGGGGTCTTTCGAATTGCCTTTGGTTCTACCATTAGAAAAAAATACTGCTCAGTAATGTTTTTGCGATCTCTCTATATCTGGAAGTGCGCTTTCCCTGTGCTTCATAATCATCCCAAATTGAAGACTTTTCTTTTACTAGTGCAATGGTCCAAAATTTTTTGATCGCTCCATTTCGTTCTCTTTTAGTCACTGGCATAGATTTTCTTCTATTCAATGAATCTAATATCAGTAGCGGTTACTTTTGTCAGATATTTCATCCTTTGGTATAGGAGGTCTTCGTCCCATTGGTGATCTAGAAATGAAAAATACAAATGTCTGCGCTCGCGATTTTTATTTTTGGTCCAAAGACTTTCTCGTATGGTAGGAAAGATAGTGGCATTAGGAATGCACAAGAGTCTCAGTTTCTCACAGTTGAACAGACATTAAAGCACAGCTGATTTATCCTGATTTGCAGCAATATCAACACTAGTCTATCATTTATTAATATTTCTCTTCTTCATCTTGCTTGTGCAATAAAAGTAAGCACAAATAAATAGGCAAATGGATCAAACTAGCAAAAAACAATTTCCGTGCACTTTGGTCACCACTCTTCATGAACACGATGGAATACCATGTAATGTACAAATTAATGATGCTGCTATCCAACAAGAACCAGTACGAAACAATATCGTAATAGTAAAAAGCAAATGAAAGCGGGAATAAGGAAGCGCTATGGATTAGCGATACCAGTGCATTGAATTTTGGTGTAACTACTGACATCATCTTATATCCAGCCTTTGAGTAATCTGGCCGAAGTAGCCAAGCGAGCGCATTAAAGTGTGGAAATTGCCAAGCATACAAGTACAAGCCTAGCAGTATTGAACCAACATCTAGTGCTCCAGTGCAAGCAATCCAGCCTATCATTGGTGGGATACCGCCAACTACCGCACCTATAATCAATAGCCATTTACCCGGCCAAGTATTGTAGATAGAGACTCTTTTTAGTGGAGTGTATACGCAAGTGTACAAGATGATGTTTCCTAATCCAAGCATCCCACAGTAAGGATTTATATAAAACAAAATTGTACTTCCGATTGCTCCCGACACTGCCCCAAATAAGAATGCATGCGTTGGTGTAACAGTTTGCTTTACCAAAACTCTACTTCTAGTCCTGCTCATTTGTGCATCGTATGGAACCTATATTAAATTCTGTTACTTCTATCCATTGGTTGATAGAATTTGCTGAGGAGATACAAAGTCCAGTTCCCAAACAGGTATAGAGCAACGTACTAGCGGTTGACACCCCAGGAGCAAGAGCATATCCAGCCATCGTAGTCAACAGCACAAATGCAGAGAGTTTCATTTTTGAAAGGTCTCTATAAACTGTAGGACTGTACTTTATATCCTTGAATTTTAAATCGCTAAACTCCTTTTTGATATCGCTGTATTGTCTTGTCTGCACATTGAATCTCCATGTTCCAAAATTCTGCAGCAGTTTAATATTTTTTGCGATTCGTAATTTTGACATCAAATTTGGAAAATGTTTGGAATATTCAAAAAGCGTAGAGGAAAGATTGAAATTACAGATATTTTCACTTGGGTAGTCGCAACTAATTGTAGGTAATAAATCATTGACAAGACCGAGGAGAACACTAATAAACCAAGTATTCAGATCCCCCTAGCAAAGATTCAGAAACAGCAAGTAAACAAGAAAAAGTACATCCTGCAGCTGGATGTAGGGGAGTTAATCCGATTTAATTTTGAAACTGAAGCGCAGATGAATGAAGTGGTTGAACTTCTCAAAGATAAATTGGCGGTGAAATTGGATAAAACACAAATTGAGTCGAGGAAATCCGTCTTGAAGTCTGACAACAATTTTGAATTTCTGCACAAGGAATTGGGTTCGTTGTTTTTGATCATAGTAATATCTGGGATATTGACGGAACAAGAATTTTGGCAAAATAAGAAGGGACTTTTAGCTCAAAAAGAATATCAAATATCGCAAAAGAAAGGCACAACATCCATTTTGTTGGCCGATGTGAAACCGATGGATGCAGAAGGTATTCCGTGTTAATCCGAGGGAGTGATCTAAAAGTAGTGGTAGACGCGGATATTATTCACTCTATTTTCACTGAATATCCTGGGATAGAGAAAGCCTTCAAGGAAAACGTTCCAGATAAAATGAAAGAAGATGAATTTTGGAAAGGTAGTGTAAATTTAACTCAGGTAGTTGCTGTTAATCCAAGAATATTTTACCTGGAAGTACTTTAAGAAAAAGAACGAAAAGCATGAAATTTTTGCCAAATATCAAGACGTTGATCAAGAACTTATTTATGAGGCACAAAATAAGCTTTTGGATCTGGTTTCAACCACTGAGGATCATTTGGAGACCGGAAACTCACCAGATATCACAATGAAACCAGGTAAAATCAAAGAATCAAGATCGCTAATTCGAAAATTCAATCGCCATTCTGATTTAATCGTAAACAAAAGACAGAAAGCAGATATAACTATTGAATACGAGGATTTGATTGAGCCAAAGCCCGCTGTTTACAAACCGTTGTTAATTCAAGACCCTGCACAATACCTGAATGCAGAGCAATCGCATTCCCCACCGCCTAGAATTACAAAACCAGAAATCGGTGTACAGGCAATGACCATAGAGAAACTGTATCACAAAGTTATAAATAAGAACGAAAAAAAGGTAGCGAATGATGGCATAGTAGGGGATACTCGTGATTGCATAATAGTATTGGAGCTGCTAAGTCAGTACTACCAAGGAGGAGATAAAACAAAAATGAAGGAAGCCATGAAAAAATATAAGCTGTCCAGCGAATTCAAAAGTGTTTCAGATGCCGTTGATTTTGTATTGAAACAAGCTGCCTAAGCGACATTTTACATAAAGTTTTTGTTAAGCTTAATATTAACGAGCTTTGACTCTTATTTTCTTGTATTCCTCTGAATTCAAAAACGGATGATGCTCTGTTGATTAATTGCTGGCGCTCCTCAGCAAATGAGCTGCAGTTCACACCTTGCTACTTGTTATAACCGAAAAATGATAGTCCGACAAGGATGCTTGAATTAATGAAGATTACAAGTAGGCGGTTACGCTGAACAAAATAAACGCTCAACATTCTGTTACTTTTATTATGTGCTAACGGAAAAATTGCAACTATCATTACCCTGGAGATGAGATGTGGTGGTAGTCCTGGATTTACGGCCATCAATATTTCGGGCAATACCATTAGTGTAACTCGCTGGCGCAAATATTCCGACTATCTATCGGTGCTTCTCTGCTTCCAATGAAATACTTGTTATCCGCAAACTTTACTCACATATTTTGCTTCCACTCCCCAATTTCCACATGAATAATTATTATCCATCAAAAGTTTGCCACACAAGATGAACCACAAAAACATAAAATATTCACTGAATGTGCAGCGTTTCAAAATTTGCATGGAGTATGCCATGTGTAAAGTTTCATTGGGACTAGAGCATTGGCCTGCTAAAGACCTGCAAAGTATTAGTAGGGACCATTCTAAAAATGTTTCCCGAGATGTGATGGAAGCAACAAAATTGACTTTATTGTAATAAACCTGTATTTTAAATATCTCTGCACGAATTGTGTCAGCCAGATTTAGTACAATCATGATTATTCTTCCCGTTTCTTGGAACCATCATTTGCTGTAAGATTACCAATTCAATTAGTACACGCGCAAAGTGGTTTGAAACAGATTTGAGTATATATCAATGATATGTGCAGTATTATTAAGGAAGCCACGCTTTCACGTTGCAAATTGAAATCAACAAATATAACACTATTAGAATAAAAGTATATTCAAAAATTTCTTTTATTCGCGTCATTTAATATCTTGGTCTGTGCAAATTGAACTGTAGAGTAGCTACGGATGTTAGTTTGGGCCTTTGAGGAAAATTCATCCACAGCCGCAACAGTGTCCTTGTATACTAAAGTATATGTTAGGTTGTACAGCAAGTCGTATAAAATAATTACCAACTGTGAGTGAATTGACACTAAGAGCGTGGTTGTGGAAGTAGCCAAAAAGTTTGACTTGTCACTCGCAAAAAAATTAGTGTTGTATTGAACTAGTTCGATTGTACCAGATAATACTGCGTTACAAACTTGAGCTATTAATAACCGCTGAACTAGACGGCAAGTCTTTTGATATTTAAACCTTCTAGTGTCGTCAAGTTTTGCTACACGTAAATTACACTTGTTTCTGATTTTGTAAAACAGTATCCCAGGTACTACTACATCAACAAACGGAAATATCGTAAACCAAATGCTATATGGGAGAAAGGCAATAGTATAGATAAAATCGCATAGATCGCTTCCACTATAAACGCACACTACTCCACAGTACCACAGCCCTACTAATCCAAAATGAGCGATTGCAGCAATTAAAAGCGTGAGAATTGTGTACTTTGCCAATTCTTTGTATACCTTGAAAAACAAGATAATGTTTATCCATACAGATAATAGAGACGAAATTTCGGCAAAAGTTTCCGCAACATTGGCAATGTCGTAAAACTGAGTAGGTGGTGAGTAGGTAATATACATTTTGGAAACCGCTCTTAATACCCATACGAATTGAGAGCATATCATGATTATGGTGACCCGATGATTTTGACTAATATACTTGCGCATCGTTCTAATAAGGGTTGCAAATGATGTAAAGATTGCCAATACATAACAAATAGTGGTGAAATAGTCTACTGTATCTTTGAAATCGGGATTTGCTTTTGAAGACGGAGAGAAGCAGGTATATGTCATACTTACGCTTCCATCAAGTGTGTTTACGTGCGCTGAAATATTTCCCAACAATACCGAGTCGAATACCTGTGTGGATTCAGTTAGGCTATATTGCTCAATTATTGTTTCACACTGAGAATCATCAAATAACTTTAACATGCTGTCAAAACATTGCAGATTTCCTTCCAAGCAATCGGAACTTTCCAGATAATAAGCTGCATTATAACCCCAAAGTGATTCATTATCAGTGCTATAAATTGAGCAATAGTTGTGTTGGTTAGCGGTTGCAGGAGCAGAACCGGTCATGTCAGTATATACATTCCTCGTAAAGGAGTTGTAATTGCTGGTTTGTGATAAATCAGTGGAAGAAATACAGCACCCTTCATCTAATTGATAGGACGATAGGCCGCAATAAGGGATTGGATTGTCGCCTTGCTCGAAAGTATACAAACTGGTGGCATTAGTTTCACTAAATACATAAATTGTTGAGGGAGGCCCAGCACAGTATCTTGATTGGGGCCACGCAGATTGGATTATCATTTCAGTCAAGTGTAACTCTAACAATACACATCATATGCTACACATGTCATTAACCATATGATTCATACGTCATGCGATCTATAAGATAAGATTATCAAGTAAAGTAGTCTGATAGCTATAATATTCAATACTATTCGCAACACAAAATTTATTTTAAAAGGAAAGCGGTGCTAGGTTAAGATTACTAATTACTTTCATTTTTCAATCCTTGTAGATGCTAGTTGGGCAGTAGCGACAGACTGTTCACCTTTGTCATCACTAACAACATCTTTGAGCATCTTCAACTTTTGTTGTGGTCCGGCAGAAATCTCCCTAAAAATCAACGTGTAAGTAAGATAAGTAAGATTATCGTAAATCTTTACAAACATCGCAGAGTGAATGGATACCAACATGGTGGTAGTTGAAGTAGCCATATAGTTCAACTTGTCAGTGTCAAAAAAATTGGTATTGTATTGAAGCAATTCAATGGTGCCTGAAATAGACGCATTAATAACCTGAACTATTAGCAATATAGCGGTATTTCGAAACACTTGGTCATATTTCTCTTTAACTTTCTCGGATAAGCTGGCGACATGCGACTTGCATTTGGTTTTGATTTTAAAGTACAGTAGCGTTGGCACAATGACATCGATGAATGGGAACGAAAAGAACCATATGCTATAAGGCATATATTCAATTTCATATAGATAGACTCCATCAATAATTGGAATAAAAACCGCGATATACCATAGGCCCACTAACCCAAAATGCAAAAGAATAACCACAAGAAACCCTACTATTCTATAGCTATTCCACTGCTTGTAAAGTTGGAAAAAAAGCATGACATTCAACCATACAGAACACAGGGAGGATATTTCGCTCAACACAGCCAAGTAGTAGAAATACAAGTACGCGTAATTGTATATGGACAAAGTAGTATACATTTTGGTTATAGATCTAATGGCCCAAAATGTCTGTGATATAATCATAAACATTGTAGATTTCTTTGCTTTTCTGCAATAGTTTCGTATGGAAATGAAAAGCGTCGTCAATGAGACCAGCACCCCAATTGTATAAAATGTTGTGGTAAAATAATCCGGTGAATCTCGATAGTTTGGTATATTCAAAGTACTTGGTTGGTAGCACGTGTAAGAAAATTCAATCTGCCCAGAAGTGAATACAGTAGTTTTGATAGATACGTTACCCAAGCTGTTAGAAGTAACCGGGGTTTCTACAGTTGATATTGCATACTGTTCTATCAACTCCTTGCACGAAGAGTCGTTATAAACCATTAAACCGGCTCCGTCGCACATTATATTCTGTTCATGACATTCATTGCCAGCCAAGAAAAACATTTCGTTATATCCCCATAGCGACGAGTTGCTATTACTTGCAATTGAGCAGTAGGAAAAACTGTTTGCAGCTTTTGGCGCTGATGTTTGGTCAACGAAATCGTTTTGAGTGAAAGAGTTGTACCCACTGGTTAATGTCACATCTTCAGAAGAAATACAGCATCCAGTGTCTAAAGCAAAGGTAGAGAGACCGCAATACGGCAAGATGTAATTAGATTCTTCAAAATAGTACAAAAGAGTGCCATTGTTTGGATTGAACAACACCATCGTGGTTGGTGGTCCGGTACAGTACCGTGAAGATAACCACGCAGATTGAAATACTAGAGACATTATCTTTGTAAAGAGCTGTGTAAAAATACAATTACTCACGTAAAGACGTCATTAATACATTCAATTCATGTGACAGGCATTATCAATCGCGTCCAGATATCGCAACCCCAATCATGATTAAAGCAGCTTACTATGAACTGATCACAAAAACACTGCATTTACACAATTTAATTCTCGTTCATCGACTGTTGGTAAAAGTTAATGAGCATTCTCTACTCGTTTCTGTTTACACAATTCTATCCTAATTTTGATGCTGTCAACTAAAATGCAAATGACTCATGAAACCACTCTACTATCCTTTAGTAGCGAATATATAATATTGAAAGAGCTCCAAGTACAATCAGTTCATCAAGCCATTCAGATTACCCCTTTTCCACAGTTTCACTATATACCAATTCGTCCGCAATATTTTGGTGTATTTTATCTAATAGGTTCTTTATTTCACCGGCCTTCTAAAGATATATTAATCCAAAGGAGAAATAGTTGTCCAAATTTACCTTTTCCACAATCAAATTATGGCAAAGTTCCAAGGACACTCTTCCTGCCAAGCATTTCATACTTTTTCTTTTCTAATGCATACGCAAAGTGCTCTATTCCAAGATTAATATTTTTAATGGTAATTTCATAGTTTGCAGGTTTCCCTTTACGCATTGATCTACTGGCGTAAATATTCTGCAGTTCCACTTACATAATCCAATTGTAATTTGCGAGTAGTTTTATTCATTGTCCTTCACATGGTAAGCATATACAGGTCTTTTTGGTAGCACATTTGCTATAATGAACTTGATCCTGCTCGATACAATCAAGTTGGATGCTTTCAATGCATCTTTGGGGTTTATTCTGCATGGCCAGAACTGGTATTACAGTATGGCTTGCTGCAAAGTTGAACTTGCGGCTCAACAATGTTCCAGCCAAAGGTTAAGGTGGTTGTAGCTTATCGCTTGAACAGTTTGCTTAAAGACCGATTTGGGTTCATACAGCGCTTTGTAAGGTTTGAAAGATTCTCTTTTACTAGCGAGTTTATAAATGATCATTTCCTACCTTAATTCAATTGTTTACTCGTTTGCCTTCAAAGGACCTTTGTAATTTTCCATTTCAAAGCCGCGAGTTACAAATGTTAAAGAGATTACCTTTAGGACAACCATCCAGAGGGTTCAATCAAAGAGCACATGGAATCCTGAACCAAAATAGCAAAGCCATTGAAGTAGAAATGGTAAATTCACTATTCAATGAATTAGCTCAAAGTATCCTTTATTAGTATTGTACAAGCTCAAAAGTTTTCAATTTTGTTTCACGTTTTCATTTCCGGTTAGTCAACCGACTGACGCGGGACAAGAACGTGTGGTCTGTTCCATTTGATAAGGAGTCTTGCAATAAAGTTTAAACAAAAGCATTTAGTACCTTGGGACGGACTGGTTAGTCTCTATCCAGATATTTCGATGGCCTTTTCCTTCTTGGATGGGCCAGCCTTGAGCTTTCTCATTCCAATTGATAAAGGAGACACATGAAGTACCTTGACAGAAGCGCATCTGCTAAAAGTAAATATCTTGCAGGGCTCAGATATTTGTTATTTTTAAAAGTAAAAAACGCACTTTCGTTCTACTTCAAGATCGCAAAGGGAAGTTGCCTTTAAAGATTCCGTCAATCACTGTATTTAATTAATTGACCGTTCTACTTTTGCTCTTTCAAGACACGGATAGACACCGCAAACCTCGTGTGGTTAATTGACAAACGTGCCATCTTTCAAGTATAAAGCCAGCGAGTTGATGCACCATTTCACAATGAAATTCTTGCTTCTATCAGCTGTGTTTGCTGCCTCCATCGTGAAGAGAGACGTCAATGTAAATCCTTCTTTTACTCCTGGGTGTCTCTGCACTCCTCAAGATGCCAACTTTGAAGAATATCGCTATCAGGCAAATATTGCTTATTGCAAAAGAAATGTTGGAACTGCTGAAAAGCAGAGAATTGCTGACAATTATGGTGTTCCAAAGTCTACCTGGCCCAATTACGAATTCGATCATTTTATTCCTTTGGCAATTGGCGGCTCTGATGATGACTACAACTTATGGCCACAACCTAGAACTTCTGACAACTCTCTTTCAAAGGATAAAGTAGAAGAACAGGCTTACCAAGGCATGAATGATGGCAGCTTGACCCAAAGACAGGCTGTTCAAATGATTCTTGACTGGGTAAACCAAAACCTAGGCCAGAACTATGACATCGACACAGTGATGGGTAACGCCTGCTCAGGACAAAACTCTTAAATTAAAATAAACTTGAGTGTATCATAAATATCCTTGACGTTTTGATTTCGATCCATCGCCTTATCGTTCTTGCTTTTCTGATAAAAAAATCAATCTCCAAAAAATGCGGGAAATTAGAATATTGCTCCTTGGTGACGGTATGCGTTAATTTAATAGCAGACGGTGTAGGAAAGAGTTCGCTAATCACATCACTAATCAAGGAATCATTTGTCGAACAAGTAATAATTATATTTAAAAAAGATTCAGCACGTAGTTCCGGAAGTTACAATTCCTCCTGAATGGACAAGGGAAAATGTTACAACCAGAATTGTTGATTCATCAGCTAGGCCGGAAAACAGAGACCAGTTGGATACCGAAATTAAAAAGGCAGATGTGATTTGTATTGTATACGCCGTAAATCGAAAAGAAACAAAAGATGGAGTCTCAACTTTTTGGCTGCCATATATCAGGAATTTAGGAAGAAATGTAACTAATTTTAACGCAGGTGCCTGTAGTATTGGTCGGCAATAAGATAGATTTAAGAGGAAAGGAAGTCGCCAATGACGCACTGGACGAACAAGTAAAACCAATCATGAATGAATTCAAGGAAGTTGAAACCTGTGTGGAGTGTTCTGCAAAACAGCCTCTCAATGTTTCTGAAGTGTTCTACTTTGCCCAAAAAGCTGTGCTGCACCCCACTGCCCCATTATATGATTCTAGGGAATATGTGCTTAAGCCAGCTTGCATTGATGCGCTAAGAAGAATTTTTAAATTATGTGATATAGATAAAAACGGATATATGGATGATAACGAGATTGATACCTTTCAGGTCTGTTCTACTAACCTGTAGAGAAAATGTTTCGGAGCCCCACTTCAAAAACATGAATTAGAAAGTGTAAAGACAGTAGTTCGACAAAACGAACCTGAAGGAGTTACTGACTTGGGTTTATCAGAAATTGGCTTTATATGTTTACATACGCTTTTTATTCAGCGAGGAAGGCTAGAAACCACATGGACCGTGTTGCGAACATTTGGATATGGGGATGATCTTACTTTGAAGGAAGAATTCTTGTTCCCACCATTAGAAGTTCCTCCAGAATCATCCGTTGAATTAAGTAGTGCCGGATATCAATTTTTTACAGACTTGTTTCAAATTTTTGATAAGGACAATGATGGAGCACTGAATCAACAGGAGCTGGAAGACCTGTTTTCAACTTCACCGGCAATTCCATGGGAAGACACTGCTCATAAACAATGCATCACCAATGAAGAAGGAGCAATTACGCTGCAAGGATTTTTGGCGCAGTGGAGTATGATTACTCTTTTGAATTACAAAGTTACTTTAAGTTACTTGGCATATTTAGGGTTTTTTGATAGCGATACTACAAAGGCACTTAAAGTCACCAAACCTCGCAAACAGGACAGGAAAAGAGGTGGTAAAATTCAAAGAGATGTATTTCTATCATATGTATTCGGTGCCGCTGGATCTGGAAAAGTATAAAATAGCTAACAAAAGTCTACCATTATGAAATCCTTTATCAAATCAGAATTCAACTCAACTTATATACCGACAACTAGTGCATATAGCGTGGTGAGCTCTGTTGAGATTGGGGGAAGCGAGAAGTACCTGGTGGTAAGAATTGTATAATTTCAGATGCAAGAGTTTGGGCCAAATCTGGAAGCTGAAATTCTTCAAAACAAAAAGAAATTGGACGCATGCGATTTGATTTGCATGGTATACGACTCTGGCGATGCTAACTCTTTTGCCTATCTAGCTGCGTTAAGAGTACTCTATATTGATATTAGGAAAAGTACAAAATCGACCATCTACCTATAGTTTACATAGCAACAAAGAGTGACCTTGATCTGGTAGCACAACGATATCCAATCCAGCCAGATACGTATTGTCGAGATTTAGGGCTTGCAGTTCCTATGAGTGTTTCAATGAAGACTGGAGTAACTGCGGATTTATTTAACATGCTTGTTGGAGTGTGCATCAACCCGTAAGTTGTTAATAATCATAGATCAATTGCAATTCCTGGTGGCTATTCGACCAACAACAAAAAGTTTATCAATGCTATTACAGTAACTGCAGTGACAGTCGGGGTATTGGCCATCGGTGCCGGAGTGTGGTACCGTTATTCTGCAAAATCCACCTAAAATGTTCATTTTAACAATTATAAAAAAGATAATCACTTCAAGGATTCTTTTGAATTAAATGTTGAAAGCAAATTTTATTCAATTCTTCAAAGGAATAGCAGTTGATGTTACAGGACAGACAATTTCCAATATTCCCTCTTTGTTGAATTCAGCATTGATTCGAGATGGATCAGTGGCAACTGGCAAGTCGATTGATTTCACAAAAGTGTTTTCACCTTGACCGCTAACGATAATTCTTTGACCGTTTTCACTAATATCCACTTTAACATTTTCACTATTCCATTCTAGATTAATCTCAATTACCTGGTCCAAGACGTGCTCTTAATCGCAAACATTCTTCGGATCGTTCAATGTCAACTGGAGGGAATTCTGCAGGGCTGGTAGTTTCAGATTCGTTCCACACCTTTTTTTGGGCGAGAATTGCCATTGCAGCTCTTTGGATAGCATTTCGCTTTGAGTTTGCGAATTCGTCAATTTCGAGGTTGCTGCGTTTTCTCGCCAAATCAGCTTTAATACTTTCAAGTAAATGTGCATTTTGTTGCGGTAAAGTAAAGATGCGGTTCAATACCATGCCAATGAAAAAATCCCTGTTGGTTTCTGAGCCTTGTTGAGCTATTACTGCTTGTAAAAGTTGCTGGTGGTCCAGCCTGATATCGTACCCTCGTTCGAAAGTTCGACCGACATGCAAATCTTGCATAATCTTTTGCAGCATCATTGTTTCAGTTGGCAAGAGAGTAGAAAAGATTGGGTTTTGACCGGATGTGGTTTCAAATGACTTGCAAATAAAGTCACCAACACTGGGGTTCAGCGCAAACAATGAACGAAAGACAGATTCCCTGAAAGCCTCATCAATCGAATCCAATTCATCAGCCAAGTCAAGCACCTTGTTGCGCAAACAATTTTCTAATCGGAACCTGGAGTTGGCAGCTTGTAGCACTGGCCTACAATGCGCAATCTCGACAGAAACTTTGGATGTAGTGGTAGTTGTATTGGATTCAGAAGGTTTAAGACCTGTCTTTTCTGATTCAGCCCTTTTTGAGTCCTCCTGGGTTTGCTGCTTGCCTTGAGCACTTTTGTTTTTCGCTTGGTTCTTGTTATCTTGTTTTCCCTTTTCGCCTTGAGCTTGTTGACCAGATGGATCTTGATTTGATGACATTAATTGCATGAATCTGTCGCTCTGCTTAAATAGTTGATTCGTCTGTGGGAACGTGAGAAAATCTGTGTGCTGGGTGAGAAATTACCAGAGGCAATTATAATATAGTATAAGCGTTGACTAATTGAAGAATAAGGCTTCTAAGGCAATAGAATTCAGTCTCTAAACCATACAGACTTTCAAAAGTTCATAGTAGTATAATATATTGCTTAAATAATCTATGTTTCCCTAAGCGGCTCTAGTTTGATATCCAAATTATAACCACTTCGTATCATAAAGTCTCTAATAACTCCGGTCACGGTGAATAAAGCGAGCTTGGTCTGATTTTCGTCCACTCCTCCCAAATTCTTTACGCGTTGCAAGTAATGCTGATATTCAATTAATCTCTCTGCGCAAACATTGATGTAATTTTCAAAGCGCTTCTAATATTAAACAAAGATACAATAGATTCAGCTACTTGTTCTCGTTTGTATTTCGAGCCCAGGTAGAACCAGGATGGTCTCGACAAAACTTTATAATTTGAAATCTCAAAGCTTGCATTGTTGGTGAATTGATTAAAATGTTCATATACAATTATAATATCCTGTAATTAAGACTTGATTACAGTTTCACGAAACATGATCCCTAGCGTATTTGGGTTATATATAATGTTCTATATTTAGCAGAAATGTACTTGCAGTTTTTCATTTGATAAGCAGAGTAACTCGGTAATTGTCGCAATGCCAAATATACAAGTCTCTTTCGAAATGACATTGTAGGAATGCAATATCCTCAATTCCTGCAATTAAGCTTACGCAAACCTCTTTAAATTGCTCTAGTGATTCGTTATGTAGCTGCTCCTGTTTGTAATGTGTATCGACGGTATCTTTTAGTTCTTGAGACATTTTCCAATAATCGTTAGATCGGTAAATTGAAAATATTCTAGTGTATGATCGGATATGCTGTTTAGGTTCGGTTAAAAGAGATTCGGCGAGGTCCTACAATTACTTTCAAAGTACCAAGTTGTCTGGTGATTTGGTGTGCGGCCTAAAGTACTCTATTTGCTCCAATATGTTCTCCAGGAAATTGCGATATAAATAGATATTTGGAGGCTGCTTTGGTAAATTGTTGTTCCTCAGCCCCTGACATTATTTGCTGCTTACCTCCACCAGGTTTTCAGATACTCTGAAAAGCTCCTCAACAGCACTCTGAGAATCGCAATTGGGAGTTTCTCCAATATAATGAATTAATTGCATTGCCTTTGATTAAAATCGATTGGTTACCTTGCGAAAGTTTGATTTTAGACTGGATTGATAATGCAGCTCAATCTCAATTATGTTATCTCTGTATTTTTTCTTCTGGTCTACAGTGAGCATATTTTCAGTGATGACTTTAGAACCCATCTAGGTTAGTTTTAAATACTATTGTCTCGTTGCTATCCACAACCAGTGAAATACGGCTTTTGAATTTCTCAATCTGAATTAATATGATAATCAAACCTTTGCATTTTTGAATCCAAATATTCCTGTCAACTTGGTCCATATCGATATCTGCTTTAAATATTAATGTACCCCACCCCTACTGGATGTTGTAGTATCCGATAATCTGTTATCCAAAAGCGTTCCTTTTCTAGATACTGTCGAGTTGTAGCGAATATCCAATTCCATTTTGGAATTTTAATGAAAAAAATCATTTCCTTGACATTGTTTTCCACCTGTCATTGTTTCGCACGTCAACTGTAAAACTTTAATCGGATAATGAAAGGTCAATAACGCTCAATTAACATGATTCAATTGATTTCAAGAGGTTCATTTATTTAATTAAGTGTTTAGAATTAAAGATTGGAGTTTTCAGGTGTACGTGGCACTGGTTGGAATTCCTGGAGGTGGAGGTATCTGGACAGGTGGAACTGGATAGTTTTGCGATGGTGGAGGATAAGGATAAGGTGGGAATTGAGGAATATATGCTGGCTGTGGGCAGGAACATGAACAAACTACTGGTGGGCACTGAACTTGGGGTTGTTGCGGGTAGCTTGGATAAGCACCGGGCATTCCTCCACCACTACTAGGCATTCCTCCTCCACTGTTTGGCATACCACCACCGCTGTTTGGCATTCCAGGCGTTTGTCCAGGCATACCTCTATTGTTGCCTCCATTTGGCATCCCTGGCATCCCTGGCATCTGTCCAGTATTTGGATAGCCATATCCCCCACCATACGCTGGGTTGTAAGGAAATACTACATACCCTAATGTTAATTCTTCTTACACATCCATCTAAACAGCACGAACAAGAAAAACAGCACTATAATGATCAATAATAATGCAAGCGACCCTTTGAAAAAATGGTGCTACGTTAATATAAAGTACTTTGAATAATGACCACCAAGTTTTATTGTATACCTTTTTGGTTTTCTTTCTGAAAATATCTCCTACATTTTCGAGTTTGGATGCTTTCCCCTTTATATCATGAATTGATTCTCCTCTTCCCAGCATTTTACCTATAGTTTCATGAACTGCATTTGACGCTTCATCAAGTTTATCTTTGATTGAACTTTCTTGGTGTTCCGGCAATAGCGGCTCTTCTTCCGTGTCGCTCTTATTCCAGGACACTTTTTTCCAAATGTTGGTCATGGAACCTTGCCGGCTTGTTGGAGACGATGTATTTTGACTATTGCTGCCGTTTTCAGCATCTCGCAGCTCCTGTTCAAGATCACGCATATATTTTTAATTACAGAAACGCGAACTAACAAACAATTAATTTATACATGAATGCTGGATCTATGTCACAGACACTTGTACTCTTGGCATTCCGGATATAGCAACGAATTTTCAGCAGAAAGGGGTAAAATTTGGCTCAACAAACCAAATTTTACAAATATCTGTAGATTGCCAATTCCCAAGTGTAGTTTCTTGAGAAATGTGTGGAAAAGGAATGATGGATGAAAATGTAGTGTGCAGGATGGGGGGTTTGAGCCGTTAATTGCCAATTACTCACTATTGTATCACCTCCATTATGCACATGCAATTGATGGTAATGTAGACTGGCTAGATGGATCATGCGAATGTGCATTCGATTTTAACTGTGCTTTAAAATCCAGTATTTTTAAAAGGTTTTATTTTCTAAAGTACCTGGACAGGATGGATAATCTTTGCATCAGGGTTAGTGTTTGCTTCTGGTTATGAGCAACATTGCCATTTTATCCATTCCTTCCCAATCGCCCAACGTATCAACACCTTCAGCAAAAGATTCTATTGGTGCTTTGACATCAAAAACGACTCCTTGATTACCTCCGACAACTTGTCGCTTTGTCACAAAAGGATCTGGTAGTGGTGCGACTACTTTGGCAGGTTGACCAAAAGCAATTTCTTGAGACGCATCAAAGTATCTGGAGCAGGATAAAAATCGAAACTTTTCATAGTTGGCATATTGAGCATCAAATTTTGAGTCCATTACCTGTTCAAATGAGAGGTGTGGTTCGTTTGGATGAAGAACTTGAATTGGAGACAAGCAGTTGAGACCTTGACAAGTGGCCATGACAGACAAGTATGCATCTAATCTGTTTTGTAACTTTACAATCTTTGAAGATACATTACCCCCATTTGTAGGATAGATATTATTCAATTCATGTGGGTCATTTGCTAGGTTATACAGCTCGATAGTTCCATTGCATAGTTTGTTGTACTTGAAGCAATATTCTTTAGATTCTGTGCAAACGCGTACTCCTTTGTAAGTAAAATGAGGATCAAAATAGATTGTTTGTGTAGCATAGCTAGTCAAATTCTCAATTGCTGCACCTTCATCGAGCTTGATTCCCCAGAACTCGATTCCAACAAAGTCGCCTCGTTGGGGGACATCAGGTTCAGGTTCGCCAAATAATGGAATAACAGCACCGTCTATTGATGAAGGGAGGGGTGTCATTCCGGCTAGATGAGCAAATGTTGGTGCAATATCGGTATGAGAGGTTTTAGCTTTGCTGGTGTGCCCCTTTTTGATTCCTGGACCGCTGGCATAAAATGGAACTTTAATGTCCTCTTCGTAGCAGGTCTCTTTGCCTTGCAGCATCCCATGATTTCCAAGGTGGTAGCCATTATCAGCGGTGTAAACAAAGATGGTGTTGTCCAACTGATTAGCAGCTTTGATGGTTTCGTAAACTTCTCCAATCATATCATCTATAGCAAGAAGAGATAGAACTCTGGATCGATACATGTGATCCAAGAAAGTCTTGTTGGCGGTGGTTAGAGGTGGAAGTTGTTGAATCCATACAGGCTTATCGGTGCGATCAGTTTCGTTAAAGTTTGGAGAGATAGGAAGTTTCAAGTCAGGATACAAATCAGCGTGCCTTTTAGCTGGAACTGGAGGCGTGTAAACTGCCATAGGAACTGCTGGCGGGGCTGGAAGCGGAACTTGGATATCAACTCCAGTGTGACAACCAATTGGAGCTACATATGAAAAGAACGGTTCGTTTCTAGAAAGAGCGTCCTTGATTTGAGCCAAGGTTTTATTCGCAACAACATCTGTATGGTACATATTCGGATAGACTTGTGGTTTAGCACCATTTTTGGAGAAAACAGGAGTATCGTAGTCAAAAGTAAATGGATACACGGCCGCATCAAAGTCATTCCAACCGACAGGGACATTCTTTGAGCCGTAATTCAGTGTGTATTCGACAAAAAGCTTTCCAGTAAAGTAAGTGTTGTACCCTTGTTGTTGCATCCATGTTGGAATGTATTCATCATCCAAATTCAGAGCACGCATTTGAGTGTAACCTCCATATGGTGGCATTGTATCAGTCAAATTATGGTTGTGAGTGGTTTTCCCTGACAGAATCGACATTCTTGAAGGGCAGCAGAGAGGAGTATTGATGAAATGGTTGTCAAATCTAGTGCCATTTTTCACAAACAGCTTTTGAAAGTTTGGCATATATTTTTCCATTCCAGTCCAATCATCTTGATCATCGACCAAGAAAAACACGATGTTTGGCTTCTTGTCTATTGAGGCAGCAGAAACAAGGGAAAGTAGCACATGCAAAAACATTTCGTGGTAGTAATTCCTTTCACATAATTTATACTAATCACTGGGCCACATCTAAGCCATTAATAGGCCGATATGACTCCAAATATTGCACATACTAATTTCGTGCTCATCAGGATGAATCGTTCGGAAGTTGCGCTGAATGCCGGTTCAGGTCCTGAATTGCTCTTGGCAGATATTACAGTTCAGAGAGAATATTTGCACACTAAAAAACCCCTTGTATTTACTAACTGCAGTGAATGCGCATGATGTTTAGTTCTTTGATTTACATTCAACATGTTGACCATCATTTAAAAGTAAAATATCATAGGCCGTACCCATGAAAAATGAATGGAGCAGATCGACAACATTGGACACAGCAATCAGCGGGCTTTAACGAACCTAATGCGATGCAGTAACCGATCGACTTTTCTTGTTAAGGAACAAGTATCTCTACAATAATTTCATTATTCATCTGTCCTTTAGAAACCAAGACTAGATGGAATAATATCCGGGTTAACTCATTGTTGTTAGAACTCATTCTGTGTAATAGAGTTGAAGGGCCATGGTTGGGTCCAATATAAATTTCGAAAGATAACCAAATATAAATTTCGAAAGATAACCAATAGCCAAACAATTATAGAATTCACAACCAGCGAGCCCACTGTAATTATGTTTCCTTGCCTTCCTAGTATATTTCCTACTATCTCTTTCACTTTTGTAAAAAAACACCGCTACACCGCCCGCAAAACAAAAAGTTTCAGTGCTGGATAGAAATTCTAAACATGAAAAATTCAAAGCAAGGAATGAAGTTCGAACTGAAAATGCGCAAAGGCGCCAAAGGAACAGAAGATATGTCTATCCAAAAGACAATTTCACTTTCAGATCCTACGCCAAAAATCCACTGGTTAAGCAAGTCAAGACTACGATTTTACAAGTACGAAGAATTGCCATCGTATTTACAGGACAATATTTACATTAAAGGTGGCTATAGGGCATACTATTCAACTAAAGAATCCTGGATTTCATTCTTTCATCTCCACAATGAAAGTTGGAATGTATGGCTGCATGCCTTTGGATTCTTTGTGTTTGTCGCCGGAATTGCTCATACTTGGCTGGCGGATATTCATCCACTCATTGGCTTTGAAGAGAGGTTTATTTTAACAATCTTGCAATGCTGCGCATCTTATACAATGTTATTTTCATCTCTATTTCATCTTCATACCTGCATATCCAAAGAAACTTCACACTGGTATGGCTGTCTAGGTAATTCAAAGTAACTCTAGATTATAGTGGCATTTCCGCAACAATTGCAGGAGGCACCATCAGTGCAATGTACTTTCTTTTGCATTGTGAGGGACACTTTAGAACTGCTAGCTTGATTCTACTAGGGCTTGTTAACTTGGTTGGTATTGTTGGGCCAATGTTTGAAGTTTGGTCTAAAGGAGAATTTAGAACTTACAGAGCGCTTCTTTATATTGCTAGTGGAGCATTCGCAATTATCCCAGTTTCATATTTTGTAATCAAGAATGGGTTGGGACACTTACCTTCTATTAGCGAAAATCCTGCTTTCCTATGGATGGGATTGATGGTTGCCATGTATCTGATTGGTGCTTACTTTTATGTCAACCAAATCCCCGAACGGTAAATTGATCCTAATGTAGATATTGTGCTGGAAAATTTGATTTGTTTGGACACAGTCATCAAATATGGCATCTTTTCGTTCTCTTGGCTACCATTAGTCTTTACAAAGGCATCGTAGGAATGATCATTTGGAAACTAGAATCCGACATGTGTTCGCTATAATATTAATTCTCTATTAAATCTTTTTTTCATCCGCTGTTGCGCAAAGAAATTATCCTTGTTATTTATGATAGTAATCTTCCTTTAGATCTACAACATTAATGAAAGATCCTTTCCTGAACATTAGCTTTTGGAAATGTGTATTTGTTGACGGATGCTGCGTGAAAAACGTGCCAAACAATTGGACTCTCTAACCTTGATCTATCAGTGACTATTCTTTTACTATCAGTGCGAAAATGTCGAGCAGTCCCAAGCAGTCCATTAAATTCCGGCTTAAAATGCGGAAAGCCAATATACCCAAAACCAAAATGTCAATAAATAGGACCATCTCGTTACCAGAATCACAAACGCACTGGTTTTCAAAGTCTCGTTTGAATTATTACCACTTTGATGATGTGCCCAAATATATGCAGGATAATGACTATATACGGTCAGGGTAATATGAATATAATTCCAGATATCGAGCGTATTACAGCTACAAAGAGTCTTGGTTATCATTTTTTCATATTCACAATGAGTCAGTAACAGAAAAGTTTATCTAGGGAAATGTATGGTCGCATTTCATGGGGTTCTTGCTGTTTGCAGGACTAATGTTTCACGCTTGGTTTGCCGAGATTCATCCGCTGATAGATGTTGAAGAGCGGTTCGTATTAACAATCTTGCTGTGTTGTGCATGCTACACCATGTTATTTTCCTCATTATTTCATTTACACTTGTGCGTGTCAGAACCAGCATATCTATTTTGGGGGTGCTTAGGTAACAAGACATAACCATAGATTACAGTAATTCAAAATAACACTAGGCGGAATTTCAGCTTTAATGGCAGGAGGTACAATCAGCGCAATGTATTTTTTGCTACATTGTGAAGGTGGATTCAGAACTGCAATCATGATTACACTTGGAATAGTGAATTTGGTAGGTATAATAGGACCAATGTTTCCAATTTGGACTCAAGGAAGGTTCAGGACTTGGAGGTCGCTGATATATCTATCTAGCGGAGCAGTAATTGTTTTTCCAGTAGGATACTACTTGGCTAAACATGGATTTGACCACTTTCCAGATCCCAATGAAAACCCCGGCTTTGTATACATGAGTTTAATGATCTGTCTGTATTTAGTGGGTGCGTTCTTTTATGTGAACCGCATTCCAGAAAGGTAACAAAGTAGTAACAGTTGATTCTTTATTGGGAAATGCGATATAGTTGGAAATAGCCACCAGCTTTGGCATTTATTTGTTGTCGCAGCGACATTGTGTCTTTATAGAGGAATTGTTGGCATGATTGTTTGGAAACTGGATTCTCAACTATGCACGACCGTATCAGCCAAACACCCGTTCGGCTTGACCATATTGCCAGCTAAATAATATTTATTCGTTTCATGCCATTACCACTTGGCTTTTTCATTTTACAGTCTTAGCACGTTTCTATAAACGTGATCAGTTATCGGTCTGTTATTGGACTTTGACATGAAACGCAATGTTATAAAATTGAGAGATAAGCTCGAATTGTTCCAATTTGTAATGTTTCAGCTTCTCAGATCGATTTCATTTGCTAAACAGAAAAAGTACCAAAGAATTCCTGACGGTGCTGGATCAAGAATCACAGATCTAAAGACTTTCTTTCAGACTGAACTCCAATTTTTTGATTATAATGAAGTTCCTACATATCTGCAGGATAATGACTATATATTGACCGGGTATGTTGAATTTCATAGTAGGTATCGCGCGCATTACTCTTACAACGAAAGTTGGATCTCCTTCTTTTATATTCATAATGAATCCGGTAATGTATGGACACATTTTATCGGATTCCTAGTATTTTCATGTCTCATGTGTCACGCACTTTACGCAGACATTCATCCTCTTATTGGAATAGAAGAAAGACTTGTGCTGGTTGTATTCCTGGTATGCACTATTTTCACAATGCTATTTTCATCTCTCTTTCACCTACATTGCTGTGTGTCTGAAAGGGCAAACTACATTTGGGGTTGTCTTGATTATGCAGGCATATCTGCATCCATCGCAGGCGGCACAGTGGCAATTATGTACTTTTTACTTCACTGCCAAGTGGAATTCCGATTCTATTTGATGTTGCTGATTATCGGGGTAAATCTGGTTGGGTTTTTTGGGCCGCTTTATGATAAATGGAATACTCCTGAATTCAGACCGTACCGATGTGCAATATATCTCACAAGTGCTGCTCTTGCTATATTTCCAATCTCATATTTCTTGTACAGTTATGGCACTTCATCCCTTCCAAATACGCAAGATAATCCAGCGCTAGTTTACCTGGCACTAATGATAACACAATACGCTCTAGGTGCCTTTGTTTATGTAAATAGAATTCCAGAGAGGTAACCAGCGCTCACATTAGATTCGCAATTGGTTATTTTGATATTGTTGGTAATTCTCACCAAATTTGGCACGTACTGGTAGTTTCTGCAACCCTATGTCTCTATAGAGGTATAATAGGGTTGCTGATATGGAAACTGGAGGTGGAAATGTGTCTTGCGAATAAATCTTGAAAGCTTAATTTTTTTTTTCTTTCAAAAATGAAGTTGAAGAGACAGAAAAAAACAAAAAAGAATATGCAGATATATGGCCATTCCTTTGGATTTAGACAGCCTTATCAATTCATTTTGGATGGAAATTTCCTTCATGTCGCAAGATTGACTGGGAAAAAATTGGAGGAAACTCTGCCTGCATTCATTGGAGCAGAAACTAGACTAAGTAACTGATGCATAATTTAGTGACTACTTATTGTGTTTATGCGGAATTAAAGAAACTTGGTGCAGATTTTAGACCTACTGCAGCTTATGCAAAGAAGCTGGAAAAACGTAGATGTACGCATAATCCAGCAGTAACGGCAGCAGAATGTATCAAGGAGATTATTGGAGAGTCAAACAAAAATAATTACTGCGTTGCTTCTCAAGATGTTGAATTACGAAGACATTTTGGAAAAATTCCCGGGATACCTTTAGTGTATATCAATAAGAGTGTGATTATATTAGAACCGCCTTCTAAAGCGACTTTGGAACGTAGCAAAGAGGTAAATTCAATTTAATATAAGCTCGAAATTCAAAAGATCCAACCAGATTTGCCTAAAAAGCGGAAACTAGAGGAAGAACCTGAAGCCCCAAAAAAGAAAAAGAAGGAGCCAAACCCTCTTTCTGTAAAGAAAAAGAAACCAAAAGCAGAACATGTTCAAAAGAAAGAGGATGTCATAACTCCTCCCGCCAAACTTGCGATCCAGGAAAATGAAGAAGCAAAGGATGCCAACGGTCCAAAGAGGAAAAGAAAAAGAAAGCAAAAGAAGGAAGGTGTTGAGGCTGCCCAGCAAGTAGATAGTGAATAAAAAATGTTTACGCGTTCATGGTTGAAACTTTAAGGTTTTCAGATTACAATACCAAAGCAGCAGAGATTAAATCTTGCTGGAAGAAAGAAAAGCAGACAGCGACAGCAAAATCAACTCAGACTCCACTGTTAAAATATGAAGATACGGAGTCACAGGCAGTAGAATCACGAAACCAATATGTAAACACTGCTAATCAAAGATACAAACCGATAAGGAGCCGCAAATGAATGTAAAGTACGCAAATCCCAATCATCAGACTTTAATTCCATTTTTACAGACTGTGGAGCCAATGATCTCCAGTTTACTTCTTCAAAATATCAAAAGTACAGCTTTCGACAAGTACAGTGTTGATTGGGACGATCAAATAGATGAAATTACATGTTCTTACTCTCTCCTTAACGAATCTGTAGAAGGACTGTGTTCCACTGGTGTATCATGGAATGCAACAGGATCCACAATAGCTTCTTCTTTTGGAACATATGATCATAGTAGCTGGTGCGAACATCAAGGTATAGTGAGTGCCTGGAACGTATCAGCCAGAGATTTCAATCCTTCTGCACCTTCATTTTCGGCAGGAGTCCAAGTACAACTAGATTAACTTAGTGCTGCGTAATGTGCATAGGCTACCATCCAACAATTCCTTCTCTGCTAGCAGGCGGAACGTTTAATGGAGAGGTTATTCTCTGGAATGTGATAGACAACCAAGACCCAGTACTTTCATCAAGTCAATACACCGAGATGTCTCATCAGGAACCAATCAATCAATTGCAATGGTTGCCAAATGAAGATAACGATAATTTTAAGCTTGTAAGCGTCGGTAGTGAAGGGAAAATACTGATATGGACGACATCAAACAATAATCTCAAACCAGTGTTGCAAACTCAAATTGAAAGTAAATTTATCCCGAGATTATTGAAAACCCAAACGCTACTGGGTGTTACAAAGATTGGGGTTTCAGTTGAAAATTTGAATGAGATTGTCATAGGAACAGAAACTGGAGTTGTTGCCCGCTGCAGCATAAACAAGTTTAGCAGTACCTCACCAGGTATTTTATAATTAATCAAGATTCAAAGTCAAATTTAAACCCCGTAATCTTCTCATACCGATCGCATATTGGACCTGTGTCTTCGATTTCATTTTCTCCATTCCATCACAACCTCTTTTTGACCAGCGGCCTAGATGGAAATGTAAAACTATTCCATATTTTGGCAAACGAACCATTATTTACTTGGGAACCATCTACCTTTCCTATCGTGTCAGTACAATGGTCTTGTTCACGCCCTTGCGTCTTCATTTGTGTAGCGGCGGATTCTACAGTATTCATCTATGATTTGCTGGTAAAACTTGTTAATATAGGCAACAACTTCGGCACCCACATTCGAATACCTATCCACAAATGAAGAAAATGTCAAAGCGACTTCGGCTACGTCAAATATAAAGCGAAAGGAATGGCTGGCAGTAGGTGAAAGCAAAGGAGGCATCAAAGTGTGGAGACTGAAATCAAATTTGCTCAATCAAATACAGGAGGAAGTATCGTTCGTGCAAGAGTTGGGAAGTGTGAAATCACTCTTCAAGTAAATAACAGTTTTATTCCTGCGACAATAAACTTTGAAGGTGTCTTATTTTCTGTACAATATTGTGTATCTCGACAGCCGTTTGAATACTGTTCTGGAAATTGAGCTGCGATTTCCTTAAACATCCTGGAACTAGGACTCCGTACCATTTCAGTGGATCTTTTGATTCTTCTGGATTCCTTATCAGAGTAGTGGATTCTCCTTGTGCCAGTAAATAATGAGCAGACATCCGCCTGTCGTAATTTGATCTGGTTAGCACCGATGGTCCAAGAACATATTTAGCTTGCGCAATCTCTACAAATCCCTGAGTTAAATCCAAGGTACTCTTTGCATTTCCTTTGCCATTTTGCTTTGATGCAGCTGTAATTCGTCTACTAAATCCAAAATCTCAACAATCAACAACTCGTTTTTAATTTCTACCAGGTCCAATCCTTTATCTGCTGCATTTACTGAATCCACCTGTTCTGATTTTACTTTATCCGCTTTGTTACTTTTACTTTCCAGATCCACCATTTTTCAATGAGAAAGGAACACTTGAACTTGGCATTTATACACCCTGACCTTGGAATAGGAGGAGCAGAAAGACTTATTGTTGATGCAGCTGTAGGATTACAGAATAAGGGACATACAGTCACAGTATTTACTTCTCATCACGACACTTCCCATTGTTTTGAAGAAACCCGGAACGGAACCCTAAGCGTAGTGGTTTACGGGAATAAAATTCCAAGGCATTACAATGGGAAAGGACATATCGTATTTGCGATTTTAAAGTCTTGGTGGTTGGCTTTGGTAATTTTGTTCAATTCTAGAATCCTGAATCAGAAATATGACTTGCTTATCGTTGATCAGCTATCAGCTTCAATTCCAATTTTAAGGATGGCAGGTAGTAATATTCTTTTTTATTGCCATTTTCCCGACAAGCTTCTAACTAGACGAGAATCGCTGTTGAAAAAGTTGTACAGAATACCTATAGATTTCTTTGAAGAAATTACAACGAGTAAGTATTCTGGTAACATTAGAAATGGCGGATGTAGTGGTAGTTAACAGTAAATTTACAGCGGGGGTATTCAACTCATCTTTCAAGCTAATCAATGAAACCCCTCAAGTATTGCATCCTGGGATTGCGTTGGAATCTTATGACAAGCCGGTCAATATGCAAGATCCTAGTGTGAAGGGCTTGGCTACTCCCAAAAAGATCTTGCTGTCAATCAATCGATTTGAAAGGAAAAAGAATATTGAGTTGGCAATCAAATCGTTTGCAGAACTTCAAAAACTTGTGCCGTTTGACTTTAGTGATTTATTACTCGTAGTTGCTGGTATTTGATTTTAATCTAGGTGGCTACGACCCAAGAGTAATTGAAAATGTAGAATACTTGAAGGAATTATCTTCTTTGGCTTCAGAATTTAAATTCAAATATCATGTTTGGACCATTGATACACCTATTCCCAAAAATACACAAGTATTATTCTTACCATCGTTCAGCGATGCCCAAAGAACATTTTTGCTCTCTTCATCCAAATGTTTGCTGTACACACCTTCCAATGAGCATTTTGGAATAGTGCCAGTCGAAGCAATGTATGCAGGATTACCTGTAATAGCCGTGAACAATGGGGGGCCAACTGAGACCGTTATAGATGGCGAAACTGGATATCTATGTGAATCTGACCCTGGCGCATTTGCCGACGCTATCTCAAAGCTGATCAAGTCTCCAAATGAAAAGAAAGTGTTGGGAGCAAATGGAAGAAAGCATGTTAAAGAAACATTTTCGCTTGACACCTTTACAAACACATTGGAAGAGATTGTGTATGGCACGATTGAAATTGAAAACTTGGATGCGCTTTTTACGTTCTACACCTTTGCGCTGGCGGTTTCTTTAATATTCCCAATAGTGACAATTTTAATCATCAGATAATAAATCTTGCCTGTGCAACGCTTTCATGTGTTCATAATCATTTTACCGCACCAATTGAAAGTCGAGTATCAATTTAACGATAATTTTAAATCAGATAAATTTCGCTTGCACTGGATACGCGTTCACCAATCTAGACCTTGTACCGTCCATTCCAGTTAGTCACTATTCAAAGCGAAACATGGAAACATAAGGTGATACACTGCCAACCCCTCCGTTGGTTGTGGCTTTAGTATGTGGCGGAATACAAAAGGAGGAAAAAATCCCAGAGTAGCTATCAGCATTCACTGCATTCTAAAAATATGTCAAACCAACGACACTTATCAATGGAAAATCCAATCACTTTAAACCGTCCAACTTCCGCACAATTGGAATATACAGCACAAAGACACTCATATCATCAACGGCCAAATTCTGAGCAATATTTCCCACAATATAAATCAGATGAAGCGCAAGGTAATTGTTTTTTAAACTAGCTATTGACAAATGGTTCGAAGATTTGAGCTACTATGAGAAAACCTTGGAAGATATGTCAAACACAAAACTTGATGACAGTTTTAAGGATGAATTGCAAGCCATTGAAAACTGGTTCAGAGTACTAACTGACCCAGAAAGAACTGTATGTATATATACTTTGTTAAAAGGGACCACACCGCTACAAATTAGATTCTTTATTACTGTGCTGCAACAAATGGCGGCAAAAGATGCCAGCTTGGACCCCCTTTCCGTTTCAATAATCTCCAGACCAACTTCAATCATGTCTGATGACAGTACCGGAGGAAGATTGTATGCGAGACCAAATTCAAATGGAAGATTATCATCCGAAGTCCGAACCCACTCGTTATTGCGCTCTTCTACTTGTTCTACCAACGAGGAAGAAGACATTTTGTCCGAATTGCCAACCAAGAAAGAATCTCCGAAAGAAGAAGACTGGTCGATTAAATTTACTCAAAGAACCTCGTCTTTGAACTCTACACCAGTACCAAACATCACCCCTCAGGTTGTTTCACCATCAGTTGAAAAGCCAAATCCTAACTCTCACATTGCGATTGCTCCAAGACAGGTAGGTGGAAGTTTGCCTCGTCCTCGCCCTCGACAAGAAGAAGATGATGAGCACGCTACGTTACCTAGGGATAAATCAAAACCAGCTGAGCCTCTTAACCTTGCACTCATTCAAGATATTCCTGCTTGGTTTAGATCCCTTCGTTTGCATAAATACACAACAATTTTCGAAAACGACGACTGGAGAGATATAATCAAGTTGACTGATGAAGAATTAGAAAGACGAGGAGTTGCTGCATTAGGCGCAAGACGTAAAATGTTGAAAACATTTGAAACTGTAAAAGAAGAATTGGATTTACAAGTAATTTATATTAACAATAGAAAATTCCATATTAATTAAATGCAATGACAATAAATTATGAATTAAATTAATCAGTTCTAGTTACTTTGCGAATACGTATCTCTTTGGTTTGTTATTGAGTTTCTCACAAATTGGGACGTGTCTTTCAATTGCGTCTTCAGAGAATGCCCTGTTGCAGTACGGACAAGTGTTCCCTGCTGGCGGTGTGCTAGCCGCAGAAAATGGATGAGTTTTCCTAATGACTATGGCACTCTTAGCCCCTACTATTAGTCCATATCTACGATCCTGACTTTTTTTTTTCTGCGGTTTCTTTTTCTCAAACTCTTCCAAATCCGTTCCTCTCTTCCTCATTGCTTGTTCGTCAAACACTGGCCGACTCTTTTGCACATTCTTGCACTTGCTTTCGTGTACTTTTACCCTATCTGAGCTGAATTTTCTTTTGCAGTGTTTGCAAGGCATGAGATTCATATTGCTAATTTCTGGTTCACTCTGGCTTTTTAATGTAACTCGTTTGGGCTTGGGCAATTGGACAGTAGATTGAGATGGTGAATCGCCTAGTTTATTTATCCTATCTTTTAGTCGTACGATGTATTCTTGGCGAGCATCTTCAAGGCTTCTGAAACTAGAGTCGGATTTTTTGACAGGCTGTTTGAATTTTTGATTTATACGGCGTAGAGTATCTTTTTTAAACTGACTTATAGCATCTAAGGTCATTAGGGAGGGATGGAAATTAGTATAATTTATTTGTTTATGATTTGGGCCTGATCAAACAAACTTTTTGACAGCTTTGTTTGTAAACTTTGAATCATCGCAGAGTGAGGGAATCCTTTGATATTGCTAGATTAGTTTTAAATTACCCATCAGGCAGTGTGATTTGTTTTATGGGATGTATCCACCGGTATGCGTCTACTTTAGATACCAAATACTTGTCAGAAAACAGCCAGTCCAATTGAGAGCATCTGTTTTGGGAAACTCTTCCCTAAATCTAATGTTATTTTCCTTCAACAGCTGTTCTACTGCGACCCCAATAGTCCCAACTAAAATACCTGAGGGAGCTCTGATTACACATTCAGTTCCATCTTGTTCCTTTATAATCGCATAGAAATTGCTCACGCAGCCTTCATATATGCAACCATCCTGATGCAACACCATCTCAGTTGTATTAGGTGGTCGTTTTGCCTCGATGTAGGATCTTTCTGCAATCCAGGCGCTATGCTTTAATAATGGACACTTTCTGGGGCTTCCGTAACAATACACATTACAAGGTGATAAATCTGCAGGAGTGAATTCTTCCACATACGCCGTTGGAATCAAATCTCCATTTTTGTATACCAAAATAATGATTTTCAAGTCAGCAAAGGAATCAACTGCAACACATTTTTGCACGAGCTTAATAATCAGAGACTCGTCGATTTCCTTGTGAAATAATTCAAATGAGCTGCGTTTCAATCGATTGAGATGCAAATCAAGCTGAACGATTCGCAGCTTGTTATCGATCGTCTGCAGCGCAGTATAAGCGCCAGCAGGGTATGATTTAAAAAAGTCTCCTCTGGATAATTCTCTCGTTGTTTCCAAGTCAATGCAAAACCCCATTACGATGTCCAACTCACCTTGAATTTTTTTTTCACAAAAACATAATATGACAAAATCAAATGACCACAGCAGAGATCCTTGCCCATATGTAATAGTATATGATGTTGGTATCGGTTTTGGAATGGGAGCAGTTTTAGGTACACTTTCAAATACATACAAAGGATACAGAAATTCACCAAGAGGAGAAAGAATAGGCGGTATTGTGTCCGCTGTCAAACAAAGAGCGCCAATTCTTGCTGGTAATTTTGCAGTATGGTCAGGAATGTTCAATGCATGTGATTGCGCACTTGTTCAAATTAGAGGTAAAGAAGACGCTTGGAATCCAATTATCGCTGGTGCTTCCACTGGTGTAATTTTAGCTGTTAGAAGTGGACCAGCTGCTATGGCTATATCTGGTATATTTGGCGGTGTTATTTTAGCTGCGATGGAAGGTGCTGGAGCACTGGTAGGTAAATTAATGGGCGGTTCTATTGACCCGCAACCCATTATGTTACCAGAAGATATGGCTAAACCTGCTCCTCAACCTAAACCAAAAAAGAAGGAAGAAATTAAAGAACCACAAACAGTACCAGAACCGCAGGAACCAAAGCGAGGATTCTTCCCAGTCAAATTCGGAATACAACACTAGTTATGGATTGAGAAATAAAATTAAGTTTAAATTACTGGAATTACAAGCTGATTATTTTTTATTTGTGGATAAAGTTACCTTCAATTAATTCCAAATTCATTTCTAACCAAGGGTCTGGCCCATGCACTATATCAGAAACCCCTCTGACTTTGAATCCTAGTTTGGTATACAACGGGACCAAATACTACGTTAGATTGTAATTACTTCATGAACAATAATCGACACCCGTTTTTGTCTCCATTCTTTCAAAATTTCTATGTAATTCTGGAGCATTTTACTGGCCAAACCTAATCTACGATAATCTGGGTGTATGCATACAGAGTGAATGCAGATTATCCTCCCATTTGGGTCATGGAGGGTCATAGATTCCTTTGTTATCGATTTGGACTGAGTCGCAGTCGCCATTATTAAACCAATCAATTCATTTTCTAAAAACGCTCCATAAAACAAATCCGGTGCTTGTTTAAAGCGGTTGATCATTGTTTCTATTGACGCGGCCTCTTCCTCTGAATAACTGGATTAATAATGATCTACCATAGAGCCTCTAATTCGTATGCCTCGTAAATATCCCGCACTCCTCTAAATTCCACCTTATTTATTATGTCTTTCATTTTCCGTGGATGTGATTTTTAGATTTTGGATTTTAATTTTTGCTCTATGGTATTTTACATTGGGGTTGATGTGGGCACTTCTTCTGCTAGGGCAGCAGTGTTTAACGAAACCGGGGAAATTCTTGGAATAGATGTCAATCAAATAATGATTAGAAATCCCAAACCAGATTATTACGAACAATCTTCCAGGGATATATGGAATAGTGTGTGCGAATGCATTAGGAATGCCGTTGGAAAAGCTCAAGTAGACCCAAACATGATCAAAGGAATTGGATTTGATGCGACTTGCTCATTGGTCAATCTGGATGGTGATTTTCAACCAGTACAGTCCTCAAATGACTCAAATTACAATATTACAATGTGGATGGATCATCGATCTCACTTGGAAGCATTCCAGTTGTCTCAATCAGGAAATTCGCTGTTGAAATACACTGGCGGTGGGATCAGTCCTGAAATGTCCATTGCAAAAGTACTTTGGATGTACAAAAACAATGCAAGCTACCAGAATATCAAATACTTTATTGAACTGCCTGAATTCTTGACCTTTAAAGCTTCAGGTTCTACAAAGAGAGCTCTCTGTTCGCTGGTTTGTAAGTGGGGATATAATGCACAAGTTGGTAATGGCTGGAGTAAAGAATTCCTATCTGGTATTGTTAGAAATGACGATATGGATGACCTTTTTGACAAGTTTGGTGGGTTTCAAGACTGCAAGCCTTCCTTTAGCCGCCCTGGTGATTTCGTTGGTAAATTCACAGCCGAAGCTGCTTTTGAAGTAGGATTTCCACAATTAGAAGGGATATCTGTCGGTGGTGCTGTAATTGATGCTTATGCTGGAGCTATTGCTACTCTTGGTTCAGTAGACAAAGGGTTTAAACAAATGCATAGTAAGATGGCTATCATTTGCGGTACACTAGCATATTAAAATAGGCACATCGTCTTGTTTTATTACAATGGCCAGAAATGAGAATTATACCAAAGGTGTATGGGGTCCATACAAAGATGTTATTAGTGAGGGTTATTACTCCATGGAGGGTGGGCAAACGCTCACAGGAAAAGCAATAGAAATTTTTTTAACTCATCATCCATCATTCGGCAACTTTAAGAGTGTCTGTAAAGAGGCCGGCAAAGATATCTTTTTAGAACTGAACTCTGCAGTAAATTCCAGCTCCACCGCTATGGATTTTCCGGCTGAATTAGTAAGAGATGTACACATACTACCAGATTGTCATGGAAATAGATCGCCAATCGCCAACCAAAGTGTAAGAGGAATCCTAATGGGAATATCTTTGGTTGAAGAAGATTTCTTACCGCTGTCCTTGGTAAAATATTATTATGCAACAATCCTCTCATTATGCTATAGCTCTAGGCAAATAATTGAAGCTCTTCAACTGCCAATATCTGATTTGTATTTGTCAGGAGGTCTTTCTAAAAATCCCCTGTGGTGCCAATCCCTGGCAGACGTTACAGGCTGCAATGTTTATTTACCCCATATAGATGCAGATGCTGCTGTTTTACTCGGAGCTGCAATGTGCGGAGCGGCAACAACCAGTAATTTGCCTGAAGCTATGACTCGAATGTCTAAAGTTGGAAAGCAAATTAAACCAAATCCTAAAACAAAAGATTTCCACAGCTTGAAATACGAAATATTTTTAGAAATGTACAAGTTTGAAGACTCTGTTCGGACCAGGATCGAGAAATTTAAGGAAATAAACCATTTGAACCCTTGACTTTGCGTGACTAATTTGCCAGAATCCTATTGGCTGAGAACAGATCAAATTTTGAAGCGAAAATTTTCTTTACAAAATTCGAATGACTGAGCAGGAACAACAAGAATTTTATGAGCTACCACCATTTTCATTAACGTACGAAGGAAACAAATTTGATTTATTCAATTCTTTATCTGACAGTAATGTTCTGCTTTTCGGGGAAGACTATGTCCCACAGACCATAGATATTCCAATTAGCAGTGATGAGGAACTTTATTCTTCAGTTTTATATGAATCCGCAATCATTTATTTAGTTTTGGAGTTAAAGAGCATGCTAGGGATTGTTAACACGGACGTAATAGTTAAATTCCCACAGCTTGATTTAGAAATTCACGAGGTAATCGGATTTTAACTCTAGGATATATCTGTACTGAAAAAGTTGACTTGTAATGACGTATATCACTATTGGGTAAAGTTGGCTCATTCTCAAGGTATTTCAGAAAGTGAAATGGAACCACTTCAAATTGTTTTACAAAAGGTAATTTCTTGTTAATAGTAGCATAATAATTGCATAAAAGATCGCATAACTTTCCTGCATTATTTGGGGGAAAAGGGAAGCGATGTTGCAAACCCTATACTTGTAGAAGACTCTGAAGTGGAACTTCACTATTCTGATGATTCTGTGGATTCTGTCGACGATCTTTCTGGAGACCATGATGATTTAACTACTGAAAAAATTGAAAAAGTAGTTGAAATTATTGACGTTGTTGAAAAAGATCAATTGGCTGAGGAATTGATTACTGAGGAAAATGAAATTGCTGATGATTTGATTTATGATGATGGCGAAACTTTAGCGAGCGGGACTGAAACTCACAAAGTTGATAAAGCCCTGGTGAAAGCAAAAGATGTCGACCAAGCCGAATCTGCTAACCCAATTGCCCTTCCTAATGTTGAATTGTCAACCCAATCTAACAATACAAATATTGTTGTGACGACTGATAACGCAGAAAATGATTTGGTTGGCGGTAAAGTTTCAGACTTGGAGAATATTAATACAGAAAAGAGAGAGCTCGAGCTAACGACAGAAGGTATTTTTTTACTAATTGTAGTTTCAAATAAGCGCATTAAAGTATAGTATAACCTTTTTCTCTACTAATCAACCTAGGTCATATCCATTTATCACCATTTGTGTAAACAAATAAATATATTACAAATTATATGCCAACTACCCCTTTTTCTTTGTTCCACTGTTCGATTTCTTTAAGATAGCTTGGTGAGACGGATGGTCGAATGATTTTCATTGCATTCTGAAAGTCAGTGTAGTTGATTGGTCTAATTTCATCGCTATCAACCGTCATTAGTTTTCTACCTAATCCTCTAATAGGTCCAAGTGCTGCTTCTTTAGCAAGAGCCGTGATATCAGAAGCAGAGTATCCATCCAGTGCCTTTGCAAGATAATTAATTTCGTTTCCGCTCAAAGAATGGGTAGTACCTTTCAACAAATGCGATATTAATGCTTTTCTTGTTGATAATTCGGGTAGCGGGATGTAGATTCGTTTCACCATTCGACGAAGAGCAGCTTGGTCTAATTCTTGCGGTCGATTTGAAGCGGCCAACAATAATATCCGTTCATTAGAACCAGAACCAATTCCATCAAACTGAAGCAAGAATTCTGTTTTCAATCTACGAGAGGCTTCATGCTCACCCTCTGATCTTTCGGTTAAAATAGAATCAATTTCATCGATAAATATAATTGAGGGTTGTAGCCTATAATTAACACTAATGCTACTCTCTTGCCATTTCAAAGAGTGCTTTTACCAACTTTTCACCATCCCCATAATTCTTTGAAGTTAAAGTGGACGCAGAGATGGCAAAAAATCTAGCTTTGGATTCCGTAGCTACAGCTTTTGCCAACATGGTTTTCCCTAAGATTAACAATAGATACCCGTTCCTGGTGGGCCAAAAAGTAGCACTCCTCTTGCAGGTTCTCTTAACCCAGTGAACAACTCTGGACGCAAATAGGGTAAAACTACAATTTCGTGCAAAGCTGATTTCGCTTGTTCAAGACCAACAATGTCCTCCCATTTTACGTTAGGTTTCGACACTAAAATTTCATCCAGGATATGGTGAGCTAGTGCTACAGACGCAGGATCCCGTGGTCGTTGCTTTGCTCTAATTTCTACCGGAGATTTGGCTTGAACAGTGTTTTTTGATATCAGTTCATTCAGCCTTTTTTCAAATTGGTGCAGGTTTCTCTCTATTTTTGCGTTCAGTGTTTCTGAGCCAGATCTTAAATTGAGAACTCGTTTCAATTCTGCGATTCCTTCCTTGTAGTATTCAATTGCCTGGTCGATATTTCCATTGCGCTCTTCGATATCTAAACCTGCTGACAGCAATTTATATGCTTTGTCCGCCAAGACTTTGGGTTGCGCTGTTTCCATTTCGAAATTTGGAAAAAGTTGAAGCAGCTGGCACATAACAAAACCCATTAAAATTCCATTAACAAGATTCTTTATAGCAAATTCATTTCAAATGTTATTGGAATGCCACTCCAGCAAACAGTTTCAAATGCAGAGCAATAAACATCAACCCAAACATTAAAGTTGAATAAAGCACATTTAACACTACAAATAGATCTGGTAAATGCGCAGGTGGCATTGTGAAAAATTCCAAGCCGTGTAGGACGAGCATTGGGATATAAGTTACCTAGAATTAACTTTACATTACCAGCACAAAATATTTCAATTTCCCACTGTTGTGCCAGGCTGATAAAGTCAATGAATTCCACAGTATGAGAACTGCGACGTACGCTAGAACAAGCTGATCCTTCTTCAACAATGGGAAAAGAGAAAACATAGCAACATTATTGAACCAAATACTTAGCAGCGGAAATTCATGATACATGACTGTAACGATTAGTAGTGGAAGTAGAATTGATTTTTCATGAACTTGGAATGAAAACAAGAAAAACCCAAGTGAGGTGATTGCCAGAGATGAGATAAATTTGCTAGCAGTGGGTTTGTAAAACAGGTATAGACAAGATGGTAGTACCACTGATAAGGTAGTTCCTATGCTCATCTTTATCAATTCGTCCAAGCTATACAGGTTTCGTAATTTAACTACAACTGAAAGTGCACACCAAAAGTTTGCCACTTTATCTTCGTACAGCCCTCTTGCAACTGGGAATACTCTGTGAAATACCTGTAAAAGTCCGTCAAGATTTAGCTCTAGGGTATTCCAATGAACGGCGAATGGGGCTAAGATTAATCCAAATGTAAATATAACAGTAATTCCAACTGATATCAACAATCCAGTTCCGCGAATAACTCCTTTTTGAATACATAATCCCTTTGATTAGCTGGATTTACCAGTATGTAGAAAAACACTGGGAGAGCATAAAATAGTGCCATCTGCTTAAACATTAGAGCGCAACAAAATGCGACACTGCCTAATAGATATCTTTTTTGAATCAAGAGAACAAAAGCCCATAAACTGAACCCAAGCATTGCAGAATTATATTGAAAATGTCCGTGATCGATAATCAAGAGCCCAGGAAATAATATCAAGACTGAAACTATGGTATTCTATCGTCAGATCAATGTGTTACGCTTTTTGATCCTCCTCCAAAAGTGTGTCTTCCCAACTCAAGAACCGCAGGCACATAAATCAACAATTCTGTCACCAATGATGTTAATCTCATAAATAGTTTGACTTCAGGTGTTTCCAGTCCCCTTGACGTATCCAGTGCAACCCAGCTAGGATTGATTATAAAAGCACTAGATTTAAATAAAGTTACATCTTTCCAAGTATAAAAGAATGAAATGCTGTTAAAGGCGGATAATCCAATCCCCAGTACTGTAAATCATAGTAATACCATTGTGAAATATCCAAACTGCTTGTGATTTCAATCCAATGTCTTTGAGCTTCAAAATCGCCATACATTGGCGGTGTTCCTTGTCCAGAATGGCCGTGTAATCCAACTGCCCATTTGATTATAATTCCAAATAATACGATCAACAAGTTTGGAATTTTTGGGATTTCCATTTCGGTTTCAAACTTTTTATTTTTTTTTGTTCAACAGAAAAACAAATGTAAGAAAAGACTGATTATTAGGAGTTCTAGAATCGTCGTAAAGAATTTACCAAAGTATATAACCAGCGAGCGGCTGAAGAAACATTTTGGAGCAAAAGGGACAATTACGGATATTAAACTAGTGAAGACCAAGGATGGAGTTTCTAGACGGTTTGCTTATATTGGTTACAAGACTGACCAGCAAGGACTTGACGCAGTGGAATATTTCAACAAGTCATTCATCGACACTTGTCAAATTGAAGTGCAAGTTGCAAAGTCAATTGGCGATGAGACTATTGACAGACCATGGAGTAAATATTCAACGGGAAGTTCGGCATTTCAAAAAACATTAAATAAGAATGAGCCAGCAAAGGTTGAAGACGCTGAAAAGAAACTCAACCCAAAGCAATTAAAGTTTTTAGCTGATATTGAAGAGGATGATGGATTGAAGGAATTCTTGGAGGTAATGCGGCCAAGAAAAGCAGCACAGAACAGGGCATGGGGCAACGACGATGTAGTAGCAGCTCACGCCAACAAGCATGATACCATTACCCCTCTTTTACCTAAAGACAAAGATGATGATTTATACGAGGAATTACCTAAAGGATTATCAGATGACGATGAAGAATTAGATGAGACACCAAATGAAGATACTAAGGTTGCATTTGATTCCTCCTTGTCCGATATGGACTATTTGCGAATGAAAATGAAGGGCTCCAAACCAGAAAAGTCAGAGGAGCAAACTGCCGAAAAACCAGAAACAGTAAAGATTCACCCTGGAAGGTTAGCTCTATTACAAGAAGTAGGGGCGGTTGATACATCAGAGGTCGTTAACAGGTACGAGGCCCCAAAAGAAATTCAAGAATTGGTGCCCCAAACTGAGGAAGTAGTCGCAGAGCAGTATTTTGAAGAAGAACCATCCCCGGATTTAATAGCAGATACTGGAAGGATTATGGTGCGCAACTTGGCGTATTCCTGCACTTATGAGGATTTGGAAGAGCATTTCAAGAAATTTGGTCCAATAGCAGAGGTACTATGACTATTTATTCTAGATTCATCTTCCGATTGACAAAATCACAAAAGAATCCAAAGGGTATGCTTTCATTATGTATGTACTTCCAGAAAATGCATTCGCAGCCTTCAGCAAGTTAGACAAGTCAATCTTCCAAGGAAGAATTTTAGAAATAGTTGCTGCAAGAGAAAAACCAAAGACAGAAGAAGAGGTTCCAACGGGACCTCAATCATTCAAGTCTAAAAGAGAGGCAGAAAAGAAAGCTGCATCTTCAAACGATTTCAACTGGAATAGCTTGTTTATGAACAGTGATGCTGTAGCAGAAGCAATGGCTAGAAAACTGGGTGTGAAAAAGAGCGAAATATTAGATGCCGAGAGTGATAATATGGCTGTCCGATTGGCTTTGGCAGAAACAAATATTATCAATGAAACAAAAGAGTACTTAAGGGAAGAAGGGGTTTCGCTAGATGCCTTTACCTCCAAAAAACAAAGGTCCAATACTATTATCCTTGTCAAAAACATTCCTAGTTCCACTGAAGAGGAAGAATTGCGCGAATTGTTTGGGAAATTCGGAACTCTAGGGAGAGTTCTTCTTCCGCCAGCTAGAACTCTTGCAGTTGTGGAATTTCTCGAACGAAATGAAGCAAAGGTGGCCTTTAGAAAGCTTGCATACAGCAAATTCAAAAATTTGCCGTTGTATCTGGAATATGCCCCAGTTGGAACTTTTGTGAAGGAATATGACGCGGAAGAAGATGCCAAACAGAGAAAAATTAAAGCGAACAAGAATTTAGTGAAAATCGATGAAAAAGAAGAACCGGAAGACGTTGCGCCGGCAGCTACAGTGTTTGTAAAGAATTTAAATTTTAAAACCACTGATAGTGGATTAAAAGCTGCCTTTGAAGTGATGAATGGGCTTCGAAGTGCAAGGGTGTCAACAAAAATTAACCCAAAACAGCCTGGCATCAAGCAATCAATGGGATTCGGCTTTTTGGAATTCAATACTAAGGAAGAAGCAATGGAATGTATCAAAACCATGCAGGTACTATATATCTCACGGGCAGAAATTCAATTTAGATGGTCATGAGTTGCAGCTCAAATTTTCAAATGCAGTTGGAAAAGCTTCAACAAATAGAAAGAGGAATGCTACCAATGCTGAAGAACGAGAGCCTTCCACGAAGCTGCTGGTTAGAAACTTGCCATTTGAAGCTACAAAAAAAGACTTGAAGCAGTTGTTTTCGTAATATTTTTTAATATTAGATCGTGTGGTACATTAAAAACTGTTCGTATTCCTAGAAAATTTGATGGGCAGCATAGAGGGTTTGGTTTCATCGAGTTTTTGACAGCCCAAGAAGCAAAAACTGCGTATGATACTCTAGGTGCTACTCACTTGTACGGTCGGCATTTGGTGATAGAGTGGGCCAAAGATGAAGAAAATGTGGATGAAATGAGACAAAAGACTGCAAAAGCATTTGTCAAGGACGGAAATAAGAAAAGAAGGGTAGAAATGGAAGGCGAAATGGAAGAATCTTATGACTGATTTTATTTAATAAAAGGAAAAAAGTTGAATCCTAGCAAAGTTTTATTGGGACAAGAACTGTGACGATATAAATGCGGCCAGTGCCAAGAGTACACAAAGCAAGACACAGTTCACCATGAATTTGTCTCCCTTCATAACCTATTTTTAAGCATAAATTACCCCATCCAGGGCTTTTTTGAGCGATACGTTGATATTATCAACATGATCCAAATTTGCTTCGACTTTCTTATCAATGCGCTCCAAGTTTTCATTTTGTCTATCCAATTCTTGTCCCATATCTATTGCGATATCTCGCAATTTGGCCACACCTTGTCCAAGTTGATTAACCTCTTCGTCCTATAATCAGCGACTTTGTACAATTTCTTTGTTTCTGTTTTTGATTGCTTTCATATCCTCTTCAGCATCAATATCTGGCAGGTCTGTATGCGTGAAAATATCTTGTTCTTGACCGCCTTCATTAATGGCAATTACCTTTTCCCATATTAGCGTATAGATTATTATTAGTTGCGCCATTCAGTAATTCTACTCGTTCTCCAGCATGCGCATCCGCGATTCTCCTCTTTTCTAGGTGTTCAACCTCCTCGATATGTTGTTTACATAGTTGAACAATCTCCTTATGCTCTGCAACTTTTGCAGGGTCTTTTGGCTTTTTCTTTGTTTTAAATTAATTTACTTTCTTTGCTTCCTTGTCATAAATCGCCTCCATTCTTGTAACGGATTCCTTTACACTTTTTATCATTACACGTATTCTATAAGATGCTTCTGCAGATTCTGTAGTAGTCCCTCCATTCTTGGTAGCTGCTTCTCTGTCTTTTAGCGCCTACATTAAAGTAATTTACTTCGCGAATTGCTTTCATATCTGTGTGGACCTTCTTTTTCAACCTAGTGAATTCATCTAATCCAGCTTCAGCTGCACTTTCTTCTTGAGCTTGCGGTGCGCAAGCTTTATATATTACTTCTAGCCGCTTGTGGGCATCTCTCATAGACGACATTTTGGTGTTGTTTGATAAAACGAAACGCGTGGAAAGTAAATTCAAGACATAATTCATACGGTGATACTTTGTTTATCCTAAACTCTTATTCTATATCATAAAATAGCTTGGCAGGCTAAACTGTCTGTACATATAATATTTAGAGGAAATTACAAGTTATGAGTTGGTGGATTGCTTTGTACCAATTGGTCTTTGCGCTTATTCACCAATGAATATTTTCCAAGGTTCAATATTTTTGGCTATGCATTATGGTTGCACAAGAATTGGATTGTTTTGAAGCTGGAAACTCTTTTTCCAGCCTTTGTAATAGCTTGAAATAGCTTTTTTGATACATTGCCAGTCTTAATCGAGGGTGATTTAAAGAGTTTGGCTTTGAGTTCCCAGTGCTTTGTGTCAACACTTCTTTGGAACTATTCCAAAGCGGTTGATCTTGCTGAGCCACAAAGATCCTACCTTAGCCTTTCACATCAATCCGCAGTATAGATGCCACAATAGCCGCATTAAAGCGCTATCGCATGGCCAACACTTCTCCAAACGTCGAACAAGTAGCACAGCCATTATTGATTTTAGTTATAAAGAATCAATTTTGCAGTGATGACAGGTTTGTCAATGAGTACGAAAAGTAAAACTCCTAGCCCAAAAATTGTCAAAAATACTCCAGATCTAGTGCGAAAGCCATTGAATGCGTAAGCTTACCGGTAATCATAGGTTCTTTCTGTACAAGCAAAGTAGAAAACAAGAAATCATAATCCAGTATGGAGTGAAACGTAACTGCGACATAGTACGACGAATCTAATGCTAGTCTAAAATTGCTTCTGAAATGTGGAAGAACGAGAATGAAGAAATCAAGAACGCATTTACGAAGCAAGCTGAAATTGCTTACAAAGAGCACAAGGAAAAGTATCCTGACTTTATGTAAGTCAATGATTAATCAAAGATGGCCTTCAAAAGGCAAAAAGTTTAAAGAATCTCGAATGAAGCCAAATCTGAAGCTGGAAACTGATGTCAGTACTTTTCAAATCGATGACTTTACGACCGGCTGGACTCCTAGCCCTTCAAGTTTCAATGTGCTCTTTTTCGAAGACGCTCCAAGATCTGCCTAATCCACTGTTCATAATTGTTATATAATCAAATCTAATATTGTCTTATATATTTTTTATTTGCAATGCTCCCTTTCCCACCTTTTAATTGGATATCCTTGTACTGTCCCGTCATTCCAAGGACCGATATCCAACTTGCTTCCACAGCCCCCTTCGCAATTACATTCACCTCCATATTCCACTGGTAGTTGCTTGTGATCAATATACTTTAATAAGGTATCTTGATAGTTTGAGCCCAGAATAGTGACTTTGGATATAGTTCTTGGATCCAACATTAGTTTGACTATGGACCATATAACTGTGAAAAAATATGGTGCGTTTATCACGATACACTTTCCGAGACAGTCAGGGTAAAAGCTGGATGTAATGCTGGACAGCTTTGTCAACGCATTTCTGATTTCATTAAATTGGTACATAGTGACCCCTTCCACATCAATTATTTGACATATCGTCTGAATGTTGCTTTTATGTTTTGCCGAACTTGCTTTGCATCTGTAATTTTCCGTCTTCTCTAGTTCGAATATATGGTTTTTGAGCAATCGATCTTCCGTAGTTGCGTTTAGCAAATCTTGCAGATTTAAATATTTTGTTGATTGGATCAATATCGGCCGACCCGCCTTGTCTGTTTTATGCCAGTATGCAGGGAATATCTTGTATACATCCCAAACTTCTTCAAATACAAAGTTATCTATTATATCTTCCACATTGATGGATTCTTTCCACTCATCTGCTTCAATAAGCTTTTTTTCCGCCAACTCTACATGCAAATTCCTTGCTCGTAAGAATTTGACTAATCGACTATCATGGTGAATTCTGGAATCATATCTATTTCTTGCTACCAGCGATTTTCGTAAAGCATGGATGGCATGTTTTTCTTTTGGTGTCATTTGCAGTGAAATTTTTTTGATATGTTTGCAAAAGGGCAAGCTCAAAGGGAAGCTTACTCCGAATTGAAAGCCCTATACCCGGATGCCGATACTCTATGGCTAAAGCAATGTGTTCGGCATTACAATTCGCAAGACTCTGGAGAAATTGTTCAACTAATTACAGAGAAAATAATGGAGAGACAGTTTGGAACATATCCAAAGAGACTAGATCCGCTCATCAAACCAAACCATGATCTGCTAGAGATTGTTGAAAGGTAGCATATGCTAATGCAGATTCCCTGATTGTGATATTGCGCATGTGCGGAATGAAATATTGAAACACAAGTCCAACACCATCTACAATGTCACTGAATCGCTGTTATTGCAAGCAAGCAGAAGCGGATATCCAAAGAGAAAAGAAATTTCTCTATTAAGAGAAGAAGAAATGTTTAGAGATCCAGAATACATCATTGGGACTAAAAGCCGCTTAATGAATATGGTAATCACATTCTCAACTAGTTTCCTTACCATTGGGAATTGACAATACAAGCAATCATGGCAGAAAATAACAACAATTTTACAATGGCAAAAGCCAAATTGGAACAAAATCAAGTGAATCTGTTTTGGAAAACATTGCCGTTTACAAAGAGGAGAAAGGATTTCACCAACACAAAAGAGATGAATCACCCGTCATTGTTGGCAGAAATTCATCTGTTGGAAAACATGGATACGGTGGATGATATTGTAGTAGCCGAAAAATTTAACGCAATTGAATATGAGAGCAACAATCAGTGGATATCATGCCAATGTTGTTTTTCTGATTGTACTTTTGAGGATTTGGTTTCTTGTGAAGACAGTCATTTGTTTTGTAAAACTTGTATTGACAGATCAATTACTATTGGAATGTATGACACTGGATCAGTAAGGGGAAGGCCTTTGAAATGCATGTCCTCAGAGATCACATGCGAAGCAATAATACCAGATGGTTCAATCCAAAAATGCGTTTCTCCAGACTTGTATGAAAATTATCAGTCAACTATTACAGAAAGAATAATCAAGGAATCTGGAATTTCAATTATTCAGTGTCCTTTTTGCAAATATGTCGAAGAACAACCAGAACGCTCCAGTTTGCGAAATGTGAAAGCAGCCCTTCAGTTTCTCTACCTACACTGGAGAGAAGCACTGTGGATATTAGCAACTATTACTGGAGTTATAATTTCAATGTTTTCGAGAAATATTTTTGAAACCACGTATTTTTATTGTATAGCCTGTGTATTACTAAAAAACTTTTATACTAAATTTGAAATAGAAATTAATAGGAAACTTAAATCCATCCCAATACCCCATATCCTTCGCTTTGATTCCCCGCTAATATTGAATTGCAAAAACCCAAAGTGCCGCACAGCATCCTGTGTGGAATGTCAAAAACAGTGGTTCCCTCTTCATAGATGTCATGAACAAGAGCATGATTCTTTGCGACTCCACGTTGAATTGGCAATGAGTCAAGCTCTCATTCGTACAGTAATTTTCTATTGATGTAGTGCCCAAATTGTCAAATTAGATTCAGTAAACTGGACGGTTGCAACAAAATGACTTGCCCATATTGTAAATACGAAATGTGCTATGTGTGCAGACAGGATATTAGAATTGAAAAATATTCGCACTTTTGTGAGGTAAGCTTAGTATTCACACAGCATTTCAGAATTGTTCCAGGGTCTAAATGCACTGAATGTAAGAAATGCGACCTTTATCAGAAGGAAGCGGATGCTCAAGTTGTGAAAATGGCCGCCATTGAAGCTGAAAAGGAATGGAGACAGCTAAATCCTGAGGCTGCCCAAATTATATAATTTGGAATAAAAATATTTTATTAAACATTTAAATCAACTTTCTTTAAGCCTTTTTCCAAAATATCCTTGAATGGTAATAATGCAGGCTCAACTTCGCTGTTCAAAAATCTGTCAACTTGTTGCGGTGCTCTTCCAGTAAATGTTTTAGGGTCTAAAAGCGCATCTAATTGGCCGACGATTGGTTGGAAATAAGGTGTGTTTTTGACTCTTTCGATTAAATCGTTTTGCTTTCCAAGTTCCTTTACCTGTCGTGCAGCTTGATGAGACAAAACTCTAATTTCTTCGTGACAAACTTGACGATCTCCACCAGCTTTAACCATAGCCATGATAATGTTTTCAGTTGCCATAAATGGAAGCTCTTGAGCAATTCTTCCGGCAATTACGGAAGGATATACAACCATTCCGTCGAAAATATTTTGTAAAAGGGATAATACAATGTCGGCAGTCAAGAAGGCTTCAGGGATACTAATTCTTCTGTTGGCAGAGTCGTCCAAAGTTCTTTCCAACCACTGGGTAGCTGCGGTCTGAGCAGCGTTACCGACAACCGTCATTAAATGACGCGAAAGGGAACATACCCTTTCACATCTCATGGGGTTACGCTTGTAAGCCATAGCAGAGGAACCAATTTGATCCTTTTCAAATGGTTCTTCAATTTCTTTAAGGTGCGCTAGCAATCTAATATCTGTTGCAATTTTGTGAGCAGTCGCACCAAAAGAAGCAAGGGCATTTAATACATCATAATCAACTTTACGGGTGTATGTTTGTCCGGTGACTAGGAACGCAGACGGGAATCCATTCATTTCAGTTACCAATTCGTCCAACTTTTCAACCTTATCGTGATCACCGTCGAACAAAGCCAAGAATGACGCTTGAGTTCCTGTGGTACCCTTAACACCTCTAAATCTCAAATCAGCTTTTGCTCGGGAAATGTTTCTAAGATCCATTAAAAGCTCTTGCAGCCATAAACATGCTCTTTTACCGACCTACAGTTATATTATAAATACTGTTGTCAACTGGGCAGGTTGAAAGTGAGTGAATCCAAGAGTTGGGAGTTCCTTGTACTTTTCGGCAAAGTTGGCGAGAGTGCGGATGGTTCCGGCTAATTTTGGAATAATAATATCCAATGCATCTTTAATCATGATCAATTCAGAGTTGTCGGTGACAAAGCAGGAAGTTGCACCTAAATGAATAATCGGAGCTGCTAATGGAGCTGCTACACCAAAGGTGTGAACATGAGCCATCACATCGTGTCTTCTCTTCTTTTCTTCTTCCTGGGCAAGAGCGTAGTCAATATTTTCCAAGTTGGCTTTCATTTGGTCAAGTTGCTCTTGAGTAATTTCCAATCCAAGTTGCTTTTCAGCAGTAGCAAGTGAGAGCCAGAGCTTTCTCCATGTACCAAATTTCTTATCATCGCTAAAGTTGTAGGCCATTTCCGGCGAAGCATAACGAGAGGTTAACGGAGAGTTATATCTTGAATGAGCAGACATTTTTACAAAAAAAATCACAAGAGCCCTGATGAAAATCAGAACGGCTGACTTTGGTTAAACAAATAAAAAAGCCGCTGCCATATGCTCTACATACATACTTGAAAAATATCATGCTAGCTTACTTTTCATTATCCCTGAGCTTAAAATTTCCGATATGAAGCGTGGTCCAATAAAATTCCTCCATCAAATTTTTGCTCTGAAAAGCAAATGGCATCTTTCGAAGAGATTGAGGTTAGAATTTATAACTGATCTTTCAGGACAAAACCGGAGTTCGATTATCATGGAACGCTTGGCCAACCTCTAGGATTGAAGCAACAAGGATGGTTGTACCTATTGCAGCAATGTACACCCCATTAAAAGAGCGTGAAGGAGTTAGAGCATTTCAATATGAACCAATCGTATGTAAATCTTGTCGCGGTGTACTTAACCCTTGCTGGTAATTTATATATTTAAATAGTCAACTGGATTTTAGAGGAAAGATTTGGACTTGTGCGCTTTGTTTTACTCGCAATCAGTTACCTCCACATTATGCAGAGATATCTCCGAATCAACTACCTCCAGAAGTAATGCAAGATTTTTTGACAATGGAGTACAGATTGAATAAACCGCCAGCCGGGCCCCCAGTGTTTGTTTTTGTGGTAGATACATGCTTGAGAGAAGAGGACCTCAAGTCTCTAAAAGATTCCCTGATTGTATCAATCAACTTGCTACCTCAAAATGCACTTGTTGGGTTGGTAACATTTGGCACTATGGCTCAAGTTCATGAAATTGGATTTGGCGATTGTCCAAAATCTTACGTTTTCAGAGGAAGTAAGGAATACACAGGCAAACAAATTCAGGAAATGCTTGGTCTGGCTGGAGGTGCCCAAAGACCTCAGCCATTTAGAGGTGGTCCTGGTGCAGTACCCCAACAAGCTCCTGGGTATGCAAGGTAAGAGCAAAATAATTTAGATTTTTGCAACCTGTTGCTGAGTGTGAGTTTAATCTCACAACAATTCTAGAACAATTACCTCTTGACCCATGGCCTGTCGCAAACGACAAGCGTCCTCTCAGATGCACAGGAACTGCAATGTCAGTTGCAATTGGGTTGGTGGAGGTAGCTTTAAAGTAACCATAGTCTTGCTTCCAAAGCACTAGCTCTAGAATTTTGCTATTTTCTGGTGGTGCAGCAACTGAAGGACCGGGTATGATTGTAAGTCCAGAACTCCGAGAAGCAATTAGATCACATCACGACCTGGATAAAGATACTGCTAAGCATTGGAAAAAAGCTCAGAAGGTAGTTTCTATTTGACACAGTTTTATGATGGATTAGCTACCAGATGCACTGAAAAGAGTATCTCAGTTGATATATTTGCTGGATGTTTAGATCAAATTGGTTTAATGGAAATGAAAAATCTTGTGAATTCTACAAATGGATTCATCGTTCTTGCTGATTCATTCTCATCGACAGTATTCAAACAATCGTTCACCAGACTGTTCAACAAGGATGCAGATGGATTCTTGAAATTAGGCTTCAATGCAACTGTTGAAGTACAAACCTCCAAAGAATTAAAGGTTTGCGGATTGATTGGTCCAGCAATATCTGCAAACAAGAAAGGAGCCTGTGTAGGAGAAACCGTAATTTCATATTGATGCCTAGGAAATTGGTATTTCTGGAACAAACTCCTGGAAACTTTGCGGAATTACCCCTACAACAAGTGTTGGTGTATACTTTGAAGTAGCATCTCAAGTTCAGAATTTCAATCCTGGGACTTATGGCATTATTCAATTAACCACATTATATCAGCATGCAGATGGATCGCATAGGTTACGTGTTACTACTATTCCTCGAGTTTGGCAAGAACCAACCAACCCTACAATTCCAGCTTCATTTGACCAAGAAGCTGCAGCAGTTTTAATGACAAGAATTGGGGTGTTCAAATCAGAAGTTGATGATGGGCCTGATGTAATGAGATGGATGGATCGTATGCTAATTAGAGTGGTAGTTCGTTTTTTAATTTAGTGTCAACGATTCGGTACATTTGTGAAGGATGATCCTCATTCATTCCAATTGGCACCAAACTTTTCTATTTACCCTCAGTTTATGTTCCACCTTCGTCGTTCAAACTTTCTACATGTATTCAACAATTCACCTGACGAAACCACATACTATCGAAATGTATTAAACAGAGAAGATGTCAACTCATCGTTAATCATGATACAGCCAACATTGATGTCATATTCGATGGAAGCTCCGCCACAACCAGTCCTACTAGATTCTATCTCCATATTACCAAATGTATGTTTGCTCCTGGACACTTATTTCCAAGTTTTGGTTTGGCACGGTGAAACAATCGCTGCATGGAGAAGAGCAAAATATCATGAAGATCCAACCTATGCCGCATTCAAGGAAATGTTGCAAGCACCTGTTGATGATGCGAACGTAAAGTTTGGCTAACTTTAGGAAATTTTAGCGGACAGATTCCCTATTCCACGTTATATTGAGTGTGATCAAGGCGGTTCGCAAGCAAGATTCTTGCTTGCAAAGGTTAATCCTACACAAACCCATGCAAATGCTGGGCAATATGGTGCTGGCGCAGGGCAAACAATTGCGACTGATGATGTTAGCTTGCAAGTCTTTATGGAGCATTTGAAGAAACTAGCTGTAGCTACCTCGTAATAAATTGAATGCATATGACTATTTTTCATATTGTGCCTTGTGCTTTGTGCTACCACAGAATCCCTCCATACACAAACGCCGAATGCAGTTTCATTTGGTTGAAACAAACTAAAATGCTATTAAGATGAAATATTTACAATCTCCAATATTCTAATGAGTCACTTTTTGATCAAGTGCTGGTGAGCTGCGAGCCGCAACTTTTAATTAAATAAATTTCCGAACGACGCATCCCAACCAAGAAAAAAAAGTCAAAAAATAATGGGGCGTGGAATTCTAATATTAGTGGGAATACCAATAATACTATTGATATTCGAAGCAATTAAAGTAGTAAATGAAGTGCTATCATTGAATCTACCCGTTGCAGGATTTGGTTTGACGCTTGTTACCATCTTTTTCTATTTAACCGACCGATTCTGCAATTCAGTACATTTGCGGATGATGGAATTTATATCCCCAGCTGGAAATTTCTTCTTCAGCTACTTTCAAATGTACTACATTCCAGCACTTGTTACTATTCCAAAATATGCTATTTATCTAGAAGGAGGAGACATCCTGAAATCAGCAGGAATTATAGTTCTTGGAGTGCCAATTAATATGATACTAGGAGGTTTAGCAGTGTATCCGTTTTTGACTGCATTACCAGAAGATCGACCACGGCTTGAAAGTGTCCATGTAGATAGGTCTGAAATTGCCGTTGAAGATGATACGCAGCATGAAAAAAAGAAGCTAAAGATTATTCGAAAGGTAATTGCAAATGTACTGAATTCCTTTGAGTATCTGCTAGCTGCCTTGATTGTTTCGTTTCTGGTCTCGCTGCTGGTACTCTACTGCTCAACGCCCAATTCTAAACTTGAATACTTTTCGCTTCAATTTACTTTGTTATTTTCACTACTATTGTTTTACAAATCATTCTGGAAGTTGCAGTACAAGATATTTGAAATATCACCATTCGTGTCAATACTGTGTCATCCAACTTTAGTTACAACCATAGTAGAGATGGTGCTTGTATATTTGATTGGCTTGATGATCAACAAATCCTACGTTGAGGTAGCAACTTTGTTTTTCGGTGGAGGCAAATTTGACCTGAAGCACATTGGCAACTACACTACCGTTGGGGATGTGCTGCTGTACTTGCTAAATGTAACAGTAATGTGTCTCTGCTTTCCTGTTTACGCCAAGAAAAAACAAATGATTTCTAAATTTGTCCCTTTATTTGGAGGTTGCTTATTAATGGCAGCCTTTAATCTTGTAACAATCATAGCAGTATGCAACATGCTTCAAGTTACACCATATGTTGCCGAAGCGCTAGTATTTAAAAACATTCCAACTCCCATTGCAGTGGGAGATGCTGGGTTTATCGGGGCAATTCCTGGACTTTGTGGGTTCGCAAGTGTTTTATCTGGAATTTTTGGGGCAATTCTTTACAAACTCTACAAGCATCTAAGATATAAAAGTGGAGTCCAATTAGGAATCTCAATTGGGACTAGCTCTCATTTATTTGGTATGTACGCACTCTCGATTTCCGACACAGAATCTTCCGCGTTTGCTTTCCTGACTTTTGTCTTGACTGCAGTTTACTACGACTTTGCACTGTCTTATATCAACATTCGTTATTTCCTCACTAGAGGATAAACTCAATAAATATTATATTATTTGCACATGCTTTGCATAATAATCCAAGTTGACATGTGGATGCAATATTATGCAAAGCACGAAAAAGTACCCCAATTATTTTGATCAAGGAATGAAATTATTCAAACGCAGGTTTTGCTATTTCAAAATCATACCAGATTATGCTGAATGGAGAGATCAAAAGCTGAGAACTGTCAGCGAATCAAATGTTAGAGCAGACAGACATCACTTTGACGTACACTACAAAGTCCTTCAAAGACGTATTTGATGCTGATCGTAGATACTGTAGATTTTCTACATCCTCAAAGAAATTTTTGGTACAAACACAACTTTTATTCGGACATGACTTCTTCCGAAGAATGTGTAATTATCATTTAACTTAGGTGAAGGCTGATGATGTCAACACTTCAATAAGTGACTTGCAGAGCGTCTGTGCAAAGGTGTTTGAAGATGGATTTAAAAAATAAACTTTGCTTTTTCATGACTGTTCCTTCACGATCTGTATTCACACTGGGTGTTGATGATGACCTACTCAAAGAGATTGAACAGCAAGGATTCTATACAGTAAAAGATTTGACGGAACGGTGGTCAAGTACTATGAATTTAATCAGGCTTGAATTTACCTCTTGAAAAGAAACTCTTTTTACAAAAGTTGATGAATGGTAATATATTTTGATGTAGAAAAGAAACCAAAGCTTTCGGCATGGAATGCGCTTCAGCGGGATGTACTTGCAATTAGTACAGGGAGCAGTGAGCTCGACAAAATCCTTGGAGGAGGAATCAAATTGGGTAATGTTATAGAATTGGTTGGTTTAGCAGGAATAGGAAAGACCCAATTATGCATGCAATTATGCGCTAATGTGCAATTATCACCAATCAATGGAAAAGCGTTTTATATTGACACTGAAGGAAGTTTTATGGCATCGAGATTTTCACAAATAGCAAGCGCTTCTATTCCAGATGCAGATCTTGAAACTATAATGACAAATGTAACCATCGCCAAGATATTCTCCATGCAAGAATTACTAGCATCGATTAATTTATTGCAAGAGTGTTTGGAATATGACGAGTCGTTGAAACTGATTGTGATTGATAGTATTGCATTTCACTTTAGATCCTTTGTTAGCGATTTAATTGAAAGAACGAGAATATTAAATACTATTGCGGGAAAATTAAGACAGTTGGCAACCGAATATAATGTGGCAGTAAGGATATTCTAACCAAGATTGTAATTACCAATCAAATGACTACAAAAATTATGGAAGATGGGAGATCGAGACTAGTTCCGTCTCTTGGTGAGAGTTGGGCTCATGCGTGTACAGAAAGACTGCTGTTATTGTGGTACCAAGAATGCAGGAATGCGTGGTTGTGTAAATCCTCCAATTGTGAAGAGAATATGGTTAGATACACTATAAAACAAGAAGGAATTAGAGATGACGAGTAAAATATGAATAAATCTATTGATTTTCTTCGGACAAAAGATCATAAACATTGGTAGTTGACTTTTTTGCTTTTGGCTTGTCGTCTCTTTTTCCTCCAAAAGCATTGTAGCGTTTGTCTTCAGCAGGAGTTGGGTTGGCTTGAGGATTAACTGGCTCTTTCCTACGCCAAGATCCAACAGGCACATGGTCCTGTTTCTTTTTAACTTCAACAAATTTGTTCTTTTTCTTTTCATCTTCCTTTTCTTTCAATTCTTTTTCTTTGCGTTCCTTTTCCTTTTCGGCTTCTCTAGCAGCTCTTCTTTCTTCAATTGCATGTTGAATAGCATTTTCATCACGAGGGGCAGCTTGGCCAAATGGATTAACCTTGGCCCTTGGAGGTAACGGAGTGGCATCAGCTTCGGGTTTTCTTGCAAAAGGACGATCCTTTCTCTCATCCCTTCTTACGAAGGTATCCTCTCTGTTTTTAGTATAACTATCTCTGAATGGGCGTGGTGCATCACCAGCTGGTCTTTCTCTCCAGTTGGAAGAAAACTTTGAATCTTCAAATCTTTGAGCAGCAGGTCTGGATTTTGCTAAATTAATAATTGATTACATCCTTCAGCAACATTCAATCTAACAGCACGGTTCATTAAAGATTCACCATCCATGGCTATCGCAGCGACAAGTGAGTCTCTGTCATCGAATTCAACATATCCAAATCCTTTTGGTTTGTTGGTAGCAATATCCATGATCATTCGAATTCCTTTAATATGCAAATCTCCGAAAAACCTTTCAATATCTTGCTCGGTTACATTGTAGGATAAATTGCCAATGTAAACAGTGTATGGTGGATTATTTGGGATTTCAACCGGTCCTCTTGGAGCTTCCCTATCTCTTGGCTCCTTGCCTTGAACTTTATCGTAATGTGCTTGCATTAACCAATGATTTACCATTTAGGGATGCAGCAGGAGCGGTTGGAAGGTCTGCCATTTCATCAGCCCACGATCCACCAATTTCTAACATCAACTAAAGATCATACCCTCGTTTTGAAGGAAGGTTCCTAAATCCATTTTTTGCCCTTTATTTTGCTTCTTGGTCTTGCTCATTTTTGCAACTTTTTTTTTCAGTTGAATTTTCTTTACAACCGACGATTTACAAGTCTCCCAATGGCCTATGGGTAGCCGAAATAGAAATTCTGCATCTAAATAGAGTTGCGTATGCGACTAAAATAAAATATTCGTTTTCCAGCAAAGATCTGAGTTCAAAGGAAATTCTTCATCTCATTGTGGAAGATCATCCCAACTGATTGTTCGTATCGTATGGTACAATAACAGAACCTATGATGCTCCATTCTTCCGGACATTTTTTAGTAATCTCAAAATGCAAAATTACAAACAAGACGAAAAAATTGGGGAGGGAACATATGGAGTTGTCTATAAAGGAGTTCAAAAATCAAGCGGAATCACAGTCGCAATGAAGAAAATCAGACTTGAGACTGAAGAGGAAGGAGTGCCTTCGACAGCAATTAGAGAAATTTCGCTGTTACGAGAGCTTGATCATCCAAATGTCGTAAAGTAATTGCATATTAATACAGATTAATGGACCTTGTTCATGATGATAAGCGCCTATGGCTTGTGTTTGAATTTTTGGATATGGATCTAAAGAAATATATGGATAGCATAACCTCCTTATCGCCATCACTAGTCAAAGTAATCGATGCTAATCATAGAGTTACACTTTCCAAATATTGAAAGGCTTATGCTACTGCCATTCACGTAGAATCATCCATAGAGACTTGAAACCACAAAATTTATTGATTGATCAACATGGAATGCTTAAATTAGCTGATTTCGGCTTGGCTAGAGCGTTTGGGGTGCCTTTGCGAAGCTATACTCATGAGGTACGAATGATAAATTGACCTTTAGGTTGTAACTTTGTGGTATCGTGCACCTGAAGTGCTTTTAGGGTCTAAACTCTATTCTACATCAGTTGACGTTTGGAGCGTTGGATGTATCTTTGCTGAGATGGTCATGAAAGCACCACTGTTTCCTGGTGACTCGGAGATTGACCAATTGTTTAGAATATTTAGAATTCTAGGTACTCCAAATGAAGAAGTATGGCCAGGGTCAACCCAATTGCCTGATTTCAAGGAGACATTCCCTCATTGGAGTCCAAAACCATTCTCTACGGTCTTCCCTAAACTATGCGATGAAGGTAGAGACTTGATGATGGTAACAGAGAATTAATCTAGCAACTATTAACCTACTCTCCTGGACACCGTATTTCTGCAAAGCGTGCGTTGCTGCATGACTACTTTAAAGATGTTGACGTTTAATCCTAATGCTGTTTTAACTCCCTTAAAATTGAATAAACGTGATAATAACAATTATATTGAGCATTGCTGAGTGTTCTTTAAAGCTCGCAACGTACATTGGATGCTCAATGGGGTTTGAACCTGTACGATCTCTATCACATCAGATGGTGTCCCTGTTCGACTAATCAGGTCCATTTTCTGTGAAAAAACTAACAAAGCCTTATGTGGCACTTTGTGGCTAAAATTTGAAAATTGTGGCTGGTATTTTTTGATTTTCAAAATTATTCTTAAAGCTCTAATGAGAGATACAAGCTACAACAATATTAATGGAAATTACGGCTAATCGGGAGCTACTTGAGTGAATCCATACACTTTGAGCGCTGTCCTTGTGTTTTGATATCAGCGCGCACGTTCTTTACCTCATGGTGAATTATCTTACAAAGCACAAAAAGCTATTCTCTAATGAGCAATCCCTCATCAGATATTTTCTAAAGAATCCACCAAACTGGATAAGGAAAACCCCACGGTTAGTTGCACAGGACTGGTGGGTTATTCCTGGCCGTAGTCAACACGGGGTAGGAGATCTAGTGTACACTAGTAGAAACAAGAAGCTCTACCTAGTGTTAGAATTTAAGTGGTTAGATTTTCAAAAGATTGGGAACACGGCAAGCTGCAGAAGAACTAAAAAGCGACGTCTGGTTGTTCAGCAAGCACAGAAATACGCAAATATATGGCAAAACAAACACCCGGATAGTATAGTGAGATGGGCTGCAGTTACCAATGAAAAGGTTGTATTTGGAAAAGCGCAAAAGTAAAGCTTTCTATGCTTAGAAATAAAACAAGTGTGCAATACATAGTTGAACAATCTTCATCTTTATATTGCATGCTGTAGATCACCTCACCACAAGGTTCCACTTATTTATCCAACAATCCATTGTAGAAGCGAAAATGAAAATCCATATCTAGACATGGTTGAGTATTAATTGGGCTGGCCTAATAAACGCTGATTAAGCTATGGTGGTTCCACAAACCGTAATTCACAGTGGTGACCAAACACTTCAAACGCTCTGACACGTTTCTAAACTTGTTCAAAATCAAATGAACCACTTTCTCAAGCTCGCAAAGAGGCCTCAGATATCAAATGAGGATTCGCTAACAGAACTGTTTATCAGGCACCGGCTCAAGTGTATGAAAAAGTCTCCTATATTGGTAGCAAGGGAATGGGAAATTACAGGAATAGGAAAGGGGGACTTGGTATTTGGAAACAAAGAAAAGACTTTATTTTATGTAGTAGAGTTGAAGTATATCAAGACCAAACCCTTTGGGAAAAGGAAACACGTCGTCTACCAAGCAAAACGATATGCCAACATCTGGAAATCCATCCATCCCCTAGCCAAAGTATATTGGGTAGCGGTTACAAACAATGAAATATCTCATGGCGAAGCATATTATGAATAAATTCTGTACAATTTGAATATATTAGGAGAAAAATTCTTCATCAGAGTCCACTGATTTTGGAGCTTCTTCTTCGTCACTGTAATCTATTGTATTTTCCAAAATATCTTGCAACATCAAGTATTCTTCGAAATCGCGCAAAGTGGTTCTGCCAGAGCCATTCCAACCCGGAATTTCATCAATGATTCGTAAAAGTGTGTTTTTCAACTCTCCAGCCTGGTAAACTAGAATAGCCGGTAGTGCTACCCTGTCAAACCCAGGATCAGCAACAGTCGAGACAATTTTGCAAAACTTTACTGTTGTATGTTTGGTTGAAAGTTGATAGAAAAAGTCGTTAACTTGTCTGCAGGCCTGATGATTGTTCTCGTAAAGATGAATGACCACCTTGACATCAGGATTTTCTTTATCGATACTATTTACAAAGCTATCCTGATCCAGTTCAAACAATTTGCCAAATCGTGGAATTTTAGAGAGAGATGCAAGTTGAGCAAGCCGTTTCTTGTTGTACTCTTCAAAAAATTCTTCATCATCAATATCTTGCTCTTCTTCTTGCTTGATTGTTCTTTGCAACCATCCAGAAGAAAGCGCCTTTGAAGATAATTTGTTAAAGTCCTTCTCACGCTTTTCCTTTGCCCTAGCCCGTTCTTGCTTCATATGAAATTTATAGTCTTGTTTAACTCCTTTGGGTCCAGTAAATGCAGTGCCAATTTTCAAGTGCTGACGGAGGGCAGAATCAGAGTTTAGCCTTTCCATATCCTTGTCAATACGTTGAGGAACTGTCTGAATAATTTCTTCGTCAGATTTATCATCTTCACTGTCATCGCTATGTCTTTGCGGCTCCTCTTCTGGGTCACACATTTTTCTGATTGCTCTTAATAGCACTTCATCGTCAACATTCATTTTGTTTTGGAAAAAAATGGCGATGACACGCCAACGAAAATGGGGCACAAATAGGTTTATTGATTGCTCAACTGCGAGTACAATTCATCAATTTGAGACTGATATTTGAGTTTAGCGTCATGTCTTTTTAGCTTGAAAGTAGGGGTGAGTAAATTATTTTCAACAGTAAATGCTTCGGTTGTCAAATGCCAATTTTTGACATTCTCAAATCCTTTTAATCCTTTAGCTTTTCCAAATGCTTCGAGCGTCTTTTGCACTGCATTTATGATTGATGGATTTCTGATTGCTTCGTGGATGCTGCCTCCTGATAGTCCATGTTCATTACAGAACGCAGCAAACGGCTTTTCGTCCACAACTAGGTTAGCTTGAAGTACCAAGAATTCCAACTAATACTGACTCAAGGCTATTGCCATAAACAAATGATTGCGCTACGATTTCGTGCTGTTGATAAACCAGTTCGATTCTTGTTAACAAACAATTACTTTTCCGGCGCTACGTATTCCCCTTGCGCTAATTTAAAGATATTCTTGACTCTATCAATGATTTTCAATCGCCCGTGTTCATCCCATGCGCCAATGTCTCCTGTGTGGCACCAGCCATCTTCTGATACAGTTTCAGCTAAATTAGATTACAGCCTACCAGTCTTATCTTCGAGCTTATAGTATCCTTTAAAAACATTGCTTCCTTTTACACATATTTCTCCTCTTGGGAATGGCTGATCTGCAGATGTATAATTCATTTCTGGAACATCAACCAACTTTACTGCACAGTTCGGAATAGGCACTCCTACATTACCTGTAGAGTTGTCTCCAACAATTGACTAGCGTTAAATTCGAATACCAAGCAAGTACCACCAGTTGTTTCAGTTTGACCATAACCCTCAATTAACTGCGCAGAAAAGCAAATCCTGAGAAAAGACATTACTTCAGGGCTAATAGGGGCAGCTGCTGAAATCATAAATTTCACTCTTCCTCCTAACTTTTCCCTTATTTTTCTAAAGACAAGCCGATCCCAAATAGGATGTGTTACACTTCCATTGTTTAGTCTTTCCAGTTTAGAATTGTAAGCATAATGATATAGCATTTCTGCCAATCCGCCCTTTTCCTTAATTCCAGCTTGAACTTTATCAAAGATTTTGTTGTATAATCTAGGAACAGAAGCAAAAATAGTAGGTTTCAATTCCGCGACATCATCCAGCAATTTGTTTGTATCTCCCTGGTAGAATCCGATTTTCCCTCCGTGAAAGGTTATGTAAGCTTGCATTAATCTTTCAAATATGTGTGCAAGTGGCAAGTAAGAGATATGAACATCGTCCTTGGAAAAGTAAGGGAACATATCTTTACGTACAAGCGCTTCCATCGCACCAATAAATGACAAAATATTTCCATGGCTTAAAATTACACCTTTTGGAGCGCCGGTTGTGCCTAACGTTAATAACACGCACCGCTAGTGAAGCAGATCGTCGCAATTGTGTCACCGCTAGTTTCGGCACGAGGCAATTTATTGCTCTCTCCTTGGGCTTCAATCTCTCTGAAACTAAAAATTGTGATATCTGCAGCTCTAGCCTGTTCAACAAGAGATTTCGGAACACTATCCATCACAATGATATACTTTAAACTGGAAAGATTTGTGGACAAATCAAGCAATACCTTTGCCTTGTCACTGGTGGCCACTACGGTTGATGTTTCAGTAATATTCATAATATGAATAATGGCTTCTGTCCCTAGTGTATCATACAGTGGAATTGTTACAAATCCATACATGTAGCACGAGTGTTCAGCAACGACCCATTCAGTCCTGTTAATCGAAAACAATCCAATATTCGTTCCAGAAGTGGCACCTAATTTTGTCAATCCGCTGCCAAAAGATTGAATCCTCATGTAGATTTGATTGTACGTTTCCCAGACATAAGGTCCCACTTCTCTGGAAGCTCTGGATCTGTAACCAAGATATTGTCCTTCGCCATAGCCTACAATTATCAATTAGATACTGCTCTTTTGAAGACCCCCTAAAAAGTTTTCGTGTAGATTGTGAATGTCACGAACTGTATCCACAAGAGGTCCAGTGAAGCCTGCATTTCTTCTCGCCTAGGTTAGATAGAATTACCGGTCCTTCGCCTGGGTTTTCTGTGCCAGGTATTTCAATCGTATATAATCTAATGTTAGCGATCTATTCCCTTTGCGGTTGGGATTGCTGTAGCAATGGCGCATGTTCAGACGGCTGCATTAGTTTGAATTACATCTAATTCTGGTTTTGAGCAACAGTGACCCATTCAAAAAATGTTTAACAAGTGGTGCCACGCGCGGCTCTTTTGAGGCATGTTGCCATGTGACGATCAAAGATAGAAATATTAATTTATTGATTGGGCTTTACAGTTTGACTCTTCAAAATATACAGTAACTGAAACATTCCGTTTTGCTGCTCCAAGTGGGCGGATGAACTGGCGAGTGTCGAAAACATTTGGGTTAGCTTGCCCGCAACATCTGTACCGCCGTTAGGCAAGCAGCTAATACGCGTTAGAAGCATTTCTGGATCAAATACGAATTACCTTGCAGTCTACTTTTCATTGGCCATATAACAAAATTTAGGTAAGCCAGGAGTAGCATTCGCCGTATTTTCACCTTTTCCGGCCCATTTGGACCATTATATTGCATTTTAGGGGAATTTCGAAGTGGTATTAAAGCTCCTTGAACATATGGAATGACATTGGAATAAAAATATGTCCACAGATCTGCTAATCTTGTAGGAAGCACTTCCATTTGTACCGCATTCAACTTGTTTGCTAGTATTATCATACCTGTCTTGAAAAATACATTTAAATCTGTACTAATAGACTCCACGGTCCCTCTATCTACCCATTTTCTATTATTACATCAAAGTTACTTTACAAGCACATTAAGCTCTTCAATCATCAATTTGTAACCTAATCCCGAAAATGCTTGTAACAGTCTATCCTGAATAAAAGGCCAAGAATTTCCTTCGTTATCTGGTTTTTCTGATTTGGTTGGGGACATTGAAATTGAGAGCGCAGAGTCCTGTAGGGAATCACGTACTGACTGTAGAGAAACCCGTTTTAATCCAGTGAGTATTGGTATTACTTTTTTCGGGGCTATTATTGGATAGTCTGGCTCCAAATCGTTGTTTGACTTTCCAATAGACATTTGAGAGGATTGCCTCGAAGCCATTTGAAAAAAGTTAAAAAAAGGCAAGATGAATAGATTATAAATATTTTTATTAAGTGCAAATGTAAAAATAGCCAGAGCGTCCTAATCCTCTTCGTCAGAGCCAAACCCGTCGTTTGCCTCTTTCACTCGCAAAGTCCTTGAAAACTTTTGATATTCTGGAACCTGAAGCCCCGCCTGAGTAATCAGATCTTGTAGCTGTAGTACATAAGCATTGACGCTTTTAAGTTCCTCGTATTGCTGTTCTTTGTCATGAACAATATCCAAGATATACTCTTTTGCTGTTGGTTATTCCGCAATTACCTTTCCTCAACACCATTACTTTGGAAGGATTCTTGTCTTTCATTGGTGGTAGAATTGCTTTCACTATTTTGAAAGCGTGTTTCAACTTGTCTCTTCGTAGTTGTTCAGCCTCTTTGTGAGAAATCTTGCGATGTTTGACACCGCTTGCAAGTTGTGAATCTTTTCCTACTCCAAGGTGTCTATGATTAGAAATTTCAATACTCTCCTTGGCCTTCAAGTAAAGTTTGATAGTTGCTCTTGTAAGCCAACATCTGTGCGGCATTTGGTGCAGCTTTACCCGAATCTTGCACAAAGGGAAGCAATGGCTTTAGATTTGCGTTTGATTTTTTCCTTGAAGATTTTCTACCAGGTTCAGGCTTTGAAAATTCATTGTTTGCCGAATTTATTTGCATTAGTTGAGATGGAGTGACAGGAGCGATTTTTGGAGTGGCAGAATTTGACTCTGCAATATTATCTGTTGCACTAGATGGTGGTAGTAGTGAGAAGAATTGATTTGAACCTTGTCTTTGCATATTGGTATCTGTAAGTTCATAGAGCGTTGTACCTGATGTACTTTCGTAGCTATTTGAATATGGCTGAGAACTGACAAGCGGCGATGGAATATAGCCTTTCTTTGGGCCAATGTAAGGTGAACTGCTATTTCGATTGAAATAAGCTTCTTGCATCGAGCTCTCTTGTATGTGACCAGTGTGCATATTCATTTGGTCAAGCTGATGGGATTGCTGCGGCTGCAACGCTGGAGAAGTTAATTCAGTGAATTGATTCTGGCTTGTCTGGAAGGACAACTGATTAAAATTTACATTAGGAGTAATTGCTGGAGAAATCAATGGCGAAAATGACTATATATAAAATAATGTCTACCTGCTCTTCACCAAAATGATATTCCGATCCATATGGACTTGGTTGAACAAATGGCGATAACAATTCGTAATTTTCCCTTGGCCCTTGTTGATACTGATTAAAATTTACTTGATCTTGGGGTTTTTTCCAATCAGTCATTCAGAAAATAATCTATTATCTCAACTTTAGAAAAGATTTCTTTGAGGAAAACTTGTCGTTTGCCAACCATTTAACACGTTTCTGTTTTCAAGGTTTCACATTCCGCTAAATCTCATAGTAAACGCATTTTATCGGATACTTTCTTGCTGATGAATATGACAAAGAACCAGGATTATTATGGCACTATTCCGCAACATTCCCATAGCTTCAAGTTCACCAAGTAACAGAGGGTTATCAAAGTGGCATTTTTAATATTGTCCAATCAAATTTTTGTATGAACAAACGTGTCTGTGGCACCAAATGTTGGACTTTCTCAGTAAATATTAGAACCCAATATAAATATCTATTACTTTTGAATTTTCAATTAACAATCACAACCTAATTATCATCACTTTCTTCTTCAATCTGCTGTCCAACTCTTTCGGTCCTCTCAAACGGAACAATTGTTGGAGCAACTCCACCACCTTCTATTATCTTTTCTTGTAGGACTTCTATTTGCTGCTTCAGATAGCTGATTTCCAAATCTTGCTGTTGGTTGGCATGCTGGATGTCCAGCACATGTTCACGCGCTAAAATTAGCTATAGATACCTCGCTTAAGTATAAACACTTTAGAAGGATTCTTTTCCTTGAATGGAGGCAGTACCTCTTTGATTGATATGAACGCCTGTTTTAATTTATCCCTGCGCATCTGTTCTGCCTCCTTATGACTGGTTTTCTTCACCTTCGTTTCCTTTGCCAAGCTTGAATCACCACTTATTCCAATATGCCTGCATTAAGAAAAAGTTACTCTGACTGTCCATCCAGTATTGCTTTATAATTGCTCTTTTGTGATAGTAGTTCAACAGTGCTCACATTTTTTGAGTCTGGCAAAAGTGTTTTCACCAACTTTTTCCTTCCCTGCTGGGATTTACCACTTTTCAATAACTCTGAAGGTGTTAGCGGAGCATAATCATTTGCCGCTGGGTATGTAGGATGTAATTGATTGCTGCTTGGAGGTGATAACATTGAAAATGATTGCTCCGAACTATTGAACTGAAGTTCGGACGTATGATTCTGTTGAAGAGGTGATGGAAAGTAAGTTCTAGTTCCATTAAAAATTGGTGATTCTAAATGGGTTGCTATAGTATTGGAATCTCCCACACTCTTTCTCTTTCTCTCGTTTCTGCTTGGAAGAATTGCAGGGGAAGTAAGTGGGGCAAACTGTCCGCTGCTTGGATTCTGAAGGGTTAGCTGAGTAAAATTGACATTTGGTGTAACTGCTGGTGACATCAAAGGAGAGAAAGACTATAGTCAGATAAATTACCAACCTGTTCTTCACCAAAGTGAAATTCAGAGCCATATGGACTAGGATGTATAAATGGAGAGGGAACTGCTTCAAATTCAAATTCCATTCTCTTTCTTTCCGTTTCGTGATTCGGTTTGTTGGTTTGCCATGCAGACATTTAGTTTTTTGTGAAAAAACCTAAAACGCAGCCTCCCCACTGATTTTGTCGCAGGTCATTTCAACTGTAACTGCACCTTTGAACCGCTTTCTATAATGAGTTACAGAAGAAAATTATTTTATAGCACCGTAAGGAAGAATGAGATTGGGATCCAGATGCTTACCGAGTCAATACGCTCCAAAATATTCAATAAGACTATCCGGCCATCAGAAGTACAAAAAAGTGCTGCACTTCAACATCTCAAATCATTTGGCTTACTAGGTAAAACCACAGATATCCCACCAATAGATTTCCATACACCGCCGATGGTTGCTAATTCAATTGAAGATCATTTTCAAATTCTTGGTGAAGATCAGTCAAGGAATACTCTTGAATGTGCAAAGGAGTTTGCAGGATCGTCTATACCCAAAATGCCAGATGTATGGGAAATGAATGAAGGTTGGACTAGATACAAAAATGGAGTAGCAGAAAAGGTTAGCGTAATTAATCATTAAACGAGACACCGGATGCAGATGCGATTGTATTTGATGTGGAAGTGTTATATAAAGTTTCGCATTATCCTGTAATGGCGTGTGCGGTATCTAAAGATTCCTGGTATGGGTGGTGCATGCCTGGATTGTTCGAAAATATAATTACAGAAACTCTGATACCATTAGGAAATAACAAAAAGGTGGTAATTGGACACCATGTAGCATATGATAGAGCAAGAATTAAAGTAACAAATCATTAAACTAAGGAAGAATATCAAATTGATACAAGCAATATCGACTTTATTGATACCCTAAGCATGCATTCGACTGTAGGTGGGCTATCATCCCAACAGCGAGCCACTTACCGATTCAGTATGAAAGATCGATTGGAGCACCCATCAAGATACTTGCAATCCAAAAATAATCAGAAAAATGAATGGGTAGATGAAGGGACGTTGAACAGCTTACAAGACTTGGCAACATTCTACCTGAACAAGAGCATTGACAAATCTCAACGATCTCTATTTTCTGGGACCGATCTCAGTACTATTACAGAAAACTTTCAACTATTAATGAATTATTGTGCGGAGGATGTCCAAACTACTTTTGAGGTTTATCAAGTATTACTACCAAAGTTTCTATCGAAATGCCCTCACCCGGTATCCTTTGCAGGAATGCTTCACATGTCGAAAGGATATCTCCCTACCGATAAAGGCTGGAGTAGGTATATAAACAGATGCGAAGAATTGTGCAATGATATTCAACAGCAGATTGAAGTCAAATTGTATGAAATTGCAAAAAGAGTTTCTGAATTACCTCAAGAGGTGTACGGAAAAGATGTTTGGTATAAATACCTAAAATGGGACCGAAAAGCTGTCAGAATGACTAAACCAAAGCTTAACAAAAATGGAGAGGTAATTCAGGAATCAAGACCTTACAAAGGTGCAAATCTGGCCCTTGCTGGTAAACCGCAGTGGTGGTGCGAACTGTGGGATTCAAAAGAAAAAAGAATTCGTATATCGCTAAGTAAGAAATGTGTGCCCTACCTGTTGCAGCTAAAATGGAACAATTATCCTTTAGTTCATACCCCAGAATATGGATGGCTATACCATACCCCAAAGGATGGGCGTGAAACCGAGTTATCCAACCTTGATCCCTTATTATTTGGATTGGATCCAGATCGAAGCTATTTTAGAGTTCCGCATCCAGACGGGGAAGGACGTAATTGTGGTGATCCACTTTCAAAGTCCTTTCTAAAAGAATTCGAAAATGGAGTGCTTTCATGCGATTATGAGGAGGCCAAAGAATTACTACTGATGAAGAATGAATGTATTTACTGGGTAAGTGCTAGAAATAGAATTATGTCACAATTTGTAGTTTGGGATAATGATGGAGATACTACCAAAAACGACGAGGCTAAAAATATTGGTATAATACTACCTCAGACTGCGGTAATGGGCACTGTTACTCGAAGGGCTACAGAACCTACATGGATGACCGCATCTAATGCCAAAAAGAATATGATTGGAAGTGAGATAAAGGCCAAAATTGTTGCTCCAAATGGTTATTCAATAGTTGGCGCTGACGTGGATTCAGAAGAATTATGGATTGCATCTCTGATTGGGGACTCGCAATTTGGCATTCATGGAGGGACAGCAATAGGTTTTATGACATTACAAGGATCAAAAGCATTAGGAACCGATTTGCACTCTAATACTGGAAAAATCGTAAACATTAGTAGAGATATCGCAAAAGTTTTCAATTATTCTCGGATTTATGGTGCTGGAGTAGCACACACTGCGCAATTACTTTGCAAACACAGTCCGACACTTACACATGCTGAAGCCGTCAAAAAAGCAGAAAAACTTTTTGCAGAGACCAAAGGGAAAAGGATGAAAGATTTGAATGACCAACTTTTCTGGCATGGGGGATCCGAATCGATAATGTTTAATGCAATGGAAAAGATTGCGAAAAGTGATGATTCAAGAACGCCAGTACTAAGTTGTCAAATCCCAAATACTTTATCAAGTGAAAAAACTGGAAATTCGTTTTTGACAAGTCGAGTAAATTGGGTAGTACAATCATCTGGAGTGGACTATTTGCATTTACTTCTGGTTTCAATGGATTATCTTATGAAAAGAATGAATATACGAGGAAGATTCCTATTATCCATTCATGATGAAATTAGATATTTGATCAAAGAGGAAGATAAATATCGTGCGGCTCTAGCATTACAAATAAGCAATCTGTGGACAAGGGCAATGTTTAGCAGTAGACTCGGTTTCGATGACTTGCCTTTGGTAATGATTTTTTAACATTGAACATTTCATTTTTCTCTGCTATAGATATCGATACTTGTCTTAGAAAAGAAGTATTTATGGATTGCGTTACACCATCGAATCCGAATCCAATACCGCCAGGAGAGTCATTAGACATTTATCAGTTGGTTGAAAAAATATTTAAATCTGAACAAGACGATGATCTATATGGATCAGAACTTGAATCCCTGCAAAAATATAAACACTTTCCTTTCCGGAACAATTATCCAACGAGGAAAATAGGAAGCGACGAATTTCTATTGGCGCAAATAGAAAAGAAACCGTCAAAAGTAAAGGAACTCTTGGAAGGGCGATCACAAAAACCAAAAAAGGACTCAAATCCTAATCCAAAAGGTATGTGCATTAAAAGAAATAAAAATTAAAACTCTATTGAATAGCTTACTGATAGTCAGCTGGTTCAGCAGTGAATCCGTTGTGAAACAAAGACTTTACATCCTGCCCACTTTCTGAAAAGTATGACGAATAAAGGGATCGCTCACCGCCAATTGTTTGCGCTGATCTGCTATTCTCGGTTTCCCAGACATTACGTTCAGCTTCAGATGGATATTGCGTGCTTTTCCTGGAAGGAACAAAGATATTTAAAGGCTGCGACTTTTTTACTTCAACTTCCTTGTCGAAGATAGTATCATGTTTCACCAATTCGTGACTATGCACCAATTGCTCAACGTTTTCTTCAATTTTCTGTGAAGACTTGAATAGTGGTTCTGGCGGTCCGTTGGGAATATAATTTCTAATATTAATAGGATATCACTGAATGTACTTTTGTAGACAGGCAATCCATTCCACCATGTCGTTATCGTTATCAGCCTTGAATTCATATTTCACTACTGAGTCGTTGTACATTGATTTTGAGAATGGCCATCCTTTTTGTGATTTTCTTTGGTAGATTATTATTTCAAAAACATGCAAAGAGTTTTTCTTTACAACAGGATGTATAAGTATTCGGGGTTGGCTGAGAGAAATACTTGATTAAAAAGCGATTACCTGATGACTGAATTTCCAACCCCTTCGACTTCAACCCCACTTTGCTGGTTGATCGTGGCAGAGCTTGGTTGCAACTCTGCTATAAGAGGCTTTGGACAAGTGGCAGATCGTTGATGAGAGCTACTTTCATTTCTGGAACCAAAATCAAACCAATTATGTCTGTGAGCAGGCAAGTCAAAGCAGTGCAAGAATCCGGTAGCTGTGAGTACACTGTTTACCGGTGACCACATTTTAAGTCCAAATCTAGATGGACGATAGAGTTTTCCTTGCTTTACTATCTCTATCGGTTGAATATCACAAGGAAAATCCTCCAATTTTCGTTCTGCTTTCCACGACTGTACAGAGTCTAGTAAATGTACTGTTGAAAAGTGCTCAAAATACGTATTGGGATTAGCATACAGTTCGTTGATGTTTAAACTTTGCATTTGATTCTAGATTAACCGCAAATACCTGTAAGGATGACCACTGTGTAGTTTTGATCAAATTGAATTCTTCAAATACCGCTTTTAGTTCACTGATAATATGCGAATCGAAAACTGCCATATCTTGAAAGATTTCATTCATCTTATTTTGATACTCATTCTCGCTATCTATCATTGATCGCAATTGATGATGAAGCAAGAGTTCAGTCAGCCATGGATCAACAGTGTCTCTGTTTTGGCTAGAATTCACAACAGCCCTATTCTGCACTTGTGCTTCGTGTGCCTTTAAGTATTCTGCCGTTTTAGTTCTGGCTTTAAGAATTTCCTTTTGCTGTTTATCTATATCTTTGGCGTAGTTCTGATTAAACAAAGGTTACTTGAATTTTCTTTTTCAAGACTTGTTTCAGCCCAATCAATCTAGCAATTATGAAATCGTTTGTTCGACTTTCGATTGAAGCAAAGCTTATTTGCGTTTGATGGCAATGTTGCTCCCACGGTTTGAAAATATTGGAAGAATTGGCGCCTGGTTTAAATACAATGTTACCTAACAGCAGTTCTTGCTGTTGCAGATTCTGGTGTAGTGTTTCGTACACTTTGGCGATTGATTTTTCCAAGGATGATGTTTGTTGAAAAAACTCTGTTATTGAACGGATAACAACTTTCCAATTCATAAATCGTTCGATTACATTTGGAAAACAAGCTTGCTGATCAGCGGCGTATGGCCATAGCTTCAAATAATCCTGTGGGAATGCATGTTGGGTCATCTTAAATAAGGCAAACAAACACGCGGGCCATTCTAATATTTCGTGCAAATATAATTTTATTGTACGACACTCTAAACAAATTAGAGCAACACCACTCGCAATAGTTCATTATACACAAATCACAGATATAATTTCCATCCATATACGGTACTTCTGACGTCCAAGTCTCCACTGTCTTCTGGGAACATTGGATCCCACTTTTGCTCATACAGCCTTTCACAGGTGAATCCAAACTCTTTGGCAACATCAAAAAAGACTAAATCTTTTGAAGCGCGATGCACAACATGATGAGAGTAGGTCATCAATACGATTCCATTCGCTGACAGCATCTCTTTGCAAGTTTTCAACATATTGGCGTGTTGATTATGATTGAAAATCAAGTCTGCCAATAATATCAAATCGAATTTTCCATATTTAGTCAAAGGTTCATCCAATTCCCCTTCGTCTTGTCCCCAAATATACCCTCTAACAATAAATGTCTCGTTATCAAATTGCTCTTTGGCATTCGCTTTAGCATTCAAGATGATATTTTGTATTAATGGCTGATCTGGGTAGTCAGTTGAAACTACTTTTTTAGCACCATTTAGCGCACAGATTATTGACGGCAAAGATGCAGCAGCTCCAAGCTCCAATACATTCTTGTTTTTGTAAATGTTCTTGTGCTCGTCTAAATAATTTGCTAATGACTGACCAGCATTCCATAATTTGTGGGCCCATAAACTGTGCTTTGCAGGCAAATGAACAATCATATCTAAAGGTCCATTTTCAACAAACTCTGGATTTCTACGGAAAGTTGTAGTAGTCGGCTCTGGAGTTGGCGGCCTGAAATCTTCTGGTTCTGCAAACATGTTATTGTCGAATTCTAGCTCTTCTTCGTTTGAATGAATCATTCTGGTCAAAAAAACTCGAGAAAAAAAATTTGAAACAAGAACGAAGTGTTGTTGAATATATGCGATCCTAGTTTGCTATCTAATATATCGTTTACATCAGGAGTATCTTGCGTATCTCTTACCGATGAAGTGCCATTGTCATGTGCTGTGATATGGGATGAAAAAATCACTTGAGGTAATCCTTGAAAGCTTGACTGGTGACGAACAGTATTTCTTGATTCAATGATATACAATTTTGCCCCGTCAAGAATGTTTCAATTTATTAAGCAGTTGTTTTTAGATATAAACCGAATAATAAATCTCTCAAGAGTAACCCAGCGGAGGTGGAGGTCTTAACAACCCAGCAGTATCCATTCGAATTGCAGTGCGCTGCTGATTAACAGAGAATCATGCTATATATGGCTTACAATAAGATGGCTATCCGTGCAATACCATATCCAATCCATAACCAGCCCCTTACAATTCACTATTATAACTGAAATCTAATAAACCTTAACGATACATTTATTCAATTCCTTTCTCTTTGTGCCCAATCAACCTTGAGAATCAAGTTATCAAACCCGTATCCGTTCAATGTCTTGATAGCATGTTCAGCAGCATCTTGACTGTAAAAAGTAACAAAGGCGTATCCTTTGCAATATCCTGTGGAATGATCTTTTGCAACGAATACTCTTTGTGTAGGTCCGCACTTTCTCAGTAATTCACGGACATCGCTATCAGTAGTCTCTTCAGATAAATTGGAGATACGAACGGAATTAGAGTCATCTCTTTCTCGACCAGCAGGCTTTTCACTTCCAGCACCGCCTCTCTTGGATGGAGGAACATATCTATTACCACCTTTAACTACTATTAATGAAATTTTACCTTCTTTGGTTTCGCCTTTGGCCGCAATTTCGTTTAATGGTTGATATGTATCCTTGAAAGGACATTTAGTAGTCCAGTGATCACCTTTACAAATTCTACAAACAATTTTAGCATTTGCTGATAATTTCTTTGCAGGGTCTTCTTCTGGTTCTTCCAAATCTTTTGCATTCAAAGCCAATTTCAACATTACTCTTTCTCCAATAGTTGTGGATTCTGAATCAGGTCCGGCAGGGAATCCCTCGCAAGCTCCAAACTTTTTCCATTTCTAGTATAAATCAAGAATTACTCTGCGTTCAGCAACAGCATGATTGACCTTGTTAGTTTGTGTTTTCAATTGGATTTTCTTGGTAACTTTAACTTGCTCTCCATTTTCGTTTGTTTTTATTTCAGTCACTGTCTTTATTCCATTTTCATCGACATCATCACTCCAGTTGTGTGCTGGCATTTTTTATTTTTTTTCAAACTGATTTCAAAGCTGAAAATCAGCTCACGAAAAACAAAATGGGATGAGAGTGGGCTATTGATAATGATAATTATTACAATTTATTTCATATGCATTTCAAACTCGCCAACGTACTTGTCATGTCTAAGACTCGTGGGCTCCATTTTGTCTACAAATACAATTCCTTCTAGGTGGTCTACTTCATGCTGCAAAACTCTCGCCTTTAATTAGTTTATTGTTACCATAAAGCCAGTATACTGCCCTTCCACTTTGTTTCCATCCAAATCAAACGCCGATAGATAAACCCTCGTTGCCCTGGAAACAATACCAGAGTACGACGGAATAGATTCGCAAAACTCGTACTCTTTCTGAAATTCCTGTTTTAATACTTTTAGTTGAGGGTTGACAAAAAATGTTGTAGGCATCAACTTTTCAATTCTCTTTTCTTTTAGTAATAATTTATCCGTCAAATTTACTGCAATCAGTCGCACTGAATGGCCAACCTGTGGAGCTGCCATTCCAATTACCCCAGACTTTGAAATTGCCTGTTTCATTTTCGTCACAATCTCTTGGAACTCCTTGGTATTCAATCTGGTCAAGTCCACAGGCTGAGCTTTACTCCTGAGCATTGGATGACCAGCACATAATATTTTGGTTTTCTTGAAAAAGTTCATTTTCGATTAAAATTTTTTATTGTGCAAAATTAAACCTTTAAATTTTCGTATTCAGCAATAAGTCCAATCAGCTTCTTTGAATCGGAAACAAAGTCCACTTTGGTAGCTTGCACGACACTGGATCTAACTTTTTCATTGTCTTGGAAAGTTTCAACCTTTGCGCGAAGCTTAAACAAGTATTCTCCAAATAACACGTTCTTGAAGGTATCTTCATAAGCAACAGTGTCGTTCATTCGCAATTCATATAGGTCATTGGCTGAAATACCCAACAGTTCCTCTGCAGTTTCGTTAAAGTTTTGGATCCACAGTTGTCCAGTGTGATCAGCGATACATAAAGTAAGAATATATCTATAATTCGGCTTTGGGAAGTTTGTATCGCACTTTTCACAACGCCATTGATTAGACAAGTCCATTGCCTTCTTGTTACATCCATCATTCGGACATGCTGGGTACCAACAGTTGTCTGATTTTACATGGATGATATTTGCCTTGATGCTAACATAATCAGCCTACATTAGAATAAAAAACCTTTTCTCCATAACCAATGCGTTCATTGTGAAACTCTTCAATAGTTTTTTCATCAGATTTTGCATTTCCAGATGATTGTCCTTGTGAATTATAATTTTGGAATTCTGTGGTGGATCCAGTTTGATCATACCATCCACGAAGACGATGGGCTTCTGGTAAATCCGGGTTGATTTGCATGTACCCACCAAAAGACAGATTTAGAGATCTACCTCCAAAATCTGAAATTTTTACTCCTTTGAAACCTACAACTGGATGATCAGCAGAAGTAAAATTTTCAGCATCTCTACCCCAAAGTGTAAATCTCACTGCGAAATTGGACATGTCCACTATAGTCAATTCACGTTTTTTCAACTAATATTAGAGCATCATTACTTGTTTTTGGGCTTTTGTAGTAATTTCAGATAACTCACCAGCATCTTTTACCACAGCTAAAACGTCAATTGTTGCATCTTTTTCAAATTCATAAAGCCTGGATAATTCTATACTTTGATACTTGATGGCAGGTGTTGAGGATGCATTATTGCACTAAAAGTAAAATATAAATTACAATTTCAATAATGCTAGTTGGTTCAATCGTAAGTTCATATTCGTGTTTCCCACTGTTGAACTGTTTGTTGGCAGGCTTAACTGCACACTTTGAGATATTGTAGGTTTGACCTTCTTGCAATAGATCGTAAAACATATGAACAGCTTCCTTGAATCCAGTGGCTCTAATCTCACCACTTTCGTCTCCAAGAATACAAGAGAACAACTGTCCCTCTCCTTTAGCGTTACTCCACTTTTTAATTTCACCTTTGGATAAAACCATTGCTTTGATAGTCCATCTATATTGAATTTCAATTACCTATTTTGGTATGGATTCAACATATTGATCGGATACGAAGATTGGTTTTGTTGAGCTGGTTTTGGTTGAGGAACAGTTGGTCGAGTTTGTTGGACAGGCTGTGGTTGAGGAGCAGGTCTACTTTGCACAGGAGCAGGTTGTTGAAGATTTGTCTGAGAAACTGTATCGATGCTTACTGGATCGCCAATTTTTTCCGCATTCTCTCCAGAGTGTATGATATCAATCAACAAAACAATCAAGATTCTAAATAAGAGGGTAATTACTTTTTGTTTGCAACAGAATTTGTTACATACTTGTTGACTCTGATGATCCCATGCCTGTGCAATAGCTGGTTGGAAACAACATCGTTCAAATTGGTGGCCAGCATTGCTTGCATGTATGCAGTGCCATCAGAAAGGACCATTCGATATCTTTCGGTTTGGTTTGGTTGATGTCCTGCTTGAGGTGGTTGTGGTGGGATCTTTTTAATTGAAAGGACTTGCAAAACTACTGAGCTAGGAGGTTGAGAAGTCTTGTCTGCAATTACAGTTTGGATGCCATTCGGTGTTAGCTGAACCTGAAAATTAGAGATTTAGATTACAGTCATTTGGGATAAAATTTTCGGACAATCCAAGCTTATAATGAAATTTTTATTTAGGAGCTAGAAAAGATTAACCCGTCGACAGTCAGTCTAACCAGGCTTGTGTCGTTACACCATCTAGATGCAAAGGTATTGATTGATTCCTTGTCTGCACTGATATTAGCATTTTTACATATATTTTCATATTCCAAAAATACTCTTGCCTCCAAGCGAGATAGGAAGCACGGCCATAGCAGCACGTCAGCATTTGGGCTTGATCTCATTGACCAAATTGCCCAAAGGGCCACAGAATGACACACAGTAAGTACGTGCAACTCTTCAGCGACCAAGGTCTTGCACAGTTCAGGGAAAAAGAAAATAGTATCTCGCAATGTTATTTCCGGCAATTCTGCTTCTGACATTTGCAAAAACTTGATCATGTACAGTCTAAAAGTCTTCCAGAATGTTTGAACGTTTGGGCATTCGAAAAATACATGTTCAATGGTTTCTACTTGTTCACCACAAACTACGCAGCCTCTGTTTGGAACATAATTTCCCTTTGTTTTCAGGTACGCATTGACGGGAAGTCGTCTATGGAGCAACTTCCAGTACAATTGCTGCTCTATTGGAGTTCTTGAGGGTGATGCTACATGTGGAAAGAAACTCTGCCAATCCAGTTCGCCTAATTTCTGCATCCATCTGTTCTTTGCGCATCCTTCTTCTAAAGTCGTCCTTAGATTGTCTCCAGAAGTGACTGAGGGAGTTGGAACCGACATTCTTACACTACAAGGAACTTTTTTCGTTGGCTTTTGTCGATACCCCCCATTTTGGAATGGGCACAAGGGCAGCTCCATTTTAGTTCAGCTGGCAAGAGTTTACCCTCCAGAGCAAGTTGAGAATCGATTCTCAACAGTTGGTAATATCGGCTGCCTGCGCATCTCTTGGAGAGCGAATTATCTCGAATAGAGAAATTTTTATTACAATGGCGAATGCATACCTAGCTTTGTATTGAATTCCAGTTTTGTTCGCTTTTGGAATCGGATCCACTCTTGCATATCGTGAGATTTTACCAGTTCCTGAACGAGCAATACTAGGAAAATGGTCACGATTGATATTAAATATATCCACCAATCAAACTGAAATGCTACAATGGATGACAAACTTTCTACCGATATTGCCATAAATCCTGCTTGCAGCAGAATACTATGTTGAGAAATAATTACCAGACGATACAGGCGTAAAGCCAGACTTTGTTAACGTAAGGTCTTCGTTTTAAAATGCTCTCAGTTCTATGGATGAATGTAGCTGATATGGTAACTAGTGTTAAATACTCTATACTGATATAAATTACAAAAAAGAACAAGGTATAATTTTGTGCAAATAGAATTTGAGGCTGCTGTTCAAAGGGGCTGCTGGCCAAATCTGGGTATTTATACCACAATATGCTAAGTTAAATACTAGATACAGCCAATATTGTGCTACACAAGAAAATGCAGGAAAGGTGCAGAAGCGAAGGATGTAGTAAACTCCAAATCTAGGAACATCTTTCCAGTGATCCAAGTTTTTTGCAGGAAGATGTGTCATGATGTCTGAATGATGTGGTGTGAATAACAGTGATAATGATATCAATGGTGATATTACCCATTGTATAAACATTATTTGATAACCAGTAAAAATCGGTGGAAGTATTGGGCTACAATAGGATAAAACAACACAAAAAGAAAGCGCTAGTTGGATTCCCAAGTACAATGCGATACACTGCTGCCCATTATCTGCCAACGATCTGGCTTCTCTAATCATTTGAGTAATGTTGTAGAAACTAAAATCAGAGTTTAGCGTTAAGGCGCACGGACTTGAGTTAAATTGAGAAGAGATTGATAACAAAGAGAGCGGTTTGCCTCCAACATAACTTTTCACCACTGGAATTGGGTCTATTCCGATGCTAATGTCTGCCTGAAGTTAATCACAAGTACATTTGCAAAACATTCCACATTCAAGTCATTCAGAGAAGAGCCAATAACACAAACTACTTCACCATGTTCTTGGAATATCTTTGTCATTTCCCTAATACTAGGAGGTCTACTCTCTGCAAAAAGGGATACGTGTAACGGGACATCATCGACATTTTCAATATGATTTCGAATATTTTCTACGCCGCGAGGTAACTGAGCTTGAATATCATGCAATGCCAAATATCTTGGGCCAGTTCCGTTGTCAGGGGAAAGTATGATGCAAGAGTTCCAATCTATTTCTAACCCCAATCTTTCTGCATAAGCTTTACTTTCTCTCTCTGGTGCAAAGGAGAAATATACAAATCGAATTCCTGCCAACGCCAAATCTTCTACAAAGTCGATTACATTCTAAATAAAATATAAAATACTGGTCTAGGTGGATATATAAATGACGAGGCACACAAAAATGTCTGTCCTTTTGTAATTTCAATGCAAAAGTCTTGTTCTAACAGCTCGGTGGCATCATTATCAACCAGAGAAAGTGCTCGTTCCCTATCTAATCTTTTCCTCAGTTTTTGACCACTATTCTCCGGTGGTGCTTGAGGTTGAGATATCCTGGAAGGACTTTCCACGGGTTCCTTTTCTAAAATGTGACCAGTTTCGGGTATAGTCGCGGCTAATGATAGATAGTAGACCTCATTTGGATTCATCATTTTTATGTGATTCCAGTGAGCAGAATTTTGAATTGGACGGTAAGAATATGCAACTACCTGAAGATCGTTTATGATTGCATTTTGCTGAAATTCAAAGATTTTACGCTCAATCTAGTTTTAGCCAAAATATACATTTTCGTTCATATCTCCTAATCCAGAACCATTCCAATAGTCGCCACATGATTCTACGACTAATTCTACAGTTCCTTCTGCAAATAACTGGTATGAATCTACACTCAGCCAACAATTACCATTTCCATCTGTGACAATTTGGGAGAGCATGCTTGGTATTTCAAATTCGTAATCGACTTTGCTCTCTTGCAAACTGTGATGACTTGGGGCAAAGGTTTCGAGGACCATTGCTTTTGTGAATTTATTTACAGTCTCCGGAGTAAATCCAATCTCTCTTCCAAATTGGCATGTACATGCTAATCTTAAACTATATATACTTTTTCTGGAATGGCTTATTGAGCCATGTAACGATATCTTGTCTGACTTGAAATGCATTTCATTTCGTTTTTTACCTTGCAAAACACCACAGTCCGTATTCAGCATATGAAGTAATCCGACAGGCTTCAGCATTCTTATTAAATCTATTTTACTTTAGGTGGAGGTTCCAATCGTCATCCTCGAATCGCACACCATTTGGTGACGTTGGGTCGTAGCAGGCATCCAATACTATTGCCTCTCCTGTATCTCCCAGAAAAAATAACTGTTCCACAGCAGGAATCGCCTAGATGAATGATTGATTACAGATGCAACAGTCCCTTCTTTGTCAATTGCGCAGAATACTGTTGTATTTGCTAAACACTAAGATAAGGTTCATATTACATCAATTAATCCGGTAATCCTTGTTATATCAGATCGATTTTTCTTCACCAATTGTTTGTAAAACTTTCGATATATTGCTCCCCAGGGTAAAATGAAATCTTTTGTAGGGGCTGGTGCAGCATCAAATTCATCGACATCCTCCTTATCTTCAAACTCTGTTTTTGAAGACTGTAATGCGTCAAATAAAGTAAGAATGTATGCATTCCCGTAACTTCTTGAAATAAGCATCATTGTTGGCAGAGCAACAGGCAAAAGTGGTAAAACTGCAAAAATTTGATATCTTGCGAGCATCTGAAACATATGAGTTGCAAACCCACTACTTGTAGGCACAATAAACACCCTTACCAAGTTGACTGATAGCGATATTATCAAGGCAATCCACAGCAAAACATTATTGACTAAAAATTCAATCATGGTGATTTTTTGAACAATCATAGTCCTAGGTCTGTTTGATTTCAATGCACTTTCCAGAATCTTGAACAATGGAGTCTCCAGAACTTTAAAATAAAATAATCCGCGCGTATCTTGTTGAATCAAATTTCTTTGTTGAACAGGAGTACTGAAAAACTCTTGTTTCAAAATCTGATCTCGATCAAGAATCTGATTCTCCAACTTTGATTCAAATAATTCGATTTTTGTTGGTGCTCGATCGCCAACTCCAAGTAACACAATATCACCACTCACAAGTAAATTACACGGAATCAATTTGATTTTTCCATTTCTCACTACTCTTGAAAGTGATACAGTTTGTACGTTAGTTGTAAATGCAATTTCCTGAATTAGATATAATTACTTCATCGTAATTGATTCCATGTTTTCTCATAGTTTCAACTACCAGCTCCAAACGTCTCCACATTTCCATTGCTGCTGAATCTTTTTCACGAACATATAACCCTGAATTATTTTGAACTTACATCCGTTTCCCCAAATAACAACTAATAGCCAAATTGCCTCATACAACGAGGATCCAGTATAAATATATCCGGCAAAAAGTAATATGGTAAACCCAATTGCGACTATAACGTAAGTTTTCTTGAAATATAGTAGAATTATGGAATTATCCACTGGTTTGTTATTCTTGAGAACCTCATCCGCGATTTCTATTAGTTTAACTGTTGCATATTCGTTGGTATTGGGAGAGGTTGAACTTAACGGATCGAGTTGGAGTACTACTGGGTCCATACAGATTCAAGCTTTATTTATAAAAAATCAAGATTAGCAAAAATTAAAGGTGGTTAAAAAATACCAAGGATTTATTCCTTGCTGTGAAAAGAATTGTCCATCAACGATTTTTCAATGGAATTGCGGTACGAACCATTTCTAATTGTCAAGTGTAGCTTCTTGATCTTGCGATTCGTCTTGAGTGATTCTACAAAGGCATACTCAGTATCTAACCCTATTGGAGACACATTCTTTTGATTGCCGAGATTAAGGGATTCGATGCTATGATTACAAGATAGGAGATGTGCAAATTCCAAGATGGCTTGGTTTCCAAGACTGTTTCCTTGGAAATCTACAGTTTCTATGGATTGGTTCTTCATCAAGGCCCTTGCAAACATGACTCCAGCCTTTGTTTGAACTCCCGCAAAGCTGACGGTGAGGTGCTTTAGATGGGTGTTGGTGCTGATTGCATTTGACAAGGTAATCTGTTGGTCCATAGAGAGGAAGCACATGGTCACGTTTAGATTAACGAAATTGGGTACATTGTAACTGATGCAGCTTATTCCATATTTGATTTCTTCAACTATAGGATTAACTTTAGAAACGGAGGTGGTGATCGAAGATGTAGTTACTGAAGAGAATATAGAATCAGTAGATAATCTTCTATGGTTCAAACCTTCCACCATAGTCTTTTGAACTTCTAGAGGATCTACATGTGGTATTATGGGGTCTTGCTTAGGAATGGCGTCCAATAGTTCATCATCTGAGTATTCGTTATCTGCTGGGGACGGATTATTCCCATTTTTCTTGATATTATCATTCAAAAACTGTTCATTGTCATGCTCATTCATCTTGATGGCAGCTGCAGTTATCTGCAGTTGCTTTTCCAAAAGATTTATTGCGGCATCAATTTCCTGCAATACTGCATTTGTATCTAAGGCTGTCAATGGTGATTCAACTGGTTCCTGCTTCTTGTCCAAATCGGCAACTGCTGAATCTGGGCGGATATAATTCACTTCTTCAACTTCAGACAACTCTTCAGCTTCAGTGGCAGAAACTTCCTCCAGCGCATGTTGAAAAGCAACTGATAACAATTCGATTTCGGAAATTTCATTCTTGGCCTCCGTTTGAGCGTTTGGCTGAAATAATTGAGACTTTTTACATGAGATACGCTGTCTGCTTTTCACTTTGTGCAAATTGCTAATCCTTTGATTTTGCAAGGCTGGGACGTTGTTTTTTATCTATTTGAGAAACTAATTACCTTGTAGCCCTGTTTCAAAGCTTTAATTTCTGACAATTGTTGGGCAGTGCTTTTCCCCACTTCTGACAAGTAGCATTGCGGAATAGCAGTAATGACCGTCTTATTTTCAACTCGTTTCTTTAGCCGTCTGCATATTATCAAATTCTTTCCATTCAACATCGCTGGTTTTTCTGTCAACAAATTAAGCCGCAAGTTGCTCGAAAAAAACGAATGAGCACCATATTTGATCAACAGGTCTATAAATAGTGGGACCGCCAATTTGGTGATTTTTATTTGATTTTGCGCTGATATCCATTACCACTGCCTGTAGTGAGATTACGGATTTATACTATGAATGCATACGTCAAAGGAATCGATAGCTTTGGAATCAACCCTTTGAAATTTCTGTAGAGTTCTATGATTTTAAATTCATCATGTGTCCGTTTCATCCACACTCTTAACAATATACCTCATGTCAAATTTTGCATCTCACTAAATGACACTGAAAAGATTATCTTTCCTTGTATCCAGCATAGTAATGGTTAATAGCGGGACGCTATCTAGTTTTTCAATAATGTCAGATGGCCTACGAGCGAGATATGGGTGGAGTTTGTCTGATGTGAATGTAGTAGGATCTTCAGGGTTAGCGGCATTATATGTGACTTATATGGTTATCGGGCCATTATTTGACAGGTATGGAGTTACAATAACCATGTATACTGCGATTCTTACCGGCACGGCGGCTTATTTGTTCATCTGGCTCAGTTTTCTTGGATTATACAATACTGGTGTAGCTGGGATGTCAGTACTATTTTTTGTGGTTGGCTATTCTTGTTCAGCTAGGTAAAATTTATTAATTTAAAGCTACATGGCGACGGTGGGTACCAACACGTCAAACTATCCCGAAAGGTATATTGGTGTTGTAACCGGTGCCCTTCTTTTATTCTATGGTTTAGCTGGGATGATATTTTCTCAGGTAAATATGCATTAATCAGATCTACAATATTGCGTTTTCATTCACTGATGGTTTGGGCAATTTCTTCCTATTTCTAGCAGTCGTTAATTTCGTGGTGTGTGTGTTAGGTGCACTATTCATTAAAAAGTTTCCTTTCAGAAAATACATTGCGCCGGTTATCTCAGAAGACGTCCCATTATCCACTGCACCAAATCAGCTACCGCGAGCAAATGAGAATACCCAACTACTAAGCAACGAAGAGATATTTATGACCCCCATGCAAATATTAACCTCAGCAAAGTTTTGGGTATACGAGACTTTAATGGTTTTGACTCAAGGATTGACTTTTATGCAGAATGTGAATATTATCGTCAGAAGCAACTTACCTCCAAATACAGACGGCAATGACTTGATTACATATACAACTCTGCAAATGACAATCGTTTCAATATGTCTAAGTATAGGGCAAGTTGGATACGGAACTGTCTCAGACCTGGTGCTGGCTAGAGGAATAGACCGATCAATACTCCTTATTTTTGCACAAGGAATTATTTTTGTTGGACATTTGCTTTTAGGTGTAGCAAACACTTTTGTTCTATCGTCGCAATACTACCTTTCGCTTTGCTCGGCTTTAATTGGGTTAGGATTTGGTGGAAATAGTGCTTTGTTCCCACTATTAACTAGAGGGATGTTTGGCGCCAAATATTATGGTACGGCATCATCTTACGTGATGATTGGGGTGCCGCTTGGCTTTATCACCTCCAACTTAATCTTTGGGATCGTCTATGACACTCAACTTTCAAATCAAGTTTCCAACGGAGGACCTTCTGACTATTGTTACGGAAAACAGTGCATCCAGACATCTTTTTTAATAGCCATAATCACCCAATTCATTTCCTTTGCACTTTCAATTCTACTTTACGTAATAGTACAAAAAAGAACAAGATAATAAAGTACTCCGTTTATTTTATATTCAATTATTCGCATTCTGGTTGTTTGCTATTCTAGCCAAGCGAGTGGCCATCATACTTCTCATTACATTTTCCCTGGGTATCCCTGCACCTGCCCTGACAGTTTTGTAAAACTGCTCACTCCACTCTTCACCTTTTAGTTGCAACAGTGTAAAAGAAGCGTCGAAGGCACATTTTCTAATGGCGCTTTTTGATGAATTGAGTGCTTTAACAATGTGCGACACAATTGATGGTTCGAAAGTAGCAAAATCTGAAGCTGGAATTTTGGGTATTGTGCGGTTTGCTATGTCAAAACAGATCTTGATTGAAACATCTTGTTCAAGGGTAAGAATAACGCTATGCATGACAGTGATTGGAGGAAAGTGGGATTCGAATTGCGCTACGAATGCATCGACAGCGCTCCCAACTTCTATATACACCTGTTCATTCTGGAGTTAATCGAAAATTACCAGCTTTTTTTCCAGCTCAAGAACGGTTTTTAACAAGGAAGATGAGTTAGCAACGTCAGTTCCTTGAATAAGTTGCTTCATATGTGTGATTAGTTGGAATATATTGCTTCTAATCACTTGACTGTCTGCCGTTTCACTTTTTAAAGTGTCCAATACAATTTCAACTGAAACAGTTGCGTTTGCTATCGAAGGAGATCTGGATCGTCCCGATTTTACAGAAGAACGTCGGCTGGAATGCTCAGATTTCGCCGATAGCTTTCGTGACTGTAAATCAGGTACGGGATTTGCAGTTTCATCTCCAGGAATTTCAACTATTGTCTTTTGCAGCGAATCTGCGTTCCCGATCTCTGTAGTCTCATGTGCAGTAGAATCTGTTACAAGCACAACCACATTTGTATTTTCTACATCACGGTTTTCCATTTTATCAGATGCTTGCAACCCTGTACTATTTCCTGATTCGTATACTACATTTTTTTCATTGTTTGCTTCATTTCCAGTTATCACAGATTCCCCTATTACCGATGGAGGGACTAAATTGTCAGGGATGGGTTCATCTTCCAAATCTTTGGTTGAATTATCGTCAATTCCAGGTGGCGCGACCTCATCATCCAAATTTTTAATATTAGAATCACTTAGAGGAGAAACAGATTTGCTATCTAAAGCTTTCGCCGGTGTGATACGTTCTTCAGTCGGGGTTATTTCATCTTCATTTGAAATAGTCTTTGTGTCCGGAGAAGCTGGAACCACCTCCGATGTGATGCCTTTTCCAACGATTTCCAAATCAAAACTATTCATAGTTGGCGGAGGTGTAATGGATCGACCCATAAAAGTCTTTCGTATTTCATCGACTTTATATTCTTGTAAAGGAGTGTTTGAACGAGGTCGTTCAGTTAGCTCTGAGTTTGTGGAATCTGGCCGAGTAAATGAATTACTTAATCTATTCTTCGAAAGGCTTTCCAGTGTTTGTACGTCATCGATATCCTAGCTGTTAGATTTTGCAACCTTAAAAAGTGTAGTCTTTGTTTTGGAAGGAGTAGATCTCTTCAGGGACCGAGGAGAGCGATCTCCCATAGCCATTGGAGTAGGAGAACCCCGGGAATATTTGGAAGAACCATTACTGGACACACTATTCGCTCGACTGCGCGAACGCTATAATTAAAGGTTGCTTACTGTAGGACTTGGAGTGTTCCTTCCTGGTGTGCTTCTTCCGCTACTATAATATTCTACTTCCCGGCCTAATACACTGTTTAACAATCGCCTTTCCGATGAAGTTAGCGCACTGGCACTATATATAAAATTTTGTGGCAGTAGCAAGTTAATCCTATTGAATAGCAACTTTAGTGTTTTGTTGGTTTGTGAATCATTATCCGACAAGAATGAAACAAGTTTACAGACTACAACTCTGCACGCTAACAATTAAAAAATCGATACTATAAGGCTTGGAAAGCAAATTCGTCAGTTCAAAGTCTTCTAACGATGTCATATATCCTACACACCCATACCTTACTTTTGGAAGCAATGCGGGGCTAGAGAGAGAATTACCAATAGTTTGTCCTAAAAGCTGTGCAGGGATCATTTGGCGCACCATCTCAATAATCACATGGCATTTCTCTACGATTCCGGGCTTCTGCTTTGGTTGATATGCTTGATAAAATACTCTAGGTAATATTTGATCCAACATTGCTTGCGGCAAATCAGACGACGTAATAAAAGCAGGTATACAGGATAAGCATGACTGCACAACTTTAAAATGAGCGTCGCTCAATCCAATATTGATGATTTTAAAGCTTTTTTCGATTGGTATGGATTTGTAATCTATATTTTCACTTCCTACTGATTGAAAATATTTTTCGAGTTGCTGGTAGACTAATAGGCGAGTGGCCCAGTCTGAGTTGGACGCATCAAATTGCAACTGCTGAAAATTAATCTGTTTGTCTTTAGATGGAGAAGTTATTGTTGCCCATTTTTGTGCAATGTTTTTCACAGTGTTTCTTGGTTTGTAAATGGATTCAGTTGTAGACAACGTACTTTTCACAGAATTAGATCTAGATTTAAGCGGCTGTTTCTCTTCTGTAGCGATTTCGCCAGACATCACTCTTTGAGGTTGTCTGAGTTTGCTCTTTTGTTCCACCGGGGCTTTTGTAACTCTTTGAGGCCCGCTGCTTTCGAAATGGGAAACAGGAATCCTCTGCGGCAAACTAGATGGCTCTCTAACAGGCAGTTTGCTCTCTTGTTTTGTGGATTTCTCTTCCAGTTTTTCCAATCCATTTACTTCAACTTTAACAGCCATGGGCTTTCCTAGAATATGAAGTGGTTCTTCTTTGGATACTGCTACTGGCTTTCCAAAAATGTCCCGGATAGATTTTTCAGTTGGATCAGTTTGTATACTTTGTATACGCACTGGCTTATCCAAATAAGAATCCAGTTTAACAGGCTTTTCCATTTCTTGCTGCACCCTAACAGGTTTAAAGAGTCTTTTCGGCTCCTCGTCGAAATCCTCTTTTCTAATTGGTCTAGTGAATTTTCCAGATGATTTAAGCGCATCAACTTTTAAATATTTCTTGACTTGTTCAGTCAATCCTGCGACAAACATAGGTAATCTATCGGGGAATTTGTCTTTGTAGTTTTCAAACAGAGATCTAGTGAGTTCTCTAACTTCAGTTGCGCTATCCAAGGCACTTGCTGATATTGCATTTTCCAAGAAAGGTAGATAAGCCCGTAACTGTTCAAGTTCGCCATAATAAACAACAAGTCCTAACACGTCTACAGCTGCTAATCTTAATGACTTTGATGGGGTTTTCAATGCTTCGATCAATTGTGGTATAATATTTGTACAGCCAGAATATTCAACACATGCTTTCAAAGTTGTAGTTGCAGATGAAATATATACCCTTACTATTAGCACTTGATTACTTGTTTGCTCGAGTCGTCAATTTGAGAACTGTTGGCAGCAATAATTCTGAAATTTGATTGAAATCCTGCCCAAGACATTCCGCCAAGCATGCAACTAAATTCATTGTACACCTGGCCAGCCTGGTTCGCTCCGTAATCAAACACTGAACTATAATCTTGTGCAACTTTGTTTTCATTATGAACAGAAAGTTTGAAATATGATATGATCCCAAAGTTATTTGATGGATTTTATTGATTTGGGCTTCGAACTTTTGCCAGTTTTCTTCGCTTTCCTTTTGCTGGAATAGAACTAGAGTCTGTTTTGTGAATAATTCAAACGCAGATTCTGTGATTTCTTGTGCTTGCATTAGATTTTCTGGACAAAAATTCAAACCAGAATTTTCAAACAAAACCTCTAGCAACAGGTGAAAATTGCATTAAATCTAATCGCCTCCTGTCGTTGCGAAATCGAATGTATCGCAAGAAATACTAAAGGCGCTGATTTTAGAAATATAGATTGACATGATATATTAATTCATCCCTTTGGAAAGTTTCTTTAGTCTAGCGTCTTTTCCCCTTCCACGCCCACGGTAACCACCTCTGCCTCTCTTTGGACTACTTTGCGAGTTTCCGGAAACAGGAGCTTCATTGATAGTTTCAGACTTGTCTTCAGTAGATTCATCTTCTACATGTTTATTTCCCCTAAATTCATACTTTTGCAGCACAAAGTCTTTTTTAGGCTACATTAATAAGCTATTACATTTCTATTGAGCATAATATACCACCCTTCTATCTGCTCATTGCTCCATCCAGTCTGTTTTACAAGGGCTTGCCTTGCTAAGGATTTCCTTTGGCTTTGATGGAATATGGCTTCATTTACATTATACATCTCTACTAATTTCTTTTCTATCGGGTCTGGTTTACTATCAACGCTGTCTTTTGGTAAATCTTCATTTGAGGCAGGTAAGAAATCTACCGAATCATAAGTATCATCATATTCATCGTCATCGAATTGTGTTGCAAGGATTTTCTCTCTTTGTGATTTTAAAAACTCCAGTCGGCCATGCTCGCTATCAATATTTTTCTTTTTGCCAATCTGTACTTTAGATGGATCGACAGTATGTGCAAAAACGTCAAATTGATCACCGTCAAAGATATTTCTTCTTGACGACAAAATTTCAGGCTTTGGCTCAAAAATCTGATGGGGTTCAATCTGTTGAACCTCTCTAACCTCGGGCTGCACTTGACTGCTTCTCTTTAAAGATCTATCCATCTTTTTCAAGTAATCAGGCAAATCATCCTCTAATAATTTCATGATAATTAATTCCGTATCTTTCAATCCAACTATACATGCCTATATTAAATATTATTACTTGGATAAATCCGTCTCCCAGGTCGGGGAATAAGTCCTGAATCATTGAAATTTTTTCAATCATCTCTGTATCTTGAAAGTTTTCTGGTGGATCTCTTGTCTGTATCATTTGAACTTGTTTCCATTGACCATTTGTATCAGTCCAAGTCTGTAAATTTCCACTAAACGTAACCAAGTGCTCAATGCTGGTGATGATATAATCAATGCGAACAGGATCAATATCTAATACTTGTTTCAATTCCGTTAGTGTTTCTGATAGTCTGTATTTGATTTCAAAGTCCAAAAGAAGTGGGGCATCACTTAAATATTGATATTGTCCTTCAATTTCAGGACATAGATTCAACACAAAGTCGCATAATCCTCCAAGCAATTCGGAATTATTTCTTGATAGCGTATCCACCGAACCTTCAACTTCATGAAATTGGTTGAAATACTTTATGTTGAGATAGTGGTGCAGGGTTTCCAAAACTACGTGCTTCAAGTCTGAATCTTCAGAATTGGAAGAGATATAAGTCTCTATGAGTTCCATTGAGAATTCTGCATGACACGCGATCACTAGATATTTGAATATAGTACAATGGTACAGTAATTCTTTTTTGTAACTTGCTTTTCCTTTTGCCTGCCTCTTGTTGTACATTTTTATATCACTCAAGCAAGCGTCAATTTCACTGTGATAATTTGGTAAAGGGAAGATGGAATTCAATTGTGGATTCTGCTTGTAGTATATATCAAGGAACACTGACAAAACTTCCGGATTCAAATGTTGATTTTGAATAATCCCGCAAAAGAAATTGTACATCTTTTTGGAAAGCTCCTGGTTGTGATTTAGCTTTATTTCCTTCAAGATGGGAATCAGGTAATCAAATTCCTTTGTCATTTGTGATTTTTGTTTTTTCTAAAAAATTTCAAGGTGGACAAGATGACTCGACCACTCGATAGCTCTTATTGGAGCCACAGCTGTTTTCAGTGAGTATAAATGATGCGAGTTTGAATAATAATATACCTCTGGGCATTTATGCGGTGGGATAGGATGGATTATCTCAATTTCCCATTGACTTGAGCATTGTAAGCATTACGATTCTATATTTGCGCTGAGAGTATACGATCAATGAATTCTTTGACATTTTCCTACTTTCTTTGGTTCAAAGCGTTTTATCCTAATTCGAAAGTGCCTGATCCATCATAGAAGTTCCAACAGCTAGTTTCCCGAAAAGTATTCAAAATGCAAACAAACCTCCGCAAAAAGATTGTAGTAGTGGGAGATGGAGCATCTGGGAAGACGTCCTTATTAATGGCATTTACAAAAGGTGTATTTCCAACAAACTACGTTCCTACAGTTTTCGAAAACATTGTTACAGATATTAGTGTATGTGGTCAACAGGTTGAACTGAATTTATTTGACACAGCAGGGCAAGAAGACTATGATAGACTAAGAAGGCTAAGCTATCCCGATACCGACCTGACCTATATATGTTTCTCCATTGACTCGCATACCTCTTTCGAAAATGTCGCAGACAAGGTAATAGTGAGATAACAAAGTGGATTTCCGAGGTTGTTCACTACTGTAATCAGAAGCCAATCATTCTTGTGGGACTAAAGACAGATCTGCGATATGATGATGAAGTGATAAAGAAATTGTTGTTGAAAGGGAAAAGGCCAATCTCCTACAGCGAAGGACTAGAGATGGCAAAAAGAATCGGCGCAGATTACTATGAATGTTCAGCAAAGTACAAAGAAGGTGTCACTGATCTTTTTCAAGCTGGTGCACGCAAAACCCTCAATTACAAACATATAGAAACTAAACCGCCATCCTTTTTTTACTGCTGCTGAATAAATGTAAATTAATATTTATTCTTCCTCTTGTAGATCATAAGCTTTCCTAAACTGCCTTCGCAAAGTGGAACCTAAATTAACACCAAATACCAAGCAAATTTGATTCACCCTTCTTTTTTGGAAAATGTATTGTCCCACCTGGGCTTAGTGGTATATTAGTTTTTTTCAGCAGAGGACGCAAGGTTTCTTCTTTACTTGGGGATCTAAATTAGGGTTTATTACTGAAGTATTCTTGCACTTCTGCGTAAAGTTGCGCTGCGTGAAGATAATTCTTGCAGTACAGTTCCCATTCCCATTTCTTGTTTTGGGAGCGGTTTGTTGGATTTGGTGATTTTAATACTTGTGTCTGTATTAATTACCGGAGGAGGTGGTGGTGGAGGCGGTGGGAGACTAGGAATTAAAGGTTCTGCTTCAGGTTCTGCTGCAGGTGCTGCGGTTGGAACGGTTGCAATCGTTGGTTCCATTGGTGATCGCAACTGCTTCTTTATCAGCGCATCTATCTTGTAATTCAGCTGATTAAAGTATTCTTCCATTTTCTGCTCCATTTCAATCAATTTCCTCTCTTGTCCATCTTGTTTCTCCAAGAAAGAAATTATCTGGATTAGTACGATTTACAAATGTAACAAAGGTTTTCAACAAATAAACAACGAAAATTAGTGAAATAAAAAGAATGTACAGTTGTAGAAAGTAGTCCAAGTCGATTTCTATGGATTGCATCTGGAAGATTTTTGGAAAGTTCACTGGACACCAAACATGAATTTTGCAATCAGTCGATTCTATCGATCGGTCGATTCTATCAATCAGCGCGGCAACTGGCATTTCAATTAGCCAAATAGATGATGAAGTGAATGACCGAGAGCCGTGATATTACATTAGTTTGAACAAGCTGGAGAAAATAATTTATTTGGTGTATTGAACATTATTCATAAACATCAAGTTTTTGATAAGCTAATGTTAATTCGTAGTTACTGGAAATCGAACACGTCCGAGCAACAATCCCATAGAGAACGCCCCGTACTCTCTACTATCTCTGGACATATCGTAATTGTCTCCCTGGACCCATACATGACCTTCAGGCACCTAAATTAACTGTGAATACAATTATTCTTTCGTTTGATTTCGTTGGGTCAGTGTAAATTGTATCGCCAGGCAACCCTAATATTCTTTTCAGCACTACTCGATTTTTATCGATCGGAGACCTATATACAACCAACTCTCCAATCTCATATGGCTTCCATAAGACAGAGATTTTGTCCCACAGCAACAAATCCCCAGAGTTCGCCGTTGGAATCATTGATGGTCCTTCAATGTATGAAATTTCTGCAATATTGCCTAAAAACAGTAATACAAGCGATCCGCTACATATGAACAGCTTTGCGGCATCCAAGCTGTTTTTATTCAAGTGTTTTTTAATCATGATTTTCCAAGCTCAGAAGCCAAAAGTCAGCCACTCTGTGCTTTGAGCGGGAATTCTTTGACAAAAACCTCATTTTAAACTACACCTCATTTCACATGGCAGTTTCAACAGACAACAAAAGCGTAACGGACCAAGTGGTTGATAAACTACCAAAAGACCATATCGTCCCTGGAACTCTTGAAATCGAAGACATTCGAAGGCACACAGAAATACTACCTTTAAACGACTCACTTTCACGAAAAAAATCACACAAGAGAAACGAGCCGTATTCATCAGCTTCATACCAAGAAACTAATTCTGTTGGAAGAGCGGAAACATATTCAGTTGGAAATTCTCCTACAAAAACCGCAAGGTTACCTAGACAAAAATCTGACAGAGAAGTCCTTGTTGGGACACCTGTTAAAGAAGGACATGCTAATTACATGCTTATGTATGACATGCTGACCGGAATCAGAATTTCCGTTTCGCGCTGTAATGCTAAACCCGCTAGGGATTTAGTCGAAGCCGACTACACTGCAGCTCATAAACTGGCATTTGATGTGTAATAGTTCAAATTAATTTAGAACCGGTAACGAAATGACTCCTTCCTCTAAATATGACTTTAAATTTAAAGATTATTGTCCATGGGTATTTAGAATGATTAGAGAATGTTTTCACGTCGATGCTAACGAATATTTGCTCTCGCTCACCGGAAAGTATGTACTTTCAGAACTAGTCAGCTCTGGTAAATCCGGGTCTTTCTTTTACTATTCACAAGATTACCGATTTATCATCAAAACCATACACCACTCTGAACATAAATTTATGCTGAAAATACTTAATCATTATTATAGTCATGTAAAAAATAATCCTCACACTTTATTATCCAGAATATTTGGGCTGCATAGAGTAAAGTTACCTGGGAACAAAAAGATTCACTTTGTCGTAATGGGTAATGTTTTCCCGCCAAACAAGGATATTCATGAAGTATATGATTTAAAAGGCTCTACCTTGGGCCGTGAAATCAGTGAAGAGGAAGCAAAAAACCCTCGGGCTGTAATGAAAGATAAGAATTGGATGAATAGAAATAGGCGGCTACAATTAGGGCCCGAAAAAAGAGCTCTATTTGAAAAGCAAATGCAAATTGACGTTAAAGTAAGATCAACTTAATTTAGTTTTTAATGTCTCAAGGCATAATGGATTACTCTCTTTTGGTTGGAATACACGACCTGGTTAGAGGTAATCAAGATCATATTCGTGACCAAACCTTGTCAGTTTTCGAACCAAATGCAGATACTTTAAGTCGCCGTGCTACTGCCCCTAATCGTTTGTCCAAGGCCCAAATTATCAGAGACGCAAGTGTGTTGTCAGATATTGTACAGTTAGGGCCTTCAACATCAAAGTTGCCAGATCAAGTCCCTACAGAGTAATAACTAGTTCATTATAGACGTCGATATTGCTTCTTTTATGCTGACGAAGGTGGCTTTAGGAGCACTGATGAAAAGAACTGTCCATCAAAACAAATTTATTATATTGGTATTATAGACATCTTTACATATTATAGTCCTACTAAGCGAATGGAAACAATTTGGAAATCGATTGGAAACAAAAAGGTTTGTGTAGTTTAATCTATAGTCTACTATATCTGCGGTGGAACCACAACTCTATGGAACGCGTTTCTTGGAATTCATGACAGCAGCGATTCAAGGATCGTCGACAACTCTTTCAGACGCTCAAAAGAAGCAATTGAATGAAGTGTTAGCAATACCATCTGGTTCGTTTATTCAGCATCAATAAAACTATTTTAATCTTCTATTGAAATACTTTAGTAGCAAATTAGGATACTTTCCATGAACACTGGAGTCTAATGATTCCAAGTACACTAGATCTGGACTAATTAGATATTTTGCGGACAATAAATATATTCCACGTAAATGTAAATACAATGATTCATGATTAGGGAACACGCATATCAGCCCTTTGGTCCATTCAAGCTCTTTTTCCAGCAGATTTTTCATATCAAATTCGTTATCAAAGAGATATATTCTATAACTCCATCCGCTGCTATCACTAATATGGGATTTTACAAATTCGTTACTTTTTTCGATTTCCTCTAATATCGTATCCAGCTTGGATTTGTTGCAAATTGCTGCACGACGAAACTGCCAACATGGGTAATTACATCTATACCTGTCTGCAGTAATTCTACATATTTTCTTGTCCAAATCAGCCAAAAGATTGGAATCACTCTTCATATTCTTTCGTACCCACAGTCTACATTAACTGCAAGTACCTATGAGCCCAGAGCATCGATTTTGCGCAATGCTTGGTGAGTATCAGCCGAGTAAAGTTATATTCCTGCGACATATCTAAACGGTTTTCAAGTAGCAATCGCTTTCTCTTATTCCACGCTGTATAGCAATCAGGATTAATCACTACCAAGATCCATGTTGCATTATTGTTGCCAGATTGAAATTCTTCCCATGCATAATTGTACAACTCGACAATGTTAGTTGCTGGGATACCCAGATTGCCTTCAGCAATTATTGGAAGGTTATTCGGACTATTCAAAATGAAATCCAAGTCACCGCTTTATTAGCAACCAGTTACTCTAATTTTTCATTTTCTAGTGTTTTTACCAGCTGTCTAAAGATTTCTTTCATTTGAAAAAGTTTTACATTTATATTACAAAAAATCAGCTCAATTGCCTTGCTTTACGATCAGGTGATTTGGGAGACTTGGAGTGCTTCTTTTTGCCAGGTACATCGTTTGGCCAAGTGAAATCATTTTCATTTCCAAATCCGTTTTGACTAGGCAGTAAATTGACTAGCTCGTTAAGCCGCTTAGACTCGTTTGTGAGGCCGGAAGCCAAATCTGCTAATTTTCTATCTCTTGTTCTCCATTCTGAGAACGAACTCATTGCTCTAGTTGTATCTCCATATTTCAAATGAGAGTGTAGCCTTTCTAGTTCGCTTCTCATTCTCTTTTCGTTGTGGAATTGCAATCTGTTGGTGTTGAGTTGATCTTCTAAAATTTCTCTTGTGGAAGTTTCCGCGAGCAGGTTGTTGATTGTCTCTGCCAGCCTGTTTTGTGTATCAGAAAGAGTATTTTCGAGCACAGTGTTTTTAGTCGAGAGAGCGTGGATTTGTGTTTCGGCATCCAAGTACTTTTCAGTCAGTTGTTGAATTTCTTTATCTTTGTTTACGATAGTCTCCTCTGAAGTCTGCCTGTATTTTTCAAAGACCTCTGTAACTGCGTCATACTGCTCTACAGATTTCTTAAAGTTGTTTTCCAGTTCATTATAATCAGCTTTCCATTTCAGAAGCTCATTCAGCAAGTTATCTTTCTCGTTAGTAAGGGAACCGATCAGCTGCTTTGCAGACTGTATTTCGGCATTGAGTTCATTTTGTCTCTTCAATAACGCCTCTTTATCCTTCTTCAGCCCCATATTATCTTTAACGGTATCGGTGTACATTTCTTTCAGGCTATCGTGGGTCTTGTTCAGTAATTTATGATCTTCTTGTAGGGACTTTAATTTCCTGTCCAGCTTGTCATGCTCTGACATTGCCTCGTTCTGATAGTCTTCAAAGCGTTTGTTGACATCATCCAATTCTTCTTCTTTCTGCCTCAGATCCTGCCTGAAAGTCTTGATCTTTTCAGTCAGTTGCTTCTTGTCATTGGCAAGATTGCTCTTTGCTGCATTTAATTTTTCTACTTGCTCAGTCAGCAAGTTATTTCGTTCTTCTGCCGTTCTTCTAACTTGAGTAAGCTCTTCCAAGTATCGCTTTGCATTGGTTACTTCCATTTCCAAATTATTTTGTAGATCTGTAACCTCAAACATCAGTTGCTCTTTCTTTTCTTGAACTTGTTTCAGAGTTTGAGCATCCTTTGTGATTTTTTTGTTCAATTCTTGAATTTGATTGTCTCTGGTTTGTATTTCAGCTTTGGCTTGTGCCTGCGCCCTTTCCAAAGACAATTGTAAGGCATTTCGCATTTCTGTCAGTGATAGGATATCTTTGCTTAACTTTTCAATTTCCTGCTTATTTGCTTTCAAGTATATTTCTAAATCAGCTTTCTGATTATTCACATCATCCAAATCCGACGATACTTTTGCCAATGATTTTCTTAGCTCGGCTTTGATTGTTTCGTTTTTAGCAGTATCAGCACGGAAGTCGGCCTCTACTTTTGCTTTTGCAAGTATGATCCTTTCATGCTCTTTTTTCAATTCTCGCAGCTCAACGGTAGTTGTTTCGAGATTAGCTTTCAACGTAACATTTGTCGCCGTTGCAACCTTTAACGAGTCCCCTTTGATATTAAGCTCTGTAGTCATTTGCTCTAATTCATATTCCAGCTCTCTACATTTGTTGTTTGACAGTCTTAAATCTTTTGCGGAAACTTCAAAGTCAGCAGTTAGTCTGGCAAGATTCTTTTGTAACATAATATTTCTAGCTTCTACCGCATCGGTGCCTTTTTGTGCCTCTTTGCGTAACTGCACCATAGTTTCATCCATTGCAATAAATTCTTTAAAAGATTCTTGAAGTTTTCCTTTCATTTCTTCTGCAATATGCAGTGATTTTTGTGCCTCCTCTTCCTTTTCCTTGATAACGGCATTCAGTTCTTTAATCGCCTTCAGCAACTATGATTAAGCAATGAATACTGATTGTTTTTCCACCTCAGAATTTATCAGAAAGGCCATCAAGGAGGAAATTTCCGACTTTAAATGCTTGATATCATCTTGAAGTCTAGCGCTTTCGCTCTTTTGCCACTCTTCAGCAAACACATAATAATTTACAGACTTGTTTAAGGCATTTTTGAGTTTCTTGACATTAATGCTTTCCGCCTTTTCTCTTTTTGCAGTTTCATACAGGTGGGCTCTCAATTGGTTAATCTCTTTGTCCTTTGCATCCAACATTCGCTTATAGAGCGTTCCAGAAAAGGACTTTCCACTTTGTATCCCTAAACCTTTTACTGTCCCGGTACCACGCATTTCAGGCTTTGTAGTTTTTTGTTTGCTCTGATGTAGCACCCAGTTATCCCTTTCAATCTGGTCCTTTGGATTGGTGAAAAGTGGTTTTTGACTTCCTTGTGTTGGATCTTTGATTATATCGAAATATGGCATTTCACTCAGTAGCACCCCATCCGCCTCTTCATTAATTTGATGAGAAGAAGCAAAGTTAATTGGGTCTCCATTTTTTGCAAGGCAATGGTCGAACGCGCCTAATAATGATGTTTGACAATGCTGACATACTTTGAATGCAAGAGACTCTGGATTATGCGGTATTTCTGGCTCAGAGAGTTCGCATATACTTCCAATACTTCCATAATCTGCTTTTAACCGGTACTGCTCTTGCGGATTTGCTCCTAGAGGTGTAACCACTAAGGGTTTTGGAGTATATGGGATTGGTGGTAGTTGATTATTTGCGAGTGCTTCCGTAGGAAATGATCGAAGTGAAGGGCTTGCAGATGAGAAGACTTCTTTAATTTGCAGACTCTGCTCCATCATCAAGAGGAACGTCAAAAAAATGAGAAAATCTGAAGATTACAATACCTTATCAAAGGTATGAATGCTTCCTATAACAAATATAATAAATCGACAATACGAAAAGGACTCTAGTTTTATGTTTGCATTGTCAAGGTTATTCTTGTCAAATGCCTCCAAAAAAGAAAAAGCCAGAGAAGCTAAATACAACTGGCAGCCTAGAATCACAAGCATCGAATCTCAAATCTCCATTGCCAAAAGCAAAGCCTCAAAGAGAGACTACACCAAAAGAAACTTCAAATAAAAGAACAACAACCCCAAAAGAAGTAACCAAAAAAGAAAGAGTAACCTCCGCCAAAGAGAGAAAGAGAGATATAGACAAAGCGGATAATGCTAGTTCTTTAAAGCCTCCGTTACCCCGCCTTCAGAGAGATGCTACGCGCAGAGAAACTCCTCCAAAAGACAAGAAACCAGACAAACCAGAGGTTGAAAAGAGCAACACGAAATTATTCCAAAAAGAAGACTATGAAAGTAAAAAGAAAGGAAAAAAGGAAATAGAAGCTGAAGAAATTTTAGAAGGTGATAAGCCTGGCTCAGTTGCAATCTTTGGAAGAGGTTCAGCAAAAAAGAGAAACAAAGTAGTTGTTGAAGAAGAGACTCCTCCTACGGTACAAGATGATATTCAGATACCATCGTTATGGATCAGGGGAGGAAATGGAGTGGTACACTTGCTGGATAAACCCCCAGACCCAGAACCTGTCATTGCACCATCAGCAGAAAAAAAGAAAGGGAAAAGGAAAAAGAAGAAATTGAAAAAGACAGATTCGTTCAAAGACTTTTATGAAGCAAATAAGAAAGCTGCAGCCAGGACCAGGTCTGGCAGCAGCAAATCGTTCTACAAACCAGATTCAGGTAAAAAAACCGGACCAGTCTATGCAGCATTTTTAATCAATGAAGAAATGTTAAAATTATCAACCGCAGTGGGAGTAAAGATTACGTTGGATGCATACGTTGAACCAACAGAAGATAAGAAAGATGGCACTCTTGAAGGGATTGGAATTGCTGCCAGTGAGGATAGCCTAATGGACATAAACGCCGCGTTCCATTCAAAACAGGGCAAGATTGAATTATTGCCGCAGATGGGGATCAAGGACAAGAAAAGAGATACAGTCCCAATTATCCGCCGCCGAGCGATCTTGAAGGCGAAAACAAGACATGGGTTTAAAAAGGATACTTATATGCATCACACTCCCCATCCGAATTTAATGACTCCGTTATTTAACCTGCCACCAATCAAACATATGCTCTACGGACCATACGAGAATCAGGTAGAAAGAGTAGTCAACGAAGTGAGAAAACCAGTCAAGTACAGAGGGCAAGAACAGCTGATATTTCCTGAAAATGCATTTGCTTCTGATTCTACCTTTATCGAAAAAATTGTTAATGTAAGTCGAATATAATTTTTCAAATTTTGAATCCATGTCCAAGATCGAGCCTTTCCTTTTACTAGCAAAGAATGCTCAAGGAGCAGCTGTTGCACAATTAATTCAAGACGCATTAGCAGCACCAGGAGTATACTCATTTTCGGAACTTTTGGAATCTCCCAATGTGCAGCAGTTGGCAAATCACCCTTCATTGTCGTACGCCTACAAGCAATTGGAAATCTTTTGCTATGGGACTTTACAGGACTATCAAGGACTACCAGAATTGAATCCACAGCAATTGCTTAAACTGAAATACTTGACTCTAGTAACATTATCGGAAAATAAGATTCTACCTTATCAAATGCTGCTACAACAGTTGCAGATCAATAATGTCAGGGAATTAGAGGACTTGATTATTTCTGCAATTTATTCTGATATTATCTCTGGGAAGATGGATCAAAAAAGAGTACCTTGAACTAATTCAGGAATGCTTAATGGTCGAGTATGCAATTGGCAGAGACTTTAAAGATATCAACAAACTGCTTGAGGGTTTGGCTCACTGGTATCCACCTTTAACGCTAGGGCAAAGAAATCCGAAAAGATTATTACATTGATTGACGACAAAATTAAAAATGTAGCTGAAACTGTAAAGATAAATAGGGATAATGAAGAATTGTACGAGAAGGAGCTGAAGAATATTCTTGCATCGCTACCACCAGAAAGGAACTCTGACCGAATGGGCGAAAAAATGCAACAGAGATCATACTTGTCGTCTCATCGCAAATAATAAAATCGGTATATTACATTAACTGTGAATAGCAAGACCAAATCCAATTCTGTTGTTGGTCTTGTCAAAGATCGTATAGTATTGACGGATGAACATATCACCAAACACTATATTTCCGCTTATATCAGCACCAAACGATATCCCACTGATACAGCCATTTGGGACACTTATCACGTACGCTGAGGCTGGTATTTTATAATTATCATTGCCTATAGAAAATATAATGTCTGGACCAATTAAAGCCGAACAAGGGATGCGATATACACCTTTCGAGGAGTCAAACACACCGCCTATAATCCTGTTGATAGAATCAGCGACAGATTGTTCCAGCAAAATCATTGAGGTGCCACTGTCAACAATAACTTGGTTGATTTTCAAGTTTGCGCTGCCACTTGCCCCATTTACACTGTACGTGAAGCTATTCAAACTAAACTGCCAGAAACCGGAATTGGCAACTGGATAATAATTGATGTTTCCTCCAATTCGCGCAGCATCGATTCCCCCAAAAATGATCTCGCCCAAAGATAAATCATTAGAATTTGAGAGATAGAGTGAAAACATGTTATTTCTCAATCCCATTCCATCGAGGAAATTTGCGGAAATTCCAGTTGTTGAGGATATCTGCGATATTTTATCAAAAGCTAAACCCAACAATCCACCAGGGATATTTACGCTGGACAGCTTGATTGCAGCACCAAAAGGTATTCTAGAAACTAACCCGCCTATTGATAGCGCACTAGAATATATTTTGCCAACAGCAAATGCACCGTTATTGTAATTTATATTGAACCGCTTCTTCAAATCAATAATTGCGGGATCATCCAAGTTCAATTTGGTGCCCTGGTTGCAAGAATTATCCATTGAAGTACAGTTGGGGTGTCGGAATATGGTGTCTGCGGATCCAGTATCTATATCCATTACAAACTGCTGTTGTGATACTTTGATAGTACAGGTGTAGAGTGTATTGTCATTGTTGTAATTGTTCACAGTAAAAGTCGGGATATTTCCTTGATTAATTTTGCCCAGAGTATGTTGTATACCAATTAGTATATTCTCTAGTTTATCATGCGAAGCGATTTTGCGCTGGATTGGCACTGATACTGGTTTAGTAGTGGCAAGTGCCAATATACTTGATGCAAGGAAAACAAGCAACATAATGGGCAGTCTGGGGGTTTTCTTTTATAAAGTTCCCCAGTTCCCAGTGAACCACGAACGAAACGGTTCTCGGAATTCGTGGGACTGGAATCGCTTGAAATTTCCCCTTTAATCCAATTTGATTGATTTTATTCTGTCTTTGCCTTAAAAAAAGACGTAAGTACTTTAACACAGTAATCAGTATCTTCCAAGATCAACTCGTGGCCTACTCCATCCTTGAACTCTAGTTTCATGGAAGGCATGATTTGCAAAAGTTCCGATGCCAATTGCGCAGGGACTACAACATCTAATGCACCCCATAGCCCCAATATCTTATTCTTGTGGCTCTCTTCGATTTTTTCAAATGCTGGCTTAGAACCACCCCACGGGAAATGAATTAAAGTGGAGCGGAAAGCTCTCATGAAACCAGGATTGTTGGCAACATGTTCTCCTTGAACTCTTCTGAATGTATCCTTCAATTAATCTTTCCCTACCAACCCTTCATTTCTGAATCCTGGAACTGTTCCCGATGTGCTTACCTTTCTCAAGATGCTACGCCCTACAGTATGTGTGAATAATTTCCCTATTACCGGAAGACGCATTAGCAGCGTAATAGCTGGTAATTTCTAAATGAGGATAAAAGAACCTTCATTATTCCTGCTGGTGCAATAAAAGCAACTTTTTTAATGTTTTCTGGAAATCTGGAAGCAAATCCTGCAACTACAGCACCTCCCAAAGAATATCCAATAATATTGTAATTTGTCCAGCCGAATTTCAACAAAACAAGAGCTAATTGATTAACGAAGAGTTGTTCGTTAAATTCAGTTCCAGGAGAGTCGGAATAACCTCGACCATATGATTCTTCATTAGTTCTATCATACCATAGGTCAGTATTCTGAACCCATTTTCGGCCAACTGATTCAAAAAACCTGAAAGGGCTGGAGGTGGTGTACCTAACCCATGAACAAAAACAACTTTGATTCCGTCCTTTGGCCCTATTAGGTAATAATGTGTCTTTCCTTGAGGCAAGTCTATATATCCATGCTCTGGCCAGTAATCCTCGTTGAAATACACTGGCTTCTTTTTTGATTGTTTCAGTGATCCCATAAATTGATTATCCGTTGGAACAATATAGCGATATGAAAGGTAGGCAAGTATGCCTATAACTGCTGCGTATGAGGTTTGCGGAAGGGACATTTTTAGATTTCAGGAAGCCAAAGGCTTTGTTTGCACTCGATTTATAATTCAGCCTATTATACAGTAACTCACAAGAATATTACCTAATTTTAAACCTACTCCCAGTACAATTCGACTAAGCATTTGCAACACATTATGATGGAAATTTTAACAGTCGTAACTCTCTCTACGTCAAGAAGAAATGATATGGGGGACACAAGAGATAACAGAGTAGCGATGGATGTATCACACGTCCACAATAATATTTTTTTGTTTTTTTTGTAGTTGAACTTTTAACATGACCAAAGAGAAGAAGGAAAAGAAAGAGAAGAAGGAGGACGAATTGAAAGAAAGGAAGCAAAAGAAGGAAAAGAAATCCAAAGACATTGATAACGCGGAACAAGATAAAGTTAAATCTAAAAAGAGAAAGAATGATGAATCCAAAGAGGACGTGAAAGAAAAAAAATCAAAGAAACCAAAGGTTAAAGAGTCAGCGGATAAGGAAAAAGTTATAGTTGTGCAAGACCAGCACATTGATGACTATCGCCCTACCACTGTCAAGGAAGATGATAATATTCCTGAAAATCTTCGATTGGAAGCGCTGCCATTATCTGCATCAACTTTGAAATCCTTAAAGGAAAGAAATGTCAAGCAATTCTTTCCAATTCAAGCAGCAGCCTTTGACCATGTAATGAAAGGCAAGGATTTACTAGCAAGGGCACGAACTGGAACGGGAAAAACATTGGCTTTCAGCTTGCCAATGGTAATTGGATATTGAATCTAGGTTGAATCTTTGAAAAAACAAAAAACGGATAATCCAAAAGAATTTAGCAAGCGGGGCAGATATCCTAGAGTTTTGATTATGGCTCCAACTAGAGAATTGGCAATCCAAGTTCAAAAAGAAATGGATCAGATTTGTTCAGGAGAATTGTCTTCAGCCTGTGTTTATGGTGGTACAGGTTATGATAATCAATACTACGCCATGAAGGAAGGCCTTGATTTAATTGTTGGCACTCCGGGAAGATTGATTGATCACATTGAACGTGGAAATTTGATATTGAAAGATTTAAGGTTTGTCTGCTTGGATGAAGCGGACCAAATGGTAAAATTTTCTAATTCAGCTTGATATTGGATTCGCAGAAGATATGGATAAAATACTAAACTTGATTAACACTCAAAAAGCTGAAAATAGCAGTCCTCCCCCGCATCAAGTTCTTTTATTTAGCGCTACTATGCCAGACTGGATAAAACAGGCCGTGGAAAAGTACATGAAGAAAGATAAAGTTACATTGGATTTAATTGGAACAAACAAGCAAAAAACTTCTGCTACCGTTACTCATTATAGTTTACCTTCAAGGTATCAAAACAGGACTGATATCCTTGGGGATATAGTTGCAGTTTATGGAAGAGGTAACTCTGGAAGGACAATTATTTTTGTAGAGACCAAAGCTGAAGCCAGCGAGTTGGCGATGAATGAGAAGTTGGTTGCCATGGGTGCGCAAGCACTGCATGGGGATATTGCACAGAAACAACGTGAAACCACTATGCAAGGGTTTAGAGAAGGGAAATTTACGTGCTTAATAACAACAAATGTCTGCGCTAGGGGTTTATTATATTTAATAGTAGGTGTTGATATTCCCGAAGTTGATTTGGTTATTAACTGTGAGCCTCCTGCTGATGTTGAATCATATATTCATCGATCAGGGAGAACTGGTCGTGCAGGCAAAAGTGGGATATGTATTACATTTTACAAACAAGCCCAAGAATATCTCATCCAAAATATTACAAAAAGAGCAGGAGTAGACTTCATCAAAATTGGCGCACCGCAACCGGCAGATATTGTTTCTTCAAGGGCATCACAAAATATTGAAGAATTAAAATTGGTAGATCCTGCAGTTTTTCCGTACTTTACACAAGCAGCAACAGAACTACTGGAAACCTTTGATGGTAATGCAATTCGTGCCCTTGAGTGTGCTATGGCAATGATATGCAACACTACGAAGCCATTGCCTGCAAGGTCGTTGCTAACAGCAAATAATGGTTACATAACTCTATTATTCAAAACTGAAAACTCTATTCGAAATGTCGGCTACATCAAATCGCTAATTCAAAAATCATATCCTGGTCTAACATACGAAGACACTATTGCATGGAGAATGCTTGCAGATTATTATGGTGTCGTGGTTGATGTAAATGAGGAAAAGGTTAAAGCCGAAGATGGTAACATTACTCTTGGTGGTAAATTGTGGAAAGATGGAAAAGGAGTTTCATTAGAAATTCCAAAAGAATTACCAGAACTCCAGGCAAACTATGGTTCTCAACAATCAGGCTATGGAACCAACAGCTATGGCGGCAGAGGAGGATATGGTAGCAGTAGTTATGGACGAGGAACTAGAGGTGCAAGCAGAGGTGCCTCAAGAGGAGGTACTCGTGGTAGAGGTACTACAAGGGGCAGAGGTAGAGGCGGCTACTAACAAGTTGTCTTGCCTTCGTGAATAAATATCTTGAAACGATTTTTATTTTTTTTTGAACGCATGAAAACTTTTCAGGACATTAATATTAAACCATGGCTAATAACAGCCCTAGACCAGCTATCAATTAAAAACCCTTCAGAAATTCAGAGCGCTTGTATACCACCGATTTTGGAAGGACAGGATGTTATCGGTTCAGCTAAAACAGGTTCAGGGAAAACAGCGGCCTTTGCCCTTCCAGTATTACAAAAGTTGGGAGAAGATCCATTTGGAGTATTTGCGCTTGTGTTGACACCTACCAGGGAGCTTGCATTCCAAATTGCAGAGCAGTTTAGAGTGTTAGGAACATCAATTGGATTAAAACAGAGCGTTATCGTTGGAGGTTTGGATATGATGTCTCAGGCAATTGAATTAGCTCAAAAGCCTCACATTGTTGTTGCGACTCCTGGAAGGTTAGTGGACCATATCAAAAACAGTGCAAACGCTATTCATTTTAAAAGAATTAAATTTCTGGTGCTGGATGAAGCAGATAGAATGCTGACTGACAACTTTGCTGAGGACTTGGAGATAATTTTTGATACATTGCCAAAGAAACGACAGACTTTGCTCTTTTCGGCTACAATGACCCCAGAGATTGAAGAAATCCAGTTTTCATCCTCAAAGAAACCATTTGTATACAGCTGTGCATCTAGGTATGATACAGTGGACAATCTAGATCAAAAGTACCTTTTCATTCCTTCAGGAGTTCGTGAAGCATATTTATCGTACATACTACAAAATGATTTCGCTGGGAAAACTGTCATCATCTTCGCTAGTAAGCCGCGAGGATGTGAAATTCTTCGAATATTATTAAAAGAGCTGGGTTTGCGATCAACTGCGTTACATTCGCAAATGTCCCAAAACGAAAGACTTGGTTCACTGGCGAAATTTAAGAGTGGAATTGTTCCTATACTGATTTCAACCGATGTTGGATCTCGGTAAGCTTCTAATTAATATCAGCGGTCTTGATATTCCAACAGTTCAGGTAGTCATAAACTACGAGTTGCCTGCGGATGCAACAGACTACATACATAGAATTGGTCGTACTGCGAGAGCTGGAAGGGGAGGTTTATCCGTATCTATAGTTACTGAGAGAGATATTCAAATCCTTCTGAATATTGAAGAAAAAACTAGTACTTGATGTTAATTGTAGAAAAAAAGATGGTAGAGTACACAGTACCAGAGAATCCAGTTTTGGAATTGCTAAACCAAGTAAATCTTGCAAAAAGAGAGGCCTCGCTGCAGCTGATTGACAAAGATTTTGGAAGCAAGAAGCGAATCCAGAAGCAAAAGCAAGCAATTTTGAAGGTCAGTCTTTTATTAATTCAGGGTGAGGAATCCAAAGTTACCAAGAAAAAGAAGTAATTATTTATCAAATAAAAGATACAATGTCCGCGAATATATCGTTGTAACACCCTCCCAACATCATTTGCCCGTGAGTTGCGTCGTTCACCATGCTAACGTTTCTCCCTTCTTCGCTGTGCCGGTCAAGATAGTCTTTTACATAAAGTGAATCAACGATTTCATCCTTTTCAGCCAAAAAGATTGACGCATTTTTGGGAAGATGGGAAGAGAAATATGTGTTTTCAAACCACACAAAATATCGTCTCAAATATGTTGCAATTCCAGGCTCCATCGCTGTCAAATAGAGCATCATCCGTTCACCAATCGTTTTTGGGTCTCTGTAAATGTAATTCTTTGCAATGTGATGGGTCCAAAGCGCAAAGCAAACCGGATCAATGAAAATCCTTGCTTGTACAAATTCTGGGTAATACAAATCCATCCATCTGATGCACATTGTTCCTAAGCTATGTCCAATCAAAATATTGTTGTAGAGTCCGAGTTCCGACAATCTGCTAGCAACTTTTTCTGAATACTCCTTTGGCAAGCAGTACGACAAGTTTAATTTCATTGCGATTGCAGGCATTTCAAAGAGGATAATTGTTCTCTTTGGGAATCTTTTTACAAGTGCGTTAATGAATCGGATGTATGCTGCGACCCCAATACCTATACCGTGGAAAAATACAATGTTGGGCTTTGAACTGGTTCCTTTGCGGAAATAAGATACCATTCCTCTCTCTTTGTTGTACACAAAGTCTTTTCTCCATAATTTCATTTGGACATAGTAGTCAAACCCTCTGATGGAAGCATAGAACGCCATCGGGCGGAAGAGCATATTCACAGTATCGCACGTCAACAACATTTTGTCGACTTTATTTTCCTTTTCTTCAAATTTATGGCCCAATCTTGACTCCATTTGATCTAGCGCATCTAGCACCAGCTGCTGTTGATTCTCGTCAAGGTCAGTTGTTTTGTTGAAAAACATTCCTGCAATCCACTCTAAAATATCTTCGCGCCCAATCTCTGAAATATCTTTTCCAAAGAACCAGCCTTCAATAAATGACTTTGGATCAGTAACTGATTTTGTATTGCAAATTTCAGTAAGTACTTGATTGTACACTGTTTCATCAATATCTGGGAGATGAGATTTATTTGGTAGTTTCTTTCCATATCTCCATGCAGTTGACCAAATAAAGCATACCTCTGCAACGATCCACACGCCAGCAACCACTTCCAACATTTTGACTCGACTAATCGACGCGCGGTGAAAAATTAAAATTGAACAATGGACTCTTTATTTGATGCTAGAGAAAATATAGTGGACTATTATAATATATTTGGATTGGAATTACTGAATTTTCTTTTCCTTCACAATTGGCATGAGAGGAAACCTTTTTTTAGGAGGTTTGTACTTTGGAGTTTCTTTTCTAGGTGCAACAGAAAGTATTTCTCGGGGACCAACAAGTGCCTTGTTCAGCTTCTTTTTTAGTGGCAAGTCTTTTTCGTTTGGATTCTTTATCTTTTCGAACAATACTTTGCTTTCCAACAGTTCAGATCTGCGCATCGCCTTGAAGCTAATATCTAGCGGTGGTAATATTTTGGACACCCGTGCCTTTGAAGTGGATTCATCAAGTGCTATTTGACTTTTGGGATGCAGATCATCCTGAGAATTTAGTTTTGATTGAAGAATGCTGTCCGAGCTAAAATGAGACTTCTTTTTTTTAGTATTAAGATAATTAGCAAATCCGAGACTGTGCATTCTTTTTTCGATTGCTTGTTCTGCCATCATCCTTTTTAGCTTTCCTAAGCTCATCTTGATTGTCTGGCTACCTCTTTTGGGTAATTTGTATGTTCGTTTTGAGAATTTGACCGGATTGCCATCGCTGATTGTATCCATACTTTCTAATTGTTCACTTTGTTCTAGATCAATTTTGACTGGAGGAAGTTTAAATGAAGGATACTGTAGTGGAGCACAAACAATTCGCGCGCATCCTTGGGCCCTGGCCAATCTTCTATCTTGCTGATTCTTTAGAAGCCTTTCACGAATGCCATCAGGATTCTGCGATTCAATTAGCTTGATGGACATGAGAATTCAAAAAGTCCAAATCCACGTTAAATCATGTGAAAAATCTCGAAAAAAAGAAATGAAAGGGAAAACTACCATACTCAATATCAAAAATCACTTCAATTATAAATTAAAATCGCACCAGTTACAAAATATGGAAATTGGGAAAATCAGATTGAGCAATGGATTGAATGCGGTACTAATCAGCGATGAAAATACCCCAATAACTAGTGCGGCACTCAGTGTAGATGCCGGTAGTTGGCATGACGGAAGATATGCAGGAACTGCCCACTTTTTGGAGCACATGCTATTTTTGGGAACCAAAAAATATCACTCTGAAAGCGAATACAAACGATATATATCAGACGCCAATGGTTCGCTCAACGGTTATACGGCGAATGATCATTCACTATATTACTTTCAGCAGGTATCCCCAAATAAATTGGTTGGTGCACTGGATAGATTCTCGCGGTTCTTTTATGAGCCATTATTTAATGAAAACTGTGTGGAAAGAGAAATGATTGGTAATTCTTTGCTAATTTTAAGCTGTAGACGAAGAATATAAAAAAAATATCCTTTCGGACGGGTGGAGAGCTTTGCACGTCAGGAAGGAGCTTTCAAATCAAAATCACCCATTCTGTACGAATTTACTAATTTAGCTGGATTTAATACGGGCAACCTTGAAACAATGAAGCTGATTGATCAACAGTATCTAAAAAATTGGTTTCGCGACCACTATAGCTCAAACTTGATGAATCTAGTCGTAGTTGGCAAACAATCATTGACAGAACTTCAAGATATAGTTGCTGAAAATTTCTCGCCAATAGTCAAAGGCAATAAGACAAATATGCTTCCAATGTCGGAACTCTTTCCAGAGTTAAAAGGAAAAGTTGTCTGGATTGAACCATTGAAAAACTTGAAGGAGCTGTCAATTGTTTGGGAAATTCCGTTTGAGTATTGCGATATTAAATCAAAGCCTGCATCTTTACTATCATTCGCATTGGGTCACGAAGGAGAAAATTCATTACTTTCTTCACTAAAAAAATTGGATTTGGCAGAGGGAATATCTGCAGGACAACATATTGTAGGCCAGAGAAATGTTTTATATGAAATATCAGTTATATTAACGGAAAAAGGACTGGGAAGGTGGAAGTATGTCATTGAAAAAATCGTTGAGGCGATAGAGTCGCTGAAGCACCAGGATTTCCCAGAGGTGATTAATACTAAATATAGTACATACATACTGAGCGGAATTTAATGTCCAAAATTGCATATGAATACCAGCAGCGATCTCCAACCATAGCCACCACTTATGCAAAGGCAATGCGAAGAGAAAGTTTAGAGACATTCCCGTATCATACAGTAACTATAGACAAATTTGATGATGTTGCAGTCCAGAAACTACTGGGTCGTTTGGAACTAGAATCTGCATTCGTAGAGATTATCGCACATAACTGTCCTTATACCCTAGATCGAAAAGAAAAATGGATGGGTGCCAGATATACGATATTTCCGTATGAAACTATAAACCCAGTCAAATCTTCAAATGAAGTACTCTACCCTAAACGCAACAATCTTGTTCCTTCAAAATTAGATATCCTGGACCATCCAAAAAACCAAATAATACCAAATAAGATTTATGAACACAATGGCGCTATTATGTATCATTTGCCAGACTCGGAGTTTAAAATACCAAAGTCGGAGTTTATTTTTACGATCAAGACACCATTAATCCGTCCAGATAGTCCAAAGTCTGTCTGTTTGGCATCTCTATATACTAGGTACTTTTTTACTAAGTATAGGTTTGTTTCAGAAGAGTTGAATGAACTCTCCTATAATGCATCTCTAGCTGGCTTACACTACTCAATTTGGATAGATGACAATACAGGAATCGGTATATCAGTTGACGGCTACAGTCAAAACTGTAATTCATATTAATCATAGTAAAGCCGTTGCTTGAAAAAGTGCTTGTGGTTTTAAAGAATCCAGAATTATCACTTCCTAAATTCGAGTTGTTTAAAGCTAGTTTGTCTCGTCGTTACAATAACTACGTCAAAAACTCTCCCTTACAGCAGGCCAATGAAAAGTTTTACAAACTAGTTATTGACCAATACGTAACCGGTGAAGAGCTCGCTGAAGCGCTGGAAAACATAACTATAGGCGACTTGCAAGATTTCATATCCAAGATTTACCAACAAAGATTAATTGAAGCATTTGCTGGGGGTAATTGCTCAAAGAATGAATCATTGGAGATGATGAATCGTGTGCTGACAATGGTGAAAGGAACCGAGTGCAACATATCCATGGTCGCTGATGCAAAGTTATTACCTTACAGAGAGAATGTTATGCATCCAATCACCCTTTCAGTCAATGGTAATTCCGTAGTATGGTCACAGTACGTTGGCAAAAAAACCGATCAATTGAGATGTGATTGGGAAATATTTTCAAAACTGATTAAAGAGCCTTTTTATTCAGAGCTACGGACTAAACAGCAAACTGGTTACGTTGTAAGTTCAGGGGCCGTTCAAATTGACAAACAATTTTTGCTAACAGCATATATCCAGTCGAATACGTATTCGGCACAGGATTTACACGACCGAATTGAACTTTTTCACAAAGAATTTCTTCAAAATATTGATTCCCCAGTAAATAGAAATAGATTTGGTAAGCTACAGCTAAATTAGAATCTATAAGAGAATCCTGTTTAAAAAGGTTACGATCGCCATTTGATCAGCTATCGGCAAAGAATGATTACTATTATCACATGGCTTTTAAAGAAAACCAAGATTTTGGTGCTCTTCAGAGAAGGATTTCCATTTTTGAAAACTATGAATTTTCAAATGTCGTTCAATTTGCAGCCAAATTATTACGAAATAACCAAAAAATCTCAATTTTAGCTACTGGAAAAGAATAATTGTAATATATACCGTTTATTTTTTACAATGATTTGAATAGAGTTTCCAACATTATGCAATCAATTTCATTATCCGCCTTCAACTTTCGCCGTGGACCCAAATTCTTTACAATTTCTTCCATCAAGTACTTTTCCAGCATATCATCCATCTTTTTATCAATAAGAGTTGATTTAGGTTTGGGACGCGATACTGACTTTGGTATACCTTCTTCCTAGATTAACAGCAATTACATGATAAAATTCTGAAACCGCATCATATATTCCATCCTCTATTAGCTGGTCCAACTCTCTTTCCGCTGATAATTCATTCAGAATTTCAAATACGGTCCAGGTTAAATTATCTTGATAAATGATATCCATTATCATTCTAGTTTTTGTTTCATTTAAATAACCTGTTAATTTTTCTGACATGGTTTCTTCCAAACCCTCCAGTATCAACTCTGAAAGTAAATCTTCAAAAATGCAGCTGGATTCATTGCGCTTCATCATTGAACTGCAAGTGTCATGAACTATTTCTTTGACAACATGCTCAAGCATTATCAATGCTTTCATTTCCCGCGTATTTGATATTGGATAGTAGGCAGACAGACAGAGTTCAATCAGGGTTGCTTCAATACTCTCCTTGATGACTTCAAAAAAATAAACTTCGGTGTAATACTGATCTGGCTCTTTAGATTTTGTTATCGGGTTCAATTTGTTATTCACATATTGTTTTCTAGTCTTGTATCCTTTGAATACTTTCTGTATAGCTGTTGCTTGCTTGTCATAAAAATTCTGCGGAAATGTATACGGCGGGAAAGGATATTGAAAGTAAGGGAATGGTAGCGGTTCGTATAGGTTTAAAGCCAAGTTGTGTGTCTTCTTTTGGGGTAGCGTTTGTAATCTGGGGTACATGATTTTTGCGCGTTTAATCTAATGTTCAGCTTTTAGCGTTACCATATAAAGGGCGGAAGCATTTGGACGACAATACTAAATTGATTCAAAATATACAGATTAGTACACCTTGAACAAAGGTAGCTTTGGCATCTATCAAGCAGCTATAGAAAGCACTATGAGCCCAAACTAATCTATTCGATCGTTGGTTACAGCGATTACTAAACATGATCCATTGATGCTTGTAGTTTTCTTTTTTACAAGCGAATTTGAAATTTCAAAAATTGTCCGAAACCATCTGGAAATGGACTTTGAAATCCAGCAGCAGTTGCTCTACTTGCAAGATCAGTCTTACTCTATCGAAAATGAAATTATCCTATCAACTTGTAGTCCTACAGAATTGAAAAAAGTTGTGAAAGGTTTGTGGAATTTAATGTAGAATTATCGTTCAAGCTACAAGATCCAACTGGGATTCTCTCTTGCTTTGACGAGCTACGATCCTTTTTAAAGTAATTCGTTATTTATCCACAGACATTATGATGCTATTGCTGAGGTGAAAGGAGGCTTTGTCAAGGAGATACTATCCGCTTTTGACAAGATGATTGAGACCACGAAAAGCGATTTAGCTGAAGAGCAACAGCATTCTTTTGAGGTGGACAAGAAATGTATTGAACTATACGTATTTTTATTGTATTGGTTGGTTTTAGTCGCGGAGCAAGAATACAAGCAGGATCAGGCAAAAACCGAAAAAAAGAAGGGATGGAATTGGGAAGACAAGAAAGAGTCTGGCTTGAGGAATCAGATTTTTGAATCTTTCCACAAGCTGCTCCTTTTAAATCTAAATTCATTGTTCACTTGCTCACTAGATTACATTGTGATCGAGTATTTTTTGTTAATTTAGAATGATCCTAAAAGGTGTTAATATAGTGCTTGAAGGAGATATTAGCAAACAGGCGGCCACTAAGGAAACTATTTCTGATATCGTTTGTCATGTTATGGCCAACTACACTCAGGTGCACTCCAGTAAAAATTAACTAACAAGTTTTATTCACATACATGGACGACTTTTTGAAGGAAGAGAAACTTTCAGAATACATTTCGGAAATCTTGAGCAACGCGATCAACACTTTTCAGCTATCCGCAATGACTGAAAGAGTGTTGAGGTGATTTAGTATTAACCCCAGGTTAGTGAGTGAAAAGCAATACTCTGAAAAGCAGGATCAGGATGGAAAAACTGATGTTAAACTTCCAAAGGCCATCTCTAAATTTCTAATTCATTACTCTGAATTACAACCAAAAGATATTTTCAAAAACTTTGTACATCTACAAGGATTGCTTGATTCTGAGGTACCTTGCTTCTAACAAGTCCTACAATATTCGGAGTTCACTAATTGAAGTTATCGGAAATATTATTCACAACTATCTGGTAAAGGACGATTCTCCTTCATCGGCAACGAATTTGAACAACTTTTATGACATTTTGAAGCAAAGATTCCTTGATACTAACCAATTTGTTAGACTGCGGGTGTTAAACACTCTTATTAAACTTACACAGTAATCTAAATCTAACGCAGGCGTCATGTAGACACACCAGGTATGACTGATATTCCAATTTCAATCAGGCAATCTATTGTTGAGCTTACTGTTCTACGCGTAAAAGATAAAAACAGTTTTGTTAGAAAAAAGGCCATTGAGCTGTTATCAGCTTTCCTAGAAACATCGCCGTTTATTGCTGTTGAACAGGATATGGGATCACTTTCCTTGAAAAAATTTGAAAAATTGCATGCCAACTTGCAGGAAATCATCAAGTCTAGATTGCCATCAGATGTGCAAACCGGTGACTCAGACGAACTAGTTGATGAACTTGCTGGTGAAGCAGCTCCAATTTCAGCACAGGACAATCCATTCACAGATGCACCATCTACAGAAAATATCGAAATCAAGCAGCTGCAATCTTTTGTGAACTACTATGGTGATGGAATTAAATTTGCTCAACTGATGAATGAATGCTGCACCACAATCGCTGAACTCCTTTCATCCAGCACTAAATCGGAAGTAATTGCTGCTATGAAATTTATTTCTGTCGCTTATCGATATGAGATTGATTCAGCGGAAGGTGCAGTAAAAAGAATGATTCATAACATTTGGGATAAAGATGTGAATGACAAGGAAGCTGGAAGTGTTCGTGAAACATTGATAAATTGCTTTTCAAATATATACATGGAACCTCCAGAATCGAACATCCCAGAAGAGCAACTAGTACTGGAAAATCTATTGCATTTAGTTGATTCGATGGACTTGGCTCAACTTACTTCTTTGGAGGAGTTACTGTCAATTATGTCTGAAACTGACAAAATTCCAGATCACCTACCAAATTCGTTGTGGAAAACTTTTAGCGCAATTGAAAACGACGTTAAAACAAGACGAAATGCATTGATTATTTTAGGAATGATTGGAAAAAGCAACAGTTGCAAAGATATTATTGCGGATAAACTAGATATTTTGACGAAATATGGTTTGCATGATGGAAACTCTAGTAATTTTGAAATTCCAAAGTATAGCTGTATTGCTTTGCTTCAACTTTATTCGATCAAAAGACAACGAGGTACTTTATTTATCATTTTTAGGAAGCTTAACTGCGTCAAGGGAACGTATGCAAATGGACCATCCAACTTGTGAAAGAATTGTTACGCTTATATTATCCAACACCAACTCTAAAAATTGGTTTAGTTTTGCAGAACAAGGTATCAATGCTCTATACACAATCAGTGAGCACCCTGACAAATTGTCTACAAAAATGATTAACGAGTTGTCTAATAGGGTATTTGCAGAGAAACCTCAAGAAGATCCTGTTGATGAAATATCGAAAAAAATGCAAGAGACTTTAAATCTTGATCAGAAATCATCTGCTAAAGTTACAGAAACAATGAAATTAAGTCAATTAGTGTTTGTAGTTGGGCATGTTGCGATTCGCCAAATTGTTCACTTGGAAAATATCGAAAGTGAGTGGAAGAGACGACGAATGCAAAAAACTGACTTGAACAAACAAGTGAATGAAATGGACATGGTAACAGGAACCGCTGAAGATGAATTCCAAGAGTGTGTTTCATTTGTCAGGGAACGAGAATTACTTTTTGGTGTGAAATCACTATTAGCGAAATTTGGTTCACTAATCGTTCGAATATGTACTCACAATCTAAAGTACAAAGATTTCATGCTACAAACTGTGGCTAGCATTTCCCTTTCAAAGTTTATGTGTGTATCGTCAGAGTTTTGTGAAACTCACTTGCAATTGTTATTCACTATACTCGAAAGATCTAAAAATGCTACCATTAGGTCCAATATTATTATCGGTCTTGGAGATTTAGCCATTTGTTTCAATTCATTAATTGATCAAAATATAATCTACTTGTACAACAGACTGAAAGACACCGACTTTCATACTAAAAAGAATGCCTTGATGGTTCTGACATTCTTGATTTTAAACGGAATGATTAAAGTAAAAGGACAAATCAGTGAAATGGCAAAATGTACTCAAGATCCTGATGAACGAATCAAAGGCTTAGCAAAGTTGTTTTTCAAAGAACTCGCCACCAAAGACAATGCCATCTACAATAATTTACCAGATATTATTAGTAACTTGAGCACTACGGATGAAGATCAGTACAAGAGTATTATCAAATTCCTGTTTGCTTTTATTATCAAGGTAACACACTTTTCATTTTAGGATAAAAAGATTGATGGAACGGCTGAAAAATCGAAAATTGGAATTAAAACTGTTGGAGAGCGGCAAAATGAAATTATTGCTGACAAACTTTGCCTTAGATTTAAACATGCGTCCACTGAAAGACAGTGGAGAGATATCGGTTTTTGTTTGACACTTCTAAATTATGGGAATGAAAAGAGTTTCAAGAAATTGGTGGAACATTTGCCGCTGTACAAGGATAAATTGTACGAAGAAACTCTATACAAGTATTTCTTGGAAATTATCAATAAGGTAGATTTGTATTCTTATTTTTAGACTGGCAAAAATCTGCAAAAGGTCGATTTTAAACCAGTGGTTGATGAATTTAGGGAAACACTGACCAAGTGCCATGAGAAAGCAATAGAAGACCACGAAGCTGGGCTTGAAGCTGCTAAACAAGCAGAAAAATTAAAGCCCAAAGAGGAGTTGGGTGTTGATGAATTGTTTAGCAATGATGATGGCGATAATCCTCAAGAAGATGACATTTCAAAGCTTGTTAATCTTAAAGAATGTACGGATGAACTCCCTCGTATTAACCATTCGCAACCACATGCTTTTGACACCAAAACAGAGTCCCCTATAGTTCAACGTACCACAGCAATTAAATCCAATAGCCGAATAGTGGAAAGTGATGATGAAGTACTTGATAAGCAGATGGAAGTGGACCAAGGAGAATTTAAGGCTGTAGCAGATGAAAAGGATGTAGATGGTATACAGAATGAAAATCATGTGGGAAATATTAGCAATGACATGGATATGGATGAACCATTATACGAAACTCCACTGAATGATGATAACGAAACCTTAAATAGTCGTGATTCCTCGATTGCAGAATTAGAAACTCAGCTAGAAGTACCCAAGCCTATCACTGCAGTTCACGAGACTGATGAACCAAAGAAATTGAAGACTTTAAAGTCTACTAGTGCGTCAAAGTTAGTCCCTGCTTCAAAATCTGCTTCTTTAGCAACAAGGACTTTTGCAAAAACCACGTCCAAACTTTCGATTGATCAATCCAAATCCCTAAAACCTACCAGGGCAACCAAATTAGATCCTTTAATGGCTTCCAACAAGGTTGCTCCAAAACAGGAAAAGCCAGCTGCTGCAAAAACTTCAGCGACAAAATTGGCCGCCGGTATCGACAATAAAGCTGTTGCCACTTCCAAGGTGGAAGCCAAGACGGATTCAAAGACTTTGAAACCATTAAAAACACTTGAAAGTAAAAAAGGATTGAGCATCAAAGCAGAATCCAAAATTACACGTAAAGTTGCAGGAAATAAAGTGGACAAAGTTCCTGAGAAGGAAATTCCTAAAACTGCGACCTCCAGACTGGTTGCACCTACTTCTAGGCTGTCTCTTGCCAACTCAAAAGTTGATATTAAACCAACAAAGGCAGACACAAAGTCTTCAGTCAAGTCAGAATTAAAACATACAGCAAAATCCACTGTAATCAAAAAGACTAGTTCTGCTGAACTAAAATCTAAAGTCCCAACGTCTAAATTGGGACTTAAACCAGCGAATGTTTCAAAGGCTACATTCAAGAAAGAAATTAAAGATGAGACTGGAATAGAAACTGAAGTAAATGAAGAGCACGAAATTGTAGACAATCCAGAATTCCAAGTTCCATCAGAGGTAATTCAGACCCCTATAATCCCAACTAAAAAGCAAGTGAAGAGAATCTCGCCAATAGATAGTGATGCAACAGAGAATTCAGAGGATGATCTTATAACAGGAGTACAAAGAATGCGTATTCAACCTGCCAAGAACCTTGAAATCGCAGATGAGGAAAGTGAAGACGAATTAGTTTCAGGTAAAATGTCAGTGAAAAAAACCATAAAATCTCGTATCGCAAGACCCAGCGAATTGTTTATAACTGGAAGAGATGATTTGCTTGACCAAGATGAGGACGAATTAACTGCAGCTCCTGTAATTAAAACTGTGAAAACTTCATTGCTGAAAAAACCTTCGAGACCAAAACAGTCCTTTGGCCTGACTTCTGAGCCAGATGATCTTACCGCTACCCCTAAAATAGTTTCTCGCTTGGCTCGCCCAAAGTTTAAATAAATTCTTGCTCCGTTGGATTATATTTTTGCTCGCTACTTGTCCAATTCCTCTGCGTGCCCGGTAGATTTAAAAGCTCTATTAATTAATAATATGAAAACAATCCAGATTATTAGCTAGATTGACTTGACGGTCGCTCAGGTTGGAATTATTACGCAAAGTTGTCGTGTCCTGGTTTAATTTCTCAAAATTTCTTTGTTCAATTGAAATCTTGAATGAATTCAATACAGCAATATTTGCAGACAATATCGATCGCAGTTCAAACACAAAACTCTGCTCAAATGCAACAACTACTAAAATGGGAATCTATCGAAATTATGATACCCAATCGTTTAAGACAACAATTGAATCTGACATATGAACAAATGGAGGCAAATTGCCAGCCATATATTGATCGGGATTTCCTCCCGTTCATTATTAATTATTTGATTTTTGTGGGTAAACAGGATTTCGACAGCTATCTGCAGATGTTCAGTACTTTTGTGGGTAACAGGCTTTGTATTATCCCATGGCTTGTTCCTTTGATCAAATCATTGATTAGAGGGTTGGTATTTTGGTCAGTAAATGTATGAATAAGTTAACGCAGGCTGACATGCTTGGAAACTCTTCTGAAAATAGGGTTAAATCACAATCAGAACTTGCTAAATTACGAGCAGTACTTTTAAAGGATACAGATGAGATGAAAGCAAACCTTTTAGCGGTTGCTAATGCTTCATTAAAGATGTATTTTGGAATGAAAGAAATGCATCAGGCATTAAAAGTAGTTGAACAGACGGATAATTATTTACCGGAAACAATCCTAGTACAAAATTCAGATAGGGTTACATTTAACTATTACGTTGGAAGGTTGTATATTTACTTTCATAAATTCGACAAGGTTATCTACGTGCTTATTTCAGGCAGATAAAGTGTTAAGTGCTGCAATGGATATTTGTCTGCCATCGCATTTTCAAAATCGACAGTAACCTGCTTTGATTGTAGATCCATTCTTAAATACTTGGTGATCGCTCGAATGGTTCGTGGTAAAATGCCATCTCCTCAGTTGCTTCAAAAGTACCACTTGGATTTATATTTTAACCCTTTGATTAATGCATTAATCAAAGGCGACATGGTCAGTTATAACATGGAATTGGATTTACAACGCAAGTTCTTTGTGAAAAATGGATTTTATATGATTCTCAAGCATAGAATAGTTCCCCTACTTTACCGGAACCTGATTCAAAGGATATTTCGGTGCCTCCAGCTAATATCCTCTCCGCCTACCACCAATATACCCGTGGAACTGTTTTATCACGTTTTTTCTATCATGAAAGTTGACGACTTTACCATCGCTGATGTCGAATCAATATTTGTATCGTTAATTGATCAAGTAGTTGTAACTAACTGTAGGGCTTCATAAAGGGTTACTTGTCGCCTGATAGAAAGATTATTGTATTCAGAAAGAGCGGTGATGCGTTTCCTTGTCCATATAGTGTTAATTTAAACGGTTAATTAGAATAAATCGCGCATTTCTTTTTTAACTGTCAAGATGGCTATGGAATATAGAAATACAATTTTGGACGCACATCCGAAACATGTGTTATGCGTGCAATATAATCCATTTAGAAGAGAAATATACACTGCGGGAGAGGGTATATCTTAATTCATTGCAGATTCCACGATAAAAGTTTGGGAATCAGAGTCTGGAAAACTGTTGACAGTGTGGTTGGAACATATTGGATGGATAACAAACTTGCTTTACTGGTAATAACAATACTAAAGCTAGCAAAGAAATTAAAGTACTCTTCTCGTGCTCAATTGATGGATGTATAATTGCGTGGGGATCTAGCGGTAAGGTATTGCAAAAAATTCAAGTAATATACATTAATCTAGACTGGAGGACCAGTGTATTGTTTGGCTTATAATTTCAGAAGACAGCAAATTATGGCGGGACAAAACAAAAAGGTTCGATTATTCCAGCTGATAGGAGAAGACAGTCATACCACGACAGATGTTTTGGAAAAGAAAAGTGTGTCTTGCTCTGAGCATCATGATATTGTCAGCTGCATAGTATCCTGCGAGGGTAGATTTTATTCTGCTGGGTACGACCGAAAAATCATCATCTACGATGTTCCGCACCATGGTGATTTAAAGCTTCGTGTTGCAAATTCAATCAAAGAAGCCCATGATGCTTCCATTTCCTGTATGATTTTTGGCAAGGACGCGGATAATAGTTGGTATACAGCTCTTAACTGAAGGTTGATTACCGGATCGATCGATAGAGTTGTTAAACTGTGGTCCTTGGATGGAAATTTGATGCAAAGAGTGGATGGATTTAACGACACAATCACATCGATATGCTATGTAATACCAACTCAGACCCTTTGGGTTACTGCAAATTCCCCAACACCAGTAGTCTATGATCCTAGGAGCGGTATAAATGTATCAGATTTTGTTCGAACAGACGATGAGCGATTCCATGTTAGAGGAGGAGCAATTGGATTCAGAAATATGATATTTGTGCCCGAAACGAATGAAGTAATAGCAATTACGAACCGCAGGTCTGTTGTGGTTTGGAGGTATAATGCGGTAGCTCCGTTAACCGTCCTTCCAGGACATAGTGATATTGTTGAATGCCTTGCATTTAGTAAATTGATTGTTAATTGAGATTCCAAAGAACCGATTTTGATTTTCAGTGGAGGTGACGATGGTATTATTAGAAAATGGGAGCGATTACAACTAATTACTTTTATGTACAGCCAAGAATCATTTATTCTACCAAAGGAAGAATTCAAGGACAAGGAAGAGCCAAAGATTAAAGAAGCAGACGAAGAAAATACAAAGAAATCCAAAATTCTCAAACACCCTACCCTTAAATATCTTAAAAAACGAAAAGCTGCTGATAGAAAGCCAATAAACGAGCTGCCAGTGTTGCCACCAATCGCTAAGCAAAAAGCGATACGTCCTGGAGTTGTATCGATGATCTACTATGAAGAATTGGACTATTTAATATCAGGATATGAAGACAGCAAAATTAGAATTTGGGGATATAACGAAGAAACCATTTTGTATAATCAAGACCCGAAATCTAGTATAGATAAAGATTTGATTGATTCCAAAAATATTCAAGACGAGGCTGTCACAAGTAGAGTAGCAGGAATGACATTGAAAGAAACTTTAAATGAGCACAAAGATTCGGTGACAGCTCTAGTATGCTTCAAAAAGGATAATAATCACTGGCTTGTAATAATTTTTGATTGTAGTTGAGTACCGGATGGGATAGGAGAATAGTTTTATGGAATCTAAGCACGCTTAAAGTACATGATGTATTCAAGAATAATTCCATGCTACAAAGCAAAGAAGAGCTTGCAGCGGATGGTATCATCTTAGGAATGGATTTTAGCTTTGAAAGGAATGAATTTGCATATTGCTCATCCGATAAGTTGGCCTACTTGAGGAGATTCTCTACTAACGGAAGCGATATGAGATTGCTGGCTGTACTTCAAGGGTAACCCCAAGCTAATGTAGGCATGAAGCAGAAGTTACTCAGATCAAGTGGAATAAGCATGCCTCCCAATGGATCACTGGGTCTGAAGACCGAACGATTAGAATATGGGTAAGTCGAGGGTAACATTAGCCAGCGGAGGGTATTCCTTGTATCAGGGTAATCAATAATGACGGACCAGTAACAGCATTATGTATTGATTCTATAAACGGATGCTTAGTAACTGGTTCGCAAGACAAGATCATCAGGGTATTCGACTTGGACAAGAAGGACGAGATTGTTCAAAAGAACATGGGTCATTCAGATGAAATACGTTCCATTATTCATATTCCATCAAGAAACCAATACGTGTCAGCCTCTTGGGATAACACTGTCAGAATCTGGAATGGTACATTAAGATAACATTAGCATATTTGAAAAAAGGACAGCGAAAGATGGCCAAGACTGCAATGAAATTCCAAGCGGAAGAGGAAGAAGTAAAATATCCTAATATTAGCAACCAATGTCGTATTCAGAGCTGAATCCTTTGATAGTACCCAAATTGCTATCGAAACCGCTGTTTGTTAAAGAATTTGTATTGGAAAAAGCACCTGTCAAAGAGGAAGATATCGAAGAGAATATTGAAAAGAGTGCGCTTGAAGAAGAACTGAGACAGACACTGAATGACTTGGATATTGCACTTAATTCTACGGAAAAACAAAACAAGGGAGGCAAGCGTGCATTTAAATTGAACAAGAAGAAAATTGGATAGAATATATTCAGTCATCAAACGATAGCAATTTGGTACTTTTGAGTTTTTTGATGTCCTTCTTTGAAAGCGTTTCTTTGGATTTCTTTTCTATTTTGGACTTTGGTTTCCCTTTTAACACTGAAGCGATCTCCTTCTTTTCTGGGGTATCAATTAGTTTTGTGTCAGAATCAGCCTGTATTCCAAGTAGGTCCTGCGCTTCTTTGAGGGTCACTCCTTCCTGTAATTCAATCTGCGGTTTTTCTTCCTGATTGTCTTGTTCTTCAGTCTCATTCAATCTATGCCTATATTCAGCAGACATCATTTTGTCTTCAATTGCTGCTTGCTTCGGGGCATTGGATTGCATCACTTTCAAGAAATCTGGAACGTCTGCTTGAAATTGCAGTCCTTGTCTGGATTTATAATTCTGCTTTCTCCCGCTCATAGATTCTAAAAGTTAAAAATTGTCAGAAATTTTTTTATTAAAAGCAGATTCATATATATCGATTAAGCAGCAATTTCGTTTTCTAAGGTTTCTTTCGATGGTTCTACGGATTCATTTGCAGGAGTTTCTTCTTCCTTTGGAGCTTCAACAACCTGAGGTGCTTCAGCGGCAGGAGGAACGTCCTTCTTTTTCTTCAAAGTTGGCAATCTAATTCCAAAGAGTTTCTTTTCAGTAACCTTGGTCTTTTCAGCAACTTTTTCAACAGCTTCTGAGGCAACTGGTGCTTCTTCAGCTGACTTTTCCATACCTTCAGCAGCTTCTTCGACTGCCTTCTCAACTACCTTTTCAAATTCTTCAGATTCTGGTAAGGTGACTTCTACTTTTGGTGCATCGGCATCAACAGCTACTTTGGCAGGAGGCTTCTTGAAGAAATTCAAAGAAAATCGCTTCTTCTTTTCTTCAACAACTTCCTTTTCTTCAGTAGTTTCTTTAACCTTTTCAACAGATTCTTCAACCTTTTCAATAGTTTCTTCAACTTTTACTTCTTTGATTTTTTCAACTTCTGCATCTTCAATAGAAACTTTAGGTTCATTTTCTTGCTTAGCTTCTTCGTTTACTTCAACTTTTTCTTCTTCAGCAGCAACTTCTACAGATTCTTCAGCAACTTTCTCTTGAGACTCTGCCTTTTTGCCAAAAGTAGGGAACTTGAAAGAAAATCTCTTTTGCTTTGGGCTTTCTACCTTAATTTCTTGAACAGGTTCTTCTACAGTTTCGGTAGTTTCTTGAGTTACTTCAGCAATGGCTTCGACAACTTGTTCTTGAGTTTCTTCTGCGGCAAGAACTTCAACATCTTCCTTTGCAGCTTCAGGTTCAGACTTTTTAAACAAATTCTTGATAGTGAATTTCTTTTTTGGTGAGGTTGGTTCTGGGGAAGAGGCTGGTTCTTCAGGTGCTGGTTCGTCAATAATTTCTTCTGGGGTTTGGGTTGCAATTTCACTAGTGGCCTTATCTTTCTTTCCAAAGATACCAAAGACGGTAGACTTGCGCTTGGCTTTCTTTACAGCTTTTTCGACATCGTCAATTTCAAGCTTTTCAGAGGCTTCTTCGGCAACTTTGGCAGCTGCTTCGGATTCTTCAACTTTTTCAGCAGCTTCATCAACAACCTTTTCAACTACTTCTGCTTTCTCTTCTACAACAGTAGTTTCTTCGATCTTTTCTTCGACAATGGCAGCTTCTTCGATTTTTTCTTCGACAACAGCAGCTTCTTCGATCTTTTCTTCGACAACAGCAGCTTCTTCAACAACAGCAGCTTCTTCAGCTTTAGGCTCTTCAACTTTAGGTTCTTCACCTTCTTCAATGGATCCATCATAAGCCTTTGCAGATGGTAGAGCGGCAGCTGGCTCTTCTGTGGTTTTTTCTTTCTTTGCTAGACCAAAGAACTTTTGCACTTTGGAAGATTTGACAGCTTCTTCAATTTTTTCGTCAACTGGAGCTTTCTTACTTCTGGTTAATGTAAAGAATCCGAATCTAAATTAGACCATTATTACTTTTTGGTTTCTTTCACTTCTTCCTTTGGAGCTTCCTTTGGTTCTTCTTTTACTTCTTCGGCTGCCTCAGTGATTTGTTCAACGGATTCGGCAACTTGAACTTCAGTAGTTTCGGTGGCTTGTTCAACAGGTTCAGCAACAGCTTCCTGTTCAGCAACAGTTTCTTCGGACTTTTCCTTGTGCATGAATGGGATGTGCCAGCTAAACTTTGGCCGAGCTTCATCCAAAGACAACTTCTTCTCCTCCTTCTTTTGTTTCCTTGGGATGGTCAAGAACGATTTGCTAAAATTAACGATAATTACCTCTTGTTCATTTGGGCTTCCTCGGCCTTTTCCAATTCTACATTGCTTTCCTTCTTTTTCAACAGCCTATGGTTAAAAGTTGCTTACTTTTTAATTCCTGCCAAGAAGTTTTGTTTTGGTTCTGGGGCTGGCTGTGATCTAAATGTCAAATATCGAATACGTTATTTCTGGTTTTGCATCACTACAATTAGTTTCATTTTACCTGACTTGATCTACAACCTGCTGTGCAATAGTATCGTTGTTGGTCAATTGCATTGGTGTTTTTTGTTTTTGGCGAAAGATTTAAAGTCAAAAAGTGGCGTATCAAGCCACTTTGTTAGTCCCTTTTAACATTTGTCATGTGATTAATTATGGCAAGTAATACCGCAATTATTCATAATAACCCAAATAACAGGCTAATCTAAGGAAGGGATACGTGGCTACAAACATTCATTTATTCGATTTGTGTGTGTTGATTGTCAATAGAAATAATGGAGGTGGCAACGGGCTTACACCAATGGAGGCGGTTGGACCTGGAAAGTCGGTGCGCCTTATTTAATCATTGATTGTCATAGTTTGCAAGAGATATATATAATACAATAAATTATAAATAGAGTGAAAAGGGAATAATTTTGGTTGAATATTTAACAAAGTTGATTTTCATGTAGTACAGTAATGTGTATTATCACATGTCATGAAAAATATCATGTTTTACTTTGTTCCAGAAACTCCAAATTTCTCTTCCGCATCGTCAGCAGCAATTCAGTCATGGATTTTTCAAAAGAACTACCTAAAGAACCTTTGGAGCGATTAATCAAATCACGGTAGTATTTTCTCTCGTATTCCTTTTCAATTGAAATCCTTTTTCTAGTTGGTTCATCTATATCACACCACTTTTGAAAATCCAGCAGCTGTTTAATTTTGCTATGTTAAATATTTGATACTCTTCATATCCAATTGGTTTCATTACCCGAATTTGAGATTTTGTTCCCTGGTGATCAAGAACGTCTGCTATCGTAACATCTGTCACACTACTTGGGAATTCGATAATCGTTCCATCAACAAATTTACCTCTCACACTGCCAGATTGAAACATGGTAAATAATCCAATAGCAGGAACGCGAATTTCATCTTTGATACTAATATCATTTCGGCTTTCCCTAATATTTTCTTTTACATTCCTAATGTGTGCAATGTGATTTTGATACAAACTAAGACCCATGGATACTAATGGCCTGAATGGATATTCTGCTCCAGTCTCGCGGTTGTTTATCCATTGGACACCAGAATCCACTCTATAAACATCTTGTTCATCTGTACCATTATGCAGGACAAAGTAGTTAAAATCAGCATCCGATTTTAAAGTGGCATCCACCAAAATTATTTGAATTTCTCCACTAGATGAAACGATAAATACAATATTTTCATTTCGAAATATTTTGATTTGTTTCATTCCAGAAAACTGCATATGATTTATAATATTTGCACTGAAAGTTGAGTTTAGGGAGTTTGACGGAGAAATGTCTTTTGGATCTAAAGTTGGAATGCTTGTAGTAACATAGTCACTAGATTTCGCTATTACAAATGATTTGTCAACGCTTCCGCTTAATAGGATTGCGGATGGATACTCCCAGTGCATTGGAATATCATTTGGAGTGAAAAATTGTTTAACTATTCCATAATGAAAACCATGTGGTGAATCAATCATATGCAAAGGATATGGATATCTTACAGTAAACAACTGTTTCACTCTATCGAATGTCAGAGTAACCATTTTATCGATACTCGTAATCGAATCCGTTTCTGGTTGATCGAGCGTCCATCGTGTATATTTGTACATTTCATTTCTAACAAAGCGCTCCTCGCTCTTAAATAGTATTTCTGGTAAATATGGATTGGTGAAATTATTTCTAAAGCCCAATAGTGATTTAACAAGTGGGTGATACATGGATGGGAGTGAGTTTGTCAAAAATCTTTTATCATCCACAATAACTACTGCTCCTCTATCGTTAATCAATGGAATACGAAGGTGACATGTGAATTTGATGATCCTCCACTACGGCGCTACAGCTGTTGTCTCGAAATATAAATTGAGATTGCATAAAAAAGAATGAAAATTGAAGTACATTTTATTTCACAATTAGTGGGCAGCTACATACTTCCATGCAGCAAGCACTGCAGCCAAAGTTTCTTTTCCGGCTGGAGTGATGTTTGATGCTGAAAGAACAAATCCATTACTGTTGAAGCTGTTTGGACGTAATTCTACAGCAAAGGCGTACTTGATTCCAAGCTTTCCGTAGGCCCAGTCCGCACTGCTACCTGAAGCTTGATCTATTGTTAACTAATGTTTACAGATGGTATTGCAGATATCGCCAGGAGTGAATGATAAGCCGTTCACGCTCTTCAAAGCTGCGACTGCAGCCTTTGCTGCATTCCCTTGATCAGTAGCATCCTTATTTTTAGCGCTGCAAGAGTATCCCCATGGATACATGAACAGTTGAGAGTAAGAGTGGAAATCAATGTTATTATCACATGTCATGAAAAATATCATGTTTTACTTTGTTCCAGAAACTCCAAATTTCTCTTCCGCATCGTCAGCAGCAATTCAGTCATGGATTTTTCAAAAGAACTACCTAAAGAACCTTTGGAGCGATTAATCAAATCACGGTAGTATTTTCTCTCGTATTCCTTTTCAATTGAAATCCTTTTTCTAGTTGGTTCATCTATATCACACCACTTTTGAAAATCCAGCAGCTGTTTAATTTTGCTATGTTAAATATTTGATACTCTTCATATCCAATTGGTTTCATTACCCGAATTTGAGATTTTGTTCCCTGGTGATCAAGAACGTCTGCTATCGTAACATCTGTCACACTACTTGGGAATTCGATAATCGTTCCATCAACAAATTTACCTCTCACACTGCCAGATTGAAACATGGTAAATAATCCAATAGCAGGAACGCGAATTTCATCTTTGATACTAATATCATTTCGGCTTTCCCTAATATTTTCTTTTACATTCCTAATGTGTGCAATGTGATTTTGATACAAACTAAGACCCATGGATACTAATGGCCTGAATGGATATTCTGCTCCAGTCTCGCGGTTGTTTATCCATTGGACACCAGAATCCACTCTATAAACATCTTGTTCATCTGTACCATTATGCAGGACAAAGTAGTTAAAATCAGCATCCGATTTTAAAGTGGCATCCACCAAAATTATTTGAATTTCTCCACTAGATGAAACGATAAATACAATATTTTCATTTCGAAATATTTTGATTTGTTTCATTCCAGAAAACTGCATATGATTTATAATATTTGCACTGAAAGTTGAGTTTAGGGAGTTTGACGGAGAAATGTCTTTTGGATCTAAAGTTGGAATGCTTGTAGTAACATAGTCACTAGATTTCGCTATTACAAATGATTTGTCAACGCTTCCGCTTAATAGGATTGCGGATGGATACTCCCAGTGCATTGGAATATCATTTGGAGTGAAAAATTGTTTAACTATTCCATAATGAAAACCATGTGGTGAATCAATCATATGCAAAGGATATGGATATCTTACAGTAAACAACTGTTTCACTCTATCGAATGTCAGAGTAACCATTTTATCGATACTCGTAATCGAATCCGTTTCTGGTTGATCGAGCGTCCATCGTGTATATTTGTACATTTCATTTCTAACAAAGCGCTCCTCGCTCTTAAATAGTATTTCTGGTAAATATGGATTGGTGAAATTATTTCTAAAGCCCAATAGTGATTTAACAAGTGGGTGATACATGGATGGGAGTGAGTTTGTCAAAAATCTTTTATCATCCACAATAACTACTGCTCCTCTATCGTTAATCAATGGAATACGAAGGTGACATGTGAATTTGATGATCCTCCACTACGGCGCTACAGCTGTTGTCTCGAAATATAAATTGAGATTGCATAAAAAAGAATGAAAATTGAAGTACATTTTATTTCACAATTAGTGGGCAGCTACATACTTCCATGCAGCAAGCACTGCAGCCAAAGTTTCTTTTCCGGCTGGAGTGATGTTTGATGCTGAAAGAACAAATCCATTACTGTTGAAGCTGTTTGGACGTAATTCTACAGCAAAGGCGTACTTGATTCCAAGCTTTCCGTAGGCCCAGTCCGCACTGCTACCTGAAGCTTGATCTATTGTTAACTAATGTTTACAGATGGTATTGCAGATATCGCCAGGAGTGAATGATAAGCCGTTCACGCTCTTCAAAGCTGCGACTGCAGCCTTTGCTGCATTCCCTTGATCAGTAGCATCCTTATTTTTAGCGCTGCAAGAGTATCCCCATGGATACATGAACAGTTGAGAGTAAGAGTGGAAATCAATGT